>CM060248.1:9905082-10230082 GCA_030684275.1 Acipenser oxyrinchus oxyrinchus
ATATATATATATATATATATATATAAAGCAAATCTAGCTAATACATTTTCAGCTGTGGCTGATATCCAGAAAGGCTCTATGTTCTCATCAGTGATCTCCTGTAGGCCTCTAATCCAAATCCCTGGACAGCATACAGTACATTAAGAAAAGTCTGGTCCATTGACCCTTTAGCATCAGCTAATTGTAGTAATGCAACAAAACAAATGATGCAGTCAAAGCCAAAAATGCCTGAAAGCCAAAATGACCTGAGTGGCATCATGAGACTTTTTGCTTAAGTAATGGGTTTCATCTGCTTTGTCTTTGTCATAAGGTTACAGATTCTGTGATTCAGGCAAACAGGCTATTGTACAGACAGCAGGACCGGGGAGCATTCAGTTAAAACACGGCACGCAGACAATTACAAACTGAAATTACAAATAGCAATGCCACACGCACCAATATATCAGTGCTGAAAACATTCCTATCAGGGGCACTCTTCAGTTAAACCAATTTACTTCAAACATGTAGCATGGGACCATCCTACAATCAGAGACGTTAATCCCACTAATAGACCAAAGCTTATTCAATTTGGGACATTAAAACGACCACTCTGTGATATTTGCACAACAAAGATATATACTGTCTGAAAATACTAGTCAGAGACTAGATTAAGAGAACCTTGTGCAGCATTCCAGGCCGTTCTGTGTCAACTGGAACCCGGCTGCTGTGACCAGAACTAGGCCTAAACGGGTGCATTAGGAATACCCCAGGCCTCCTGGAGCTTCACATGCACAGAACACCCCAGACCTCCTGGAGCTTCACATGCACAGAACACCCCAGACCTCCTGGAGCTTCACGTGCACAGACCACCCCAGACCTCCTGGAGCTTCACATGCACAGAACACCCCAGGCCTCCTGGGGCTTCATGTGTGCAGAACACCCCAGGCCTCCTGGAGTTTCACATAGACAGAACACCCCAGGCCTCCTGGAGTTTCACATGCACAGAACACCCCAGACCTCCTGGGCAGAACACCCCAGGCCTCCTGGAGCTTCACGTGCACAGAACACCCCAGACCTCCTGGAGCTTCACATGCACAGAACACCCCAGGCCTCCTGGAGCTTCACGTGCACAGAACACCCCAGACCCCCTGGAGCTTCACATGCACAGAACACCCCAGGCCTCCTGGGGCTTCACGTGCGCAGAACACCCCAGGCCTCCTGGAGTTTCACATAGACAGAACACCCCAGGCCTCCTGGAGTTTCACATGCACAGAACACCCCAGGCCTCCTGGAGTTTCACGTGCGCACTTAAGGCCTTGTTGAATATCTGACTGGAATCCCCAGTAGAGCTGATTTTTTAAATCTCAAAGCACTTTACAGTAACATGCAAGTAGCATGTACGATTTGTTGGCATCACTAAAAATATCTTGACACAAACTAGATTACAGTATGTCAGTTAGTACCATACAGTACATCTGTCCCCGTTCAAGGGTATTCTGTAAATAACACCAGGAAAATATACCATACAAAGCAGGTCACCATGACCTGTACCTACAGTATATAGAATAACCTCCATTAACAAATAACCACCGCCAGAGGAAAGAGAAGCTTGGCAGCAGGAAGAAAGGTCACCAGCTGTGAGGCCACATTGGAATAGGGAATGCATGGAGTACAATAGTCTTCATTTTTAAGCAATAGGCATGCATTTAATCAGCATCTCCAAGAAATGGTTCTAGCGGTTTGAGTCCAAGTCATAAAATCTGCACATGTGATCCTTAGGGACGATATTAGAAGTGCAAAGTCAAAAAAACAAACAGAAATTAACAATGCAAACTAATATTCAGAGCAAATGACTACATAATTCAAAAAAGCTGCTACAGTATAAAAGTACCAAAAGAGTAAAACAGATTTAGATTGCACCAAAACAGGATTCACACAAGAAGTAGTTTAGCTCCTGAGCCGCTAACCTCCTGGTTTAAGTCAACATGACTATCTATAAGGAGACCAACTCAAGCCACAAATACACCTGCGCTGCAGAGAACAAAGCATTCATTGTTACACTTAGTTTTTTTTTGTTTGTTTCTCCTTTAGCATGCAATATGAACTCGAGTCCTATCAGCAAGATAAAGGAAAAGGTTCATACATGTACTGTACAACAGCTGTGAAGAATGAGAAGATAAAACTGAACTGTTAACCCTAGCACGGTGCCAGACCAGTTTCATACCAACACCAACAGGGAATGGCAGGGAATAAAGGGTTCACTATTGGCTTAATCAGGCACAACTAAACAGGAACCAAAGGATTAAGGGAGGGAGGGAGGGAGAAAGGGAGGGGGGTTGACGGAAGCCTTTAAAATCTTAAAAGGAGTTGAAAAAGTTAACCAAAACCAATACTTTAAGCTCAGTACAGTAACCAGGACCAAAGGAAACATTTGGAACTGAAATGGAGAGTATAGGACAGAGCATAGCAGATACTTCTTTAAACAGAGTGGTGAGGGGATGGAATGGGTTACCAAGTCTGTTGTTCACACTGAATCACTAGGATCCTTGAAGACCCGACGACAACGTTTTGAGATCTACTAGCTAAGAGGATTTGGACAAGCATTGATGTAAACTACTAGTTTCTTAGTCAAATTAAAGGTTACTGATTGATGTCGAGGCCAAACCTAGGGAGAGAGCTGGTGTCCCACAGCTCCAGTAAACCTACATTTGGGGAATGTGAAGAGCCTAGACTATTAACAAGACTGTCATTGTGCTAAATGAGTGCAGAGAAGGAGAACTCGAGGAAGGATGGTGTAAACAGACTAAGTTAAATCAGCATTGATGGACACTGCAGCTTTAAATGGAATGGAGTTGCGTTATACAACTGGGGAAATAAAATAACAACACACATGCTGCAAAGAGGTTTACACTTCACTGGCAGTTTGCCTGCATTCAATTGCCATCCCGTGACATAAACTGATTGAGGATGAGGCTGGCTATAACCAGCAGCCACAAATACAGTAGGACTGTTTTGTTATCATTTCCCAAGATCTGGTCCCATTAAGCACTTGGAAGGAAAGGCATGGACTGTGTGTCAGAGCATCAACCCCACTCCTTTAAATACTGTACATGTGCTAATGAGATTCTGATATGCTGTTGATTTGAACAACTCAAAATGAATTGTGTGTAACGTTCAATTACATACTTAAAGAGTAAGTAGCGGGGTTCCAAAAAATATCGCGTTCCATGTCCCCACGTGTTGCTACAACTGTTTAAATAGCATACCTGTAATCTTAATTTTCATTAACTTGTTTACAATTTTGTACAGTTATAACTTTAAAGCCTGTTTCAAAGCTATTTTCAAAATGTCTGCTCCAATGCACTGGGGATTGAGATCTGTCCTCTAAATCAGTGATAAAAAAAAATAAAAAAAACACAAGTGCTCTGGCTTTTCTATTCTGTGCCACATCAGGAATCGTTATTACTGTGTTACCTGTTTGACAATGTGGGCAATAATCCTTACACTATCAGAGCGGACATTTTGAAAAGAGCTTTGAAACAAACAGTCTAAAAGGTTGTCAGGATGTTAATGAAAAGAAAAAATTGCAGGTACATTATTTAAACAGTTGTAGCAACACTTGGGAACATGTAACGCTATATTTTTCTGAACCACGCTACTTACTCGTTAACTTCATTCCACTGCTAAAAAGGAAAGCAATCCTTTAAACATTAACAAAGAAAAAACATAATAAATGTAGCAAACACTAAGACAGACAAGGAATTTGTCCTGACAGGTGCACACTAAAAACCACTCTGTTGGCACAACTGTATACTCTAAATATCCTGACTAATAGCAGGAGCGGCTGGTTAATAGTGTTCGCTTGCTCGCCCAACCCCCAGTCTCTTATTAATGAATTGCGCTTTCCTTCTTCTGGGTGATGTGCTTTTCATTTATCCCATCTCACGTGACACCAGCACATCAACAATGCTGTTCAGGACTGGCTATGATTGGTTTAAAAATGTCTGGATGGAGCGCAGCCGGTTAGCAAATACGGTGATCAGCGCGCTTGTGCCAAGACAACAAAGGCTATAAATATGAACAGCACGACTTCGGCTCTTCTCAGTCTTGCATGGTGTGTTACTTTTACGGAAAGACAGAAAATGTGTAAACTGTTTAAATATTAAAATAAAATTCAGTCTAATTATCTGTGTCTAACTTTAAATGAATGTTATTTGTCTTATTTGTTCAACTTCACCAATGCTTTAACTCAAGCTCAGTTTTTAATCTTGTTGATAACCGTGTCAGGCTTTTTTTTTCTCCCTAGGTGTCTTTAAATTATTATTTTTTTACTGTTTGTAGCTGATCAGTCTTTTATTACGTCTATATAAATTATCTGCTGGTTCCTAAAAATAAAAAATAAAAATGTACTTCATTGTTAATTACAGCGGTTTTTTTTTTTTTCCTTTGGACTTAATTGTGACTTCCATTTAAGATCTTATTTTTTCCTGTTCTTTGTCTTTGAACTTGGGATTGATTTAGATTCAGGGACAACTTAAATTTAAATAATAAAGTAAAGTAATCGAAAAACTTGCCATGATAAGACATCACAGAGCAAACTTTTTGCATCGCTTCCAACAAGAAACAGATCCACTGGACAGTGCTTCTACCGCTGAGGTTGGTCCCCTGGACCCCACCCCCTCACCTGCATATATTTTGGCCATAAGCTGCCACTGACTAATAGCACTACTATAAGTGATTGCTGCGCATTCCAAATGCAAAAGCCAATACAAGAAGCAGACCACTTCTACACTAGTTCAGTCCTCCTGTGGAGGCCTGTCTTTGGCAAGTGGAGGCTCACTCGGTCCCATCCTCTTTTAAAGCAATTAGGAGAGACCGACTTCTGTCAGTCCTCAATCCTAATGGGAGGTGAAAGACTCCAAATCAGCCTCATCTTCTTCAGCCACACAAGGAAGCAACCTGGACTCACTTCAAATCTCTTTCACATCAGTCCCATTGCAAGACGCAAATGTAGCCTCCAAGCCCTGGTGATTCACGTCCGGATCTCGGCTTGTCAGTACGAGTCAAAGCCAAGCACTCCAGCAATAAAGCACTGTTCAGTGGAGCTGAACTTGGAGCATCTTGCAGGCTTGTGAAGTCTGAACAGGCTGGTAGGGGAGGGGCTCAGGGCTCCCAGGTGTTCAAGCCCAGGGTGCCCTCTCACAGTTTTTTTCCCCTCAAATCACAAGTCCAAAGTACAGACTACTCTTTGTAATTTATCACCTAATATTTTCCTCCAAGTTGTTATTGGAGAAGCTTGTACCCAGTGACAATATGCAAATGGAGTGGAGACTGGGCGGCAGATTTACTGTACAATGTTCTCAAAAGGGCTTTTCATTATTTGTGACCAAGTGGGGATGCTGTAGGTCACTGGGTCAAGCCCTGACATACTGTAGGAACTGACCATTCAACAGCAGACCCAGCTGGGAACTGGTATAAAGAATAACACCACACTGTGGTTTCAAAATGTCAACATAAAAGGCATGGAAAACAAAACCAGCAGCAGCAAAAACAAGGAGAGACCTGTGAGAATGTATTATGCTAATGAAGGGTAATAGAAGTACACTGACTTGAGATACATTTATTTCCCTTAGGCAGTAAAGATTCTAACCTGTGTCCAACCTTTTCTGTTTTTTTTATTTTTTTTTTTTAGTTCTGCTACAGTGCACACAGGAAATGGATTCTAAAGCTTAGCAACAGTAAATGCTAACAAGTCATGACTTTTAAGCCCCGCTTATCACCAGATGCAATCAGGAGGTTTTGAAATGCTCTGGTGCCATCAAGACATCAACCAAACAGCTCAAAGATTAGAGCAGGTGCTTCTGGATCGGCCCCCTCGTGGCAATGGATTTTACTGTTTTACAGAGACTGAGGATCAGCACTGCAAGCTGTGCAGTTCAACGACTCAAATAAAACACTTGAAAAATCTACAGTTACAACTCATTTCACTCAATGGATACATTTCAGAACTGTTAGCGCTTTGGTCAAACACAGGACAGCTTGTGGTCAGTGAAGTATAGGGTTACCATAAGATTCACCGTACACTAGGACAGTGTGGAACAGTTCAGTTCACATTCTGGGAAGTGTAGTCCTGCTGTGAAAGGTACCCGAGACAGGTACAACATAAAAGAATGCATTGAGATGTGAGTTGAAAAGCCTGAACTGTCCTGGTGTACATGGAGTCATATGGGAACTCTAATGAAGGAGCTGTAACAGAAGCTTCAGGAAACTACCAAAAATAAAATAAAATGAAGTCAAAACATGAAGCTCACCTTATTAGTTGCTGTAGCAGTGGAGCCTGGCACAACAGGCACGTTTGTGACTTGCACAGACAAGTAGTTGTTATCAATCAGGGGCCAGGCTCCCTCCACCTTGCAGGTCTGGAATTGGTCCTTGAAAGTCCTGAGGTGGGGGTCCCCGAACAGGCCACAGAAGAGGTAGGTGGGCTGCCCTGGGTCCCCTGCCCGGAACTCCCTGCCACTTCCATGGTGACGGCTGTGATAGTTGCAGGACTCTGGGGCTGTCTCGGGTTGGGTGGAGGAGGTAGGCCCATCCTTGGAGCAGTTGCGTTGCATCATGAGGTCACTGATGCCCAGCACGGCGGAGTGATAGACGAGGTTCCCGCGGCACGTCTTGGTATTGCGGTGGGTGCAGGCCGAGTAGGCCCGGAGTGCTTTGCAGAACTCCGTGTCAAATCCATCCAAGGCCGAGTTGAGATGGGATGTCAGGGAGACGAAGTCCGAAGTGCACTTCGAGATTCGACACTGTGTTGCCTGTGGCTGACACTCTCCTGAGAACCGACAAGAGAAAATAAACATAAATAATAAACCAATACATACTTCCAGTTCACACGTCAACAATAAAAGGTTCTCAGGTAAGGCAGATTAAGGCTTAATACAGCCGTTGATCCCAGGCATGCTACCCACTAAGGGATATTTAGTCATAGAAACAACACACAAGAATAGAGAGTTAAACCAGTATCAGTTTATCCACAATCATAATTTACAAAAAGGAAAATAAATGCATATAAATCACATATGACAAGGTAATAAAGTGGTAGGGCCAGATAGTTTTTTTTTTAATATTGTGTAGCATCAAACAGCCATAGCACGGTAAAGTATTCTCCCTCGGTTATTGGTGGAGTTCGGCCTCCTGACAGGTGGGGATGCTGTGTTCACTAATGCCTATTCCTTACCAGTGTTGATGTGGACCTTAAGACTAGTGTCTGTCTGAGGCGGCCATCTTGGTAGAGGAAAACCACACATGTGCTACAGACACCATTTCCTTGAGTCATTGTTGGATTAACTGCACCTGTTCCTTAGGGATTGGTGCAGAACTAATTCAAGGGGTGGAGTCTGGAGTATATAGGGAAAGTGTGCATGTTCAGGAGTTAGTGATGTTGGGGGATGCCAGGAGAGAGGAGTGGAGCCACACACACAGAAAGCTATATAATGTTTTCTGCCTGCCCTTGTGTTGTGAACAGTGCTTGCGGGATTGCTGAGGACATCAATCCTGCTTCAGATTTGTTGCACGGAACGACCCGAGTGAACCCGGGGTTGGATTACCTGGCTGTTAATGTCAGAACCTGGTGTTACCTTGCAAGTGCCATTGCTGGTACTTGGACTGACTCATTCACTGGCTGTTAATGTCAGATCCCGGTGTTACCTTGCAAGTGCCATTGCTGGTGCTTGGACTGACTCATTCACTGGCTGTTAATGTCAGAACCCGGTGTTACCTTGCAAGTGCCATTGCTGGTGCTTGGACTGACTCATTCACTGGCTGTTAATGTCAGAACCTGGTGTTACTGGTGTGTTTTTGTTTACCTGCAACTTTTGGCTGTCCAGTTTGTGTATGTGGAAGTGTCCTGCAGTGACAAGCAATCCAATAATTCAGAGAGCTCCTTTAAAAGTGGAAGATCCTATTGCTGTCAGCCCAGGAGACTACATTCAAACCTATGGTCACTCCAGCCAAGAAGAAACTTCACGAAATCGGATATATTTGGCAGATCACACAAACATTAAAGCATCCAAAAGAGAAAGAAATGTAGCACTCTGCCTATGTTAGGACTAAATATCCGTGGGTAGCATGCCTGGGATCAATGGATGCAGCAAGAAGCTTTTTTAGGGTTTTTGTTTTCCAGTTCTTTAATTTAGAAGTCAGGGCCTGGGTTACATCTTTGGTAGATAATGCTACTATTTTGAGTTTGTCATTGGTGTCTGCCAAAAACAATTCTTAGACGGCAATGTACAGTTGTAATATCTGGAAGTCTGTGCAGAAAAGCAGTGTTATTCTCTGCACTTTAAATAAATAATTAATGTGACAGTGTGTCACATAACAGCCTGACACATTCACTTCCATATGCAGTGGAGAAAATGTTACCCATCTTTTATGTGCTTTACCACTTTTTCATGGGACCAAGGAAGCTTTAGACCTATTCACACAGGCTTTTCAGCGGCAATTCAGTCTAACGGCACTCAAGTTTTCATCTCGACAGCAATACCTTCAGAAGCTCGACATGTTTACAACATCTCTTCAAAGTGGTTGTGAAATCCTCTTCAATCTAAATGAGCAGCAGTAAAAAGGAGTCCAAATGACTTCCAGCTTCAATACACAAGCTCATAAAAAAAAGAATGAATGAATGAATGAATGGAGGAATTGCAGATAAATAAAATCAATAAAATGACAGACAGTCAGCAGATTGCAGCTGGGGTTTTATGAATAAAAAGCGCCGAGCAAAGCCCATTCTAAAATGCCTCCCCTCAAGAAAGCTACAGTATATCTGGACTACTTGTTCATATGCAGCCCCCCCCCCCATTTT
The DNA here is from genome assembly GCA_030684275.1 of Acipenser oxyrinchus oxyrinchus. Classification (NCBI taxonomy): domain Eukaryota; kingdom Metazoa; phylum Chordata; class Actinopteri; order Acipenseriformes; family Acipenseridae; genus Acipenser; species Acipenser oxyrinchus. Next base: position 9,913,919 of record CM060248.1, read on the forward strand.
TATTTGACTAAGAACATGAAAGTCATTTCAAGCAAGAGAAGATATGAGAAGATATGAAGCTGTTAACTGACTGCTAGGAAACCACATGCAGAAAACTCCCATTTAAACTCCCACAGCCACACAGATGCAGAAATACACTAGAGAATAAACTCCTTCTATAGATTATGTATTTCACACTCTTTCAGTTACCTTATCTTCCATAGTAAGCAAATTACTGTTTTAGTGACAAACAAACCCACCTCTTTATTGCTAGCTAACCCCCACTATTGCAGGGAATATCCAGTCGCTGATTAGCCAAGACAAACAACACAAAGAGGACCATTAGTATATAGAGATCTAGATACAGTGCAGAAACAGAACGCTGTATTGCATTTAACTGAAACTACAGATAACAAATGAGACCCAAATAGGATTTGATGTGCATGAAACCCAAGCTTTGGTTCGAGGGCAAGCTAGTGCAGCTTTATCAGAGGCAGGAACAGAAGAGAGAAGCTTTTAACGAGGGTAAAGTGCACTTCATTGTCTTCCTTCACTAGCATACTTACTCACTTATTGACTTGTAATGCAGTTATATCACAAAGCTTGAGTCGAGCCGCACATTAGACATGCCCTGCAATCAATAACACTGCCGTTTGTTTCTGGAACACTTACTTGTAGACCAGCAGATTTATTTATTTATTTTTATTTTTTTTGGACTTACATCATCAACTATTTCAGAACTTGTGATCAAATACAATACTGCAACAGGGGAACGGTTAGAGGAATAAACCCAAACACTACATCATTTCAATTGTTTTTATGTTTTTGTAGATACAGGACCCCATTCTCCTCTCAGCCAACACACTATTTGAAATCTGATGAGGAATAAACTCTACCTACTGGAACCAATCTATACAGATTATAACATGTCATTTAAGCAGCAGACCAGAAGGTGGCAGCAGAAACATAACACACGTTAATTACTACAGAAAACCTCAGTCATATTCAGAAACAAGTGACTTGAGTGGTAGTGCTTTATTAATACAGTAGTTACCGCGTATAGGAACGCTTCCTAAGAGAACACTTTGCCAAAGAGAACACCCTTGTTGTGAAACAGAATTTTTCCTATTGTAAATGCACCGGCTAAAGGAACAGGAACTTCTCTTAAAAGAACACCTTCATGGCACCGATAGCGATTCATTCACAATGGATACAGTACTGTTTTGTAACCTGATAACCTCATCAACAAACTTAAATTAAAATGCTTTTTTTCAAAAGTGACTTGTCATCACAAGAGCGTCTTGAGGCACACTGATTGGTTTATTCAATCTTTTGTTTTGTATTCTGATTTCCACGAGTGCACCTCATCGCTTCAAAACGGCATGTAAACAAACGGCAAAATGCACCGCTGTTCCTTGCTACACAAAGTTGGAAATTGTTCGGGCTCTTGAAAAAAACCTGAATCCGACACAAGTTGGCGAGCAATTTGGCGTTTCCCGTTCTGGTGAGTTGCTTCACCATTCTGTTAAATAATGTTGTGCATGTCTTGAATATTGCTGCTGTACATGTATCCATAATCACTCTAGAGCTGCTGCAGCATTTTTTAAAGTGTGTAGGGGTGCGGTGTTAATTTAGTTTGACAGTTAGTTTATTTGTCTGCTACTTCATTATTATAGTTTATTAACATACACTTGCTTTCCTCTTACTTATTCAGGTTGTTTCATATGTTGATGCACATGCGTCATGACAAGTAAATATTGATTTATTTATTTAATTTTATTGTCTGGTTGTCAACTCTGTCTTACAGAACACTCCCCTTGCTTCTCGAGGTGTGGAGACTACTCTACAAGTAAACATTAACTTAAGTAAATACTATCAAAAAGTGTGGTTTCTGAATATGGCCATTAGACTTGACATGGGACCAAGATTGCATTGTGGAAACCAGGCAAGCTTTGAAAATGAAGACAAAAGCCTATACCTTTCTTTTATATGGTATTACTACAGTCTGTTTTGTCAGTGTAAATCAACGATGGGCATGCCACTGCTGCTCCAAATCATGACACCCCTGTTAAAAAGGAGTATCCAGTATTGCTTTGAGAGACTTATGTAATAAAATAAATCACCACTAATTTGAATGACACAATTTGAAACACACACTGCCCATCCTACTAGGAGACTGAACACGTTTGATGAAAACCCCTGGCTCTAGCGACTGGTGGAATTCAGGTCACAATGAAGTTGGAATCAGGGTTTTGTCAGTTCTGAAGACATGCTGGTGGGATTCGGGTCACAATGAAGTTGGAATCAGGGTTTTGTCAGTTCTGAAGACATGCTGGTGGGATTCGGGTCACAATGAAGTTGGAATCAACTTCTGTGAGGCTGTGTGGTCCAGTGGTTAAAGAAAAGGGCTTGTAACCAGGAGGTCCCCAGTTCAAATCCCACCTCAGCCACTGACTCATTGTGTGACCCTGAGCAAGTCACATAACCTCCTTGTGCTCCGTCTTTCGGGTGAGACGTAATTGTAAGTGACTCTGCAGCTGATGCATAGCTCACACACCCTACTCTCTGTAAGTCGCCTTGGATAAAGGCGTCTGCTAAATAAACTACTAATAATAATAATAATAATAATAATAATAATCAGGGTTTTGTCAGTTCTGAAGACATGCTGGTGGGATTCGGGTCACAATGAAGTTGGAATCAGGGTTTTGTCAGTTCTGAATACATGCTGGTGGGATTCGGGTCACAATTAAGTTAGAATCAGGGTTTTGTCAGTTCTGAAGACATGCTGGTGGGATTCGGGTCACAATGAAGTTGGAATCAACTTCTGTGAGGCTGTGTGGTCCAGTGGTTAAAGAAAAGGGCTTGTAACCAGGAGGTCCCCAGTTCAAATCCCACCTCAGCCACTGACTCATTGTGTGACCCTGAGCAAGTCACATAACCTCCTTGTGCTCCGTCTTTCGGGTGAGACGTAATTGTAAGTGACTCTGCAGCTGATGCATAGCTCACACACCCTAGTCTCTGTAAGTCGCCTTGGATAAAGGCATCTGCTAAATAAACTAATTATAATAATAATAATAATAATAATCAGGGTTTTGTCAGTTCTGAAGACATGCTGGTGGGATTCGGGTCACAATGAAGTTGGAATCAGGGTTTTGTCAGTTCTGAAGACATGCTGGTGGGATTCGGGTCACAATGAAGTTGGAATCAGGGTTTTGTCAGTTATGAAGACATGCTGGTGGGATTCGGGTCACAAGGTAGGTATATAAAGGATATAATGACACATACTGAAGTGTTGTAATACATGTGCACACTACTGTATATAATATACTTCTACTTGTTCTCTTGTGGTGACACGTTATTAACACCCAAGGTCTCTTTTTTGAGCTGGGAATTCTTTTATGAATGTTATTATAATTACACTAGTTATTGTAAATGTACACACTACTGTATATCCACCAAATGCCCCAGGGTCGGTTCTGTCCTGTAAAATGCTCACCTTCCAAGGCTGAAGGGTCACGTCCCTACAGTACTAATGCAGGGAGAGGGTCTTGAAATAATGCCCTTTGTTTCCCAGCACCATGGTGTTTGGGGCCAGCGTTCTCCTGAAGGAGATGGCTTTGGGATGAACTTCCCTGTAAAACCCAACCCCCTCCTCTGTTTCACAGTTTTTAAAATTCACTCTGTACGGTTCTTGACCCCTGGTGCCCTGACCAAATTCCACATCTTGAAATTTCACTCCAGCACACAGTGACTAACTGGGCCCCTTTGGAAAGGAGCATGACTGTTCAAAGAGCTAGCCTGTGTAAATATCTCCAGTAAGCTAATTGCATTAAGGGCGTGCTCTGTGCACAGACCCCATCCCAAAAGCAGGAACCACATGTTAATTGAGAATAAAGAAAAAGGCACTTTTTTCCCCTCCTGCAAGATTATACTGGATCTAACTTTATTAGTTAACAAGGTTACTGCCAGACAGACACACACTCATACACAAAAACATGAATGCTTTTATTTATCCCAATCTCCCTCCCTTAAACAGTTTCAACCTGTGAATATCCAAGTACAGTATATGTGTGTCCTGAACACTTGATCATACAATAAGAATTTGTCAAAAAGACACTACATGTGTCTGCTGGACCAAGTTTAACTTTAATGAGCTTTTTTTTTTTTTTAAATCATAACATGTAAGTCAACAGTCATTTATTTTTATAAGCAAGGATGTCTATAGAATTAGAATTTATGGAGGCGTTGCAATATATTAACACATTAAGTACTAAATACATTTTTAAAATACACAATGTAAATTAGGAAAATGGCACTTCATAGGTTAAAGTCCTCAAGTGATTGTGGAAGGGTTCAGGGTTAATTGATTTTAAAAATGACAACAAATTATACGTTTGAAATCTGACAAAGTGCAAAGGCCAATACATATGATCTGATAGCAATACAATAGCTGTAAGGGTCTGCAGTCCGCATGAAAGAGCAGCTTACCTGCTGGAGCAGCACGTCGATTGTCGATGCACAGCACATTATAAATAAGCAGACAGTGCTTCAAGTCTTATTTATTACTAGAAAGAATCGGCACTGCACTTCTTTCCTGATTGAATGGAACTAAAGAAGCCCAGCCCTGGGACACAGGGACCCTGTTCTGTACCTTGCGCCACACCCTGCCCTGGGACACAGGGACCCTGTTCTGTCCCTTGCGCCACACCCTGCCCTGGGACACAGGGACCCTGTTCTGCACCTAGCTAAACACCCTGCCCTGGGACACAGGGACCCTGTTCTGTACCTTGCTCCACACCCTGCTCTGGGACACAGGGACCCTGTTCTGTACCTTGCTCCACACCCTGCTCTGGGACACAGGGACCCTGTTCTGTACCTTGCTCCACACCCTGCCCTGGGACACAGGGACCCTGTGCTGCACCTTGCTCCACAGCTCTCTTTACCATCCTATTAAAAACAGTGGCTTTGCACTTGATTATCTCTTCACTATTATTATTTATTTCTTAGCAGACGCCCTTATCCTGGGCGACTTACAACTGTTACAAGATATCACATTATTTTTTACATATTATTTTTACCCATTTATACAGTTGGGTTTTTACTGGAGCAATCTAGGTAAAGTACCTTGCTCAATCCCACGTGGGATTGAACCCACAACCCTCCGGTCACACTCATATCGACAATCAAGTGCTTGGGTTAAAAAATGAAGGCAGTCTTCTATTAAAACCATTGGAATGACCACCAGCTGTGCTGTACACTGCTATTGTAACCCTGTTTAAGCTAGGACAGTCCACTGCTATTGTAACCCTGTTTAAGCTAGGACAGCCCACTGCTATTGTGCCCACAATGCCAAAGCCATAACTTCCATCCCCTGATCTCCTTTAACAGCTTTTTTTTTTTGAATAGCTGTCCTATTTCTTCCTAGGTCAGTCTAAGCCCCTGTACCAGGAAGCTGCAAGCTATTTAAAAATATACACCAGGAGCATCGGCAGAGCAATTTTCTCCCAAGTATCCTAAATGACACTAATAAGCCTGAGATCCAGTGTTAATGCAGAGCTCTGTTTCTGAGTGATCATTGCCCTATGCAAAGCTTCACTGAGTTACCGCTCTCCGTCACTTCATGAAGGAGATCTGGATGCCTAACTGCCATTTTACTCAAGGTAAGGTTAGAGCAACACATGATCATGACAGTGTTGATCATTTGTTTAGTCCTGATTATTCATTGCACTGAAATGATGATCAGTTGTATTATCTGCGGTAATCTTCTGATTATTCATTGCACTGAAATGATGATCAGTTGTATTATCTGCGGTAATCTTCTGATTATTCATTGCACTGAAATGATGATCAGTTGTATTATCTGCGGTAATCTTCTGATTATTCATTGCACTGAAATGATGATCAGTTGTATTATCTGCGGTAATCTTCTGATTATTCATTGCACTGAAATGATGATCAGTTGTATTATCTGCGGTAATCTTCTGATTATTCATTGCACTGAAATGATGATCAGTTGTATTATCTGCGGTAATCTTCTGATTATTCATTGCACTGAAATGATGATCAGTTGTATTATCTGCGGTAATCTTCTGATTATTCATTGCACTGAAATGATGATCAGTTGTATTATCTGCGGTAATCTTCTGACATCTTCTGTCATCTGAAGTGCAAATGTGTGTGTGTCTCTCTCTTTCTTTCTTTCTCTCTCTCTCTCTCTCATTTGTTTTTTTTGTCTGGCAACACACAATGTACTGTATATGAACAATTGACTCGTAAAGCTGGATTTAAAAAAAATGATACATAGGGATCATATGTGCTGCAGAAATGGGCATTACAGGATTAAACTGGGCATTGAAAAATTATAATCTTCAGTCCCCCCTCTCCCTTTTAGGAGCGAATAATGGTATCCGTGATTTAAAAAAAATACATAAATAAATAAATGGTGTCTTTCTCTTTCACTGTGCAACCCCACACATCACAAGCTTACTTAAAGAGATTGTGGGATGCAGAGATTGATACAGAAAGATAAACCAGACTGTGAAGGTCTGCAGACAAGAGGAAAATGACTAGACACCTTCCTCTAGGAATCAGAAAGCAAGGCTAGCAGCATGCTGTAGGCATGTAACCCTAATGCTCAGTTGTGTACAAACAAAATATGATGGTACTTGATGGATTGCATTTTTAAAAAATGAGCGTGAGCGGGGGGTAATGCATTTCAGACTCAGGTTTCTATTACTGTGAGAATGTCTTTCAACTAGAAATCTTCAATATAATCATCACAACCTATAAATCATACACCTCAACTGTCTTCATTTCTACAATGCACTGGTGACCGACTTGCATTTTACTGTGCCCTCATTGCTCATTCGGTTTTCACAAGATTCAGCAGCTCTGAGAAGCCTTTCCTTAGGCATGTGGAAAGGACAACCAGCTGGGGGGTAGGGGCATGGTTATCCTCATTATTAATGATGATCTTAGACCTGGTTTGGAGTCTGGTGCTCTGCTACATTGACCCTTATTAAGCCCTATTAAAATGACTCCCCGAATGTTTAGTTGGGAGTATCCACTGGACTCTCAAATCAAGAGGATGTTTCTTATGCTCAGCTGCCCGAGACCATGTTGAATATTCAATATGAAGGTGTGAGCATTAGACAGACACCCAGCACCATTCCATCTAATGGTCAGGACGCCAGAGTGGAGCAGCTGTCAAGAGGCCAGGTGAAAACTGGACACCAAATGTGTACAAATAACAAGAAAGTCTTATTCACAAGCCACTTCAACCCCAGGGGAGTCGTTTAGTAGGGTGTAATAGAGCATCAGACATAAAAAGGAGAAAAAGTGCTAAGATAAACCACTGCTGATGAGCATGGAGCTTTTTATTCTTTTTAATTTGTATTCTGGAAAAAGATGTCAGGGTAGCCAATAAAATAGGAGAGAACAGGAGTAAATGAAACAAGATAATACAACAGGGTTAGTGTGAGGGACAGGGTTAGGGTGAGGGTGAGGGATAGGGACAGGGACAGGGACAGGCACAGGGACAGGGTTAGGGTGAGGGACAGGAATAGGGACAGGGATAGGGATAAAACAGGGATTAACAATCAGATGCTAACAAAAATAAATAAATCGGTCCCGTGCATTGCCTCCTGTTTGACATTCAAGGAATACATTCGTTGTATCCGATTTGCTCGCTGTCGTCTTGAATGAATACATTGAATCCATCTTTTAACTGGGGACGCTTTCAAATAGATACATTGAATCCAGTCGGCTCCACTTCAAGCATGTTATTTAAAATAAAACGTCCAGAATAAGGGCTGCAAATTGCAGGATACACACTGATGTAAAGATTATAAGGGTACATAATCAAAACAATGTCACCTCGGAGAGTTTAGGAATGCAGTGAATTGAAATGGGCACAAAACGCTCAAAACAATAAAGTCACTAAATCACTAAATCTTCTAACCCTAGACTACCCATATAATAGGGTTTCCTTAGTATAGTAAATTATATGGGTGTTCATATTTCAATTGAAACATTCAGGGAAAATGTGTGCTTTTAAAATCTTAAATACGTTCTCAACCAGTTAACACTGCAGCTATTTTCTACATTCAATAATGTGCATCTGAAATATTTTTTAAAAATTAAAATGTTGGACTGCATATCGAAACGTAACCTGGAAAAGTATGTTTACTATAACGTGGCAGACTTAATGGTTATTACAAGCCAGGGTATGTCGGATTAAACGCATGATGTATATGCCGAAGCGAAATGCCTTTAGTGGCGTGAAAACCATTACTTTGTACAGAAATACTAAAACCTTGAAAAGGAACGCGCAAGTCTGATTTAGTTGAAATGCTTCCTCCACTAAACACACACGAGTCTGTTTGTAGGTTGGGGATGGTAACGTGATCCCAGCCCTGACTTTCAGTAAACAGCATCGGCGACCAGAAAACCAGAACGAAAATCCATTACAGCAAATAACAAACAAAAAAATACCGGTATTCACAAGTGCACATTTCAATATGTTAATATATAAAACAGATACACGATTAGGTTAGGACACAATGAAGCCAGTAACTTCATTGATGTCTGTATATACAATTTATCTCTAAATAGCATAATTTTAATGCACATGCCGTTTTGATCCGTGTTAGTTGGTGTATGCCTCTAGCTCGATAGCACAACTTCGCAAAATGGTCACTTTTGAATATATATTTCAATAGTGTTAAGCGGCTATAAATTATTAATAAAAAAAAAATCAAGTTACCTATGTGGACCCAAGAGGAGACGGCGATCAGGACTAGAAGAGTTAGCACAGGAGGCGGGGAGCGGAGGCGTTCAGCCCCGGGGTAGTAAAATCCTGCTTTCCCCATACCCATCCATCCAGGTCGCGTTGCGGGACTCAAATACACCACGGGAGGGACAGAGCTGGAGCTGCGACAGTGCCGGGAAATCGGGCCTCTGCTCCCCGCTTTCTCTTTGAGCGATCGCGCAATGGCATAAACAGACGGAAAGGAAAGTAAAAACAATACTAACAAAACGCGAATGCTTGTTGAAATCCCAATCGACAGCACTGCGCGTCTGAGCTCTCGAGTTTACTTCTTATTGTATCAGTTCTCCAGAAGTATTCTGAGCCTGTTTTTCGTTGCTGTCTTTAATCCGTCCGAACCTCTCTTACTGCGGTCAATCTCAGTTGTGCACTAACCCCAGACACGCACGCACACAGCACAACTCTCTTTCTCTCTCTGGCATGCACACTTGCAAAATCCATCCCCTTTTCCTAGTGATCACTTGCAAATCTACCAAACCATATCTGACACTTGAACGGAACACCCGCCCGCAAACACAAGGCAACGCCCAGCCACAGACTGACAATTCCCTGGAGGCCGGTGTCAGCGGAGAAAGCAGACTTTATCTCCTCTGTGGGAATATGACATGAGATTATATTGATAGCATGTACCACTTCAGCTGCGGATGATATTTGCGTGATTTGCTTTCTACGATACGGTTTATTTATTTAACATCCCCAGTCTACTATCAAAAACACAGAGACAACATTATCCCCCAAAAAACAACAACCAAAAATAACTAAACATAAATAAATGAATAGAACTGAACGTGTAAAGCAAAACAAACAAATCCATAACTGCGTAAATAAACACACATTGTAAATTGCATACAGAGCAGGTGAAACATGTTGTATCTAACCTATATCTACATATATTCAAATCTTTTTTCAAGCCCAAAGATTAACTAGAAACACATGAGTGTCGTTTCAAAACAGTGTGGAGGCAATCTGAGGGTATAAATCTCACATTGTAATCCTTAACTTTAGAAGTTGCCACATATTATCCACTCTGGGTAGACGTGGCTGTGTGTGTGGGAGACATAGGCTACTGCAGGCTAATTAGCCTTAGGCATATGGAAAACTAACATGTTGCCTAAATGTAAGTGCTACATTTTGGAAAAATGCAGCCTGCTCAAAAGACAGTGGCCCCTTTCATATATGACTCATATACGATTATATTATTGGGCAACTGTGGGACTTTATACCAAGTGACGCACATAGTTAATAATGAAACAGCTGAATTGAGTTGATATCAGAGATACTGTACAACTCAATATCCATTGTAAATACATTGCCCGACCTGTGAAAAATACTCACGTTGACATATTGTATCAGCAATAACTACAGTCATGCGTTGCTGTATAAAACATCTCCACTGACATTGAATAATAAAAATGCCCCCGTTCCTTGCACCACACACGCCAACAGGACGAACCAGGGCTCAGAATCAGAACAATGGATCGATTTTGTCCGCATTTCGCGATTGGTTGAAGTAAATGCCAGTCATCGCTCCCCTCATCCGCAACTGGACTTCCCCTATCAAGGTAGGTTGCGCAGTTACCGATGCAAAGCAGTGATAACTTGAGAAACTGAATCAATCCAGCGTCCTTTTAAAGTTAATCACAAACTTACCAGTCAATAACAGCCACTACTGTAGGCTTTATAAACAGTCGAGATATCTACATAGCAACCAGTGTGACAGAATAAACTGGCAACTAATGAAGTATTATTTATAGTGTTTTTATAATTACACCTGAGTATTGCACATTCGTTTTCTTTTTAATATTAACTGGATGTTTTGGGCGGCGTGTGAATGAAAGTTAAGTCTGTATTTTATCTAGTGGCAATAAACTACTAAACTATATCCCACACGAACAATCGGCTTTGTTAAAAGAGGGACACAATAGAGTAGGGTGTTTTTAATATGGGGTTACTGTACTTTAAACTGAGATAATAAATCGTTATCTGTAATAACAGTGAATAGTTATGATGCTTGGCTGCGAAGTGTTTTCTCATCACAGCATATGGATTACATATTTGAAAATGTATTTGCACAACAACGCAGCTATTGGCATCACGTTTAGTTCGACCACATGAGAGTAAAACTTAGACACTCTTTCACTGCACTAAAAAGATACAGATGATCATAAAAGATCGTACGTGGTACAATTGTACATCTTATCTTACCATCTTATCGAAAAACAAATAGGCTGTACAATGCAGTACTTCAACCAGTTCTGCAAAGGACAGACAGTGACATGTAATGACTGTTTCAGCCTACAGGGGGCACGAAAGCGTCATCAGACAGCCACAGCATAGATGGGAAGGGTAGGGGCAGTCTAAATTAAAACGGTCTCAGCTTGCTGTTCAGTTCCAAACTATTAAACCTTGTCTGGCTTTGTTTGTGGGTTCATGTGGAAGAGGCATAGCCAAAAGAATGACTGATTTTCAGCCCAAGGGTTTCATTATGTTTTAACTCTGCCCTTCATAATTACAGTTTAGAAGAAACTGTAGATTGAATGTAATCCTCATCAGTACAAAAATGACCAGTGCATCTGTAGTTAGTGCTTATTTATTATACTAATGTATTCGGACATTATTAACTAATACATGACAAAGAAAAAGGCTACATTTCATTGAAATCTCAGCTACTAAATTTAGTAATATATTCTATCACTTATCTTGACAGTTGATAAAGAAACACTAACTCTGATCACAAATCTATTGCTTCATCAATAATAATTAATCCTTCTAATACAAAATGCAGTTTCTATACACTGTTTTGTAAAAGAATCTCACTATTATGCTGAGACCCATTTCCCTAACCACTTCTGTAAGCATCCTGCTCAGTCCAGCTGCTGTTTTCATGCAGATTATTTTTTTTTTGCAGTTTCTTTGTTTCTATGAAAGCCTCTCTCCTGTATAGCTCATGACTGAGTCATTGAATTGATTTGAATTGCATTTCATTTCTACATGTTTTTATAGAATACATTTCTTTTTTTAATCCTTTTGTATTATTAGTAGTCAAACTGTTCCGTAAAATTCCCACTGGACTGCACAAGTACACAACAGCTATGGTGAAGGTAGAGATTGGGGTTGTGCAAAGAATGGTTTTGTTCTTTAAAAGAGTGGGTTAACCCCTTAAGCTACACAAGGAATTGAGCGCTTGATCAAACGGTTTCTTCTTAAAACACATTTGACTCAACTGTCAAGAGGAAACTGACCATTTGGATGAGCAGATCCAACCTGTACATTTTAAACACTGTTTGGCGCACCTCATTGCATAAATAAGAAAGTTTGCATCATTGTATATGTGGGACACATGCACCCTTAAAGGGTTAATCACCCCCTCATATAGTTTATAATGCATATCTGGTCCTGTTGGATGGCCTAAAGCCCTAGAATACATTAGTCGCCCCTATACCGACCAATGCTAATTCCTGGTGTTTGCTTTTCATGGTTCACTACAGCTTCCAGGACCACCTCTCCTATTTACCGCACTTCAAACACACCGTATTGGCTAGATGGTGCTGTCTGTGCAATACATGGCACTATCTGTGTAAATTAGTTGCTGTTTCAATGGACATTAACATTTTATTGGTATCATTAGAGGTTAATGGTGATCTAATTTGTGCCTCTGAAAACATATTCTTGCTCAGAGGAAGACAGCTTGGTTAATGAGCTGCCTCATTTTGCACATTTACAAATTAGAAGCATTCTTTGTTCCAGGGAATGGAATGAATCCTTGTGAAGCCTCTTTTATACCACTGCCCTTGGACTAAGGGGTATTATAGGGTTGGATGACCTAGCATACATCTTTATCCCCAGCGATGTACATGCGTATGTCTGTATATCTGCGTAACCACTTATTAAACTGGGATGAAACTTGCTATTAATATTATTCAGTAGCGGTTATTGGGAATATCAGTTTGCGGGGCTGTACAGAGGTTTCTCTCTGTTCAATTCAGCACACAATCACACAGTCTTTTAATCAAATCATTAAAACCACAAATAAGCAGCACATTTCAGAGCAACATCACCAGCACAAGTTAAAAGTGCACATAAACAAACCATTCCCTCCTTGTTTGAGACTGTGCCATACAGTCAATGGCAAAAGTCTCCAGCTTGCAGGCAATTATGAGGGCTTTACAAGCCAAAGCTCTTTGTCTGAGGTTTTGAGCTGGGTGACAGAAAGAGTAAGCACATCGCCTGATCTTAACCCATGTCTACACTGCCTACTGTAGTATCAGTGAGGTTATCATTTAAAAATAAAATTGTTCCACTTGTTCCAAAGACTGAGCCATGCCAAGGTGGATATGCTACAGTAATCTACCGTAATACTTGCCATGTTGTTACAGTGTGGTATCTTGTAAGGGACAATATTGCCTGATAGTTAAAGCAAGCTTTGTTTCTGTACAATAACCCTGGTTAATTGTGTTAAGATGTTGTCAATAATCAAAAGACAACGGGGGTATCAAGCCAAACACCAACATCATTTATAGCCTCAAGTGTAGACCCATATCCTGCTCTAGCAATACGCTTAGCTTCTTACTCTTTCAGGTTGTAATGAGAGCCAACGCTCATTGCTTTAGTTTAACTGGTATTAGGAAGCAGCTTATATAAAATAAGTTTATACTGGAGCCAAACATATATAATAGCAGCCATTACATCATGGGTTCCCTGAATGGCGTGTATGTCATGAGAGCTGCATTGGCCTTTGCATTCCCACAAGGTTAGGGAGGGAAACCTAATGGCCAAGTTCACCACACTCCAGCAACCACTGCTGGCCAGGGACTTCCCAGGGCTCCGTAGCTTGGTAGCATGGGTTCAGCTGGTGAAGCGAGGCGGCTGGTGTGACAGCGGGAGTGGAGCTTTGATATTCAGGCATCCTGATTGGTAAGTGAGGTGCAACAGTGAGGCAGCATTGAATGATCTGTCATCGAAGAAGGTGATATTATAGATGTGGATTTCACCCACAGATCCCCATCACGAGTATCAGGATCTGGCTACTAAAGCACTAGCCTCTGTCTACTATTGCATCATATTTAATAATGGAACAAGTCTTTTATTGATGGTTTTTTGATGCCCATGCTAACAATTTCATACACGTTTTCTAATGGTGAATACCACTGAAATGTGAATGTTCTGGCACATGTCTGGATGTAGAGATCAAAGCCAAACTCAGACCAGGATCATAACACCGAGCCCTGTGCCAGACAGTCCTCTGTGACTGTTCAAAGAAAATAAAGAGAAAGTTTCATGTGCTATCAATCTAGCTCTGCTGATCATTACCAAACCACTTCACAAAATGATGTGCAGTATTTCTTTAATTATAATGGTTTGGCTGCTCTTTCTGATAAAGCGTACAGCTGCATCATTTCATTATATTTAGCTTTCAGGATGCTTAGTTCCCAAAATAAAAGCTGTCAGTTAAATCTGTATGACACCTTTCTGTGTTTTTCATCATTCTTTCATCATCTGTATTAATTCTCTAAGGAGTCTACCAGTGGAAAAAAACAAATGTTTGATCCTCTAAGCAATTGTTTTGCACATCTAATACAAGCTGATGTGGTAATTGTGTAGCGCTTCCATTTCTTATTCGCAACGCAATATTAGGAAAATAAGAGCCCACCCCCACCCGTTCACCCCCAGAGCACTGCACAAACAACAATAACGTTCTGAAGGTAGCGATCCCCAAGGTCCACATTACAATTAAGGGTGCACATTCTTCACATGAAGGTCTGTGTCAGTAAGGGCAAGCCACTACTGAAACTGTGGTTGCCAAGGCTACTGCTGGAATGAGTAAGGTTGGGGACCGACTGTGTAAATAATATTATACTAAATATCCTCGTTTCTCACAAAGAATGACATTTTAATAAGGTCATTCGGTGCATCATTATTAAAATATTTTGACGCAGTAATGAATACAATGCTTTGATTCGTTCTTCCATGAATCTTTCATGAAAAACGAGACAACAGAACTAAACAGTGTGATGAATTTCAAGATTTGAAGTAAAGCTATGCTGTAAATAAGCAGAGAGCGGACACAGCTAGTAAGATATTTTGCATGCTTATAATTTGCTATATTTGTTTTAACTCCAGCTTCTAGATTGTATTTATACATTTCAAGATTACTTTTATACATACATTTATTTTTTCATTGAATCTGTACTCTCCATTTTATGCACCCTATTTTGAAGCAAGTGCAAAAGCAAATGAACTGTGAGGAATACAACTATTGTCGTGGTATAAAACTAGTGCAAAACGTGAATCCGAACTCAAGTTGACCCATGAGGTTATTCAACCTCTTACATCAATGACTGATATCATTTCAATATCTTTGGAAATCCCTTCAAACATGCTTTCAAAAAACATTATCCCCCACATATATACAAAATGAGTTCAAAGGTCATCCAAGTGGGCACTGCCCCCCCCCCCATACACAGCTCTTCCTTTGCAAGCACATGACATCTGCCCTGGCACCATTTATATGAGTCGTCAGCCAAATGAGAGAGGCACCTCCCCAGAACTGGATCCACTTGAGAAGGAATCACCCAGCTGTGGCATTAAAGAACAATTGATCTGCTGTTTCTTCAGTGGGATATTGATGCTTTATAACGTTAATGATTATATTTCCTGTTTGCCCTTCGGCCCTTTCCATTACTTCAAGGAACATCTATCAATGGAATTTGTCAATTAACCCTATAGGTTCTAATTTGTGCCTAAGTTTCAGCATTTCGTTCACATGCTTTGTCAAACCATTGCGGCTGTATTGATTTTTACCTATAACCTATAAGAACAGCATGAGAACTGCCTACAACTTCAGATAAAGACACAGTAACAGTAATCGATGCCTCATTAAATATATGCAAAAGATTTTAATGAACCATCCATCTCACCAGTGCACTAGAGGTACCCGAAATGTTGTCGTTTTGTATGAATACAGAATGCTATCATATTTGACTGGGCATTGGGTACTGTATTTGGGGTATGCAGAACAGGGGTATTTATTTTGTGACCACTGTATAATGTTGACAGCCCCCTTAGATTCATGCAGAACATTTTACTGTGTAAACCAACCTACAAGTGTGGCAGTACCGGTTCCAAAATATTATTACAGGATGCATATTGACTTACTCCCCTCCCCAATGAAATGAAATAACCCAATGGGTTTCTGCAATGGAGACAATGACATGAAATAGCCCAATGGGTTTCTGCAATGGTGACAATGACATGAAATAACCCAATGGGTTTCTGCAATGGTGACAATGAAATGAAATAACCCAATGGGTCCATGCAATTATGAGATGGCTTGCTCATGAATCTTCTGCATACATTTCAATAGAGGAGGAGGATCTAATCAGGGATGCCAAGGTATTAGGTATTGGGATGAAAGAGGCAACACCTGCCAAATATTGAGGTGGTTCATACCTCCAACATCTGGGATTCCCTGCACAATACGATAGGTAGTGTTCAAGTATGTTCCCACTGTAAGTACTTGGGGAAAAATCCCCCTGCACCTTTGGTGTCCTTTGTCTTGCTGTAAAATAGACCATCTAGGAATCTCAGGATTGTGACTAGAATGATGGGTGTAGAAAATCTACAGTGGCTCTACAGTATATACAGGTTCAAACTTTTTGTCCAATTATTTATGCTTTACAAATATGTTTATGATTTTCAAAAAGCATTTGACAAAGTATTTCATGAATGACTATACTTAAAGATTAAATCAGTGGGAATAAATAGTAAAGTAGAAGCATGGATTCATAACTGGTTAGAAGACAGAAAGCAGAGAATTATAATTAGAGGCCAGGCATCAAACTGGAGTAACATAACAAGTGTAGCACCACAGGGATCAGTATTGGGACCATTGTAATTCCTAATCTATGTAAATGACTTGGACCAAGACATAATCAGTAAACTATGCAAATTTGCAGACACAAAACTGGGAGGGGTAGCCAACTCCCTATCAGCAAATTTAGAAATACAAAGAGATTTAGACACGATTCAAGCTTGGCCTGACACATGGCAGATGACATTTTATGTGAATAAATATAGTTTTGCACATAGGGTGAAAAGACATTAGAGGCAAGTACAGTATGACTATTAATGAAATAGAGGAAGCTATGTATGAAAAGGACTTGGGGGTAGTACTGGATTAATCCCTTAAGCCAACTAGACAGTGGGGAGAAGCTACAAAAAAGGCAAATAGAATGTTAGGTTATATAGCCAAGACAGTTTAATTCAAATCTAGAGGTTATATTACAATTATATAATGCACTGGTATGAGCACACCTAGAATACTGTGTACAGTTATGGTCCCCATATCATAAGAAAGACATAGAGGCATTGGAAAGAGTACAGAGGAGAGCAACACAATTAATTCCAGGATTAAAAGGCATATGAAGAAAGACTGAAAGAGCTGAATCTATATAGCCTAGAAAAAAGGAGAGTCAGAGGCAACTTAATAGAGGTCCTGTATTTAAAATGGTCAAGGGGTTTAACAAAGTAACTGCTGAGAATTATTTTTCACAGGTCACAGAGAACAGAACCAGGGGCCACATGTGGAAGCTGAAGAAGGGCATATTCAGAACCGAGGGGAGAAAGAGCTTTTTCACAGAAAGGGCGGTGAACCATTGGAACAGGCTGCCAGACAGAGTTGTTGAAGCAGAGACTATCAGATCCTTCAAGAAAAGACTGGATGCTGTCATGAACAATATTGTATAACCCTCTCTGTGACCACAATAAGACCTTTAGCTAGCTGCCTGGAGGAAAGGCGGTTCGTCTAGCCATGGATTCCCAGAGGTTTCATTTTCCCTATTAACTAAATGGTTAGAGTTTTTTGTTTTTCTTCTCCTGAGTGCTAACAGACCACACTGGCACCAAAGCGAGCGACCATAGGTGGGCTGAATGGCTTTTACTCGTTCTGGAATTTCTTATGAGTGTCATTTACTTTTGAACAGACATGCTCGGAGGTAGCTACATGTATTTGGAGGGAGTGTGAGGAAAGCTTTTCCTCAGTGCAAGTGCACCAAGAGTATTACAAAATACAAGGGGTGTATTCAATTGATCAAAACAGCTTTGGATCTAAATACTGTTTCTCATTTAAATCATTCAAATATGAACCTTTGTGAGTTTTTTTTCATAGATTTTTACAGAAAGAAACGAACTAAAGAGGCTGATAGGTAAGAAAATGACATTTTATAATACATGCTTGTCTCTAAAAAAAGTGGTGTTATAATGAGGAGGATTTTTGATGTACAGCTCAGGGACAGGAGTGTGTTGGGCTTCTGAAGTGGAGCTGCCTTATTACAGCCCTTAGATCTGACATTTGAAATTGCAATTATCATGCATGCAGCAGATACAGTAAGTGTAGCCAAGGATGTTCTCCCATTGCAAACAGCATACGCTTTTAATGATAATGAAGACTCCTCACTGCTAAGTGCAGAAGAGCATGAGACATTCCATCGTTTGAAATGCAGAATTGAAAACACTGTCTTGGATTTGACAGGAAAGCTAAAGGCAGACTTTATTTTAAGCAGGGAGAAGTTTCAGCACATGAAAAAAGATGAAGGGTTCAAAGGGGCGTCAGGAAGAGGATGAGTCTCCAGAAAGGTGCATCAAACAGGCTGTGAAAGCTTCTTAGAAAATGCTACCAACAATGGGAAAGATGATTTATAAATACATTTTTTCTATCATTATCAGGACACTTTTAATGGACAAGATTATTATTATTTTTTAAATGAATGGTCCTGTTCTGCAAAATGATTAAAGACAATTGTTCAAAGCAGTAGCCCATCCAGTTTAAAAAAATAAGGTTTTTAAACAATGCAAAGCAATAATTAACTGCTCCTGCTTGATTTGTAAAGGGAATGTTATGTCACAATGTACTAGAGTTTCCTAAAAATATTAATAAACAAACCTTTTATATGTTTGTAGCTAATAAAACAAGTCCATAATTACACCTGTTATAACAGGCACGTCTTTCTGATTTTAACCCATATATGTGGTATTACACTACAGCAGGGTTAAAACCGCTCTTAGTTTCTATGCCTCTCAGGAAGTCTGTTACTGGTTTAATTCTTAAGTCATTTCACCTCATGTGGTGCACCTCTAGTGCAACACTACCTGAAACATGGTGTGCAAACATTTCTAAACCTAGTGTAGTAACAGATTAAAATACATGCTTACTATAGCATGGGTCTCTTTCAAAACTGCACATCTGAGACCTATATATAGCAAATGGAAGGACCCGACAGGTAAGATTGATTTAATTCTTCTGTTATTTTAGTAACAGCCCACATCAGCTCTCGCTTCCAAACGTCGAGGGGTTTTGCACTGCCTTTCTGCATGCAGATGAATTGTAGCAAACCAGCCTGAAGCAATTGGATCTTTCAGTAGCTTATCAATGTTTAAAGCACAGCTGCTGTTAACTTAAAGACCCCTGCAATCCTTGTTACTTTTGTAATGACGTATTTAAATATGTATGAGCGCAGTAATGCATAGGTTATTAAAACTGTTCTTTGTGCAGCACAAATCCCCATCTTATTATATGCTGGACATTTAATAAGCTGTTTATTGATTTTGTAATTGAGCTTGGGCCACCAACTGTCCAATGGTAACACTTCAGCTGAAACACTTGTTTACTTGACTTCATATTATCTTTTAATCTATTTTTGACTAAAGTTATGGATGATGTCCAATGGTAATTTAACAAACAGTCTTAGGCTTCCAGAGATCTGCTTAGTATTAGTTGCAGAGAACTTGGGGCCAGGAAATATAAATGGTAATGTAACTAAAAAGCAAATAATGGTTCTGTTAAATTGCTTTGTAAATTAAGTAACCTGCTTAAGGTGTTTATGACCTATAACTATAAAAACATTCAGTTTTGTCCAGCTGCCATAGCCACGTTTCTGTTCAAAGCTGCATTGTTGGACAGTCAATCCATATCTTTAAACATGTTGTCAGACTAATATGAGTGCCATAAACAACAAACCATTGCTCATGAACACGCATACAAATCGAACGCTATCAATGAACTATCAGCTTGCAGTAATGAATGTCCCAACCAAGTCTATCTACAATTAGATGACTGATTCTCTAGACATTACTGAAGGCTTCGCTTCACCTAGTGTCACTTTTTGATATAATGGTTCCTATGTAGCCTTACACACTAGGGCGTTGCTTAGCATCCCGTCTAGGGGCGGCACATCCAGATTTCTCCCAAAGCAATTTTTGACGGCCTGCTCGTCCAACGTGTCTAGACTCGACCAATAGCAGTCAACACCTAGGTGTCATCACCATTGCTTCAGTGATGGATATTACAGGTAAGTTATTTATAGGTGTAATTACTTTGGGAAATGGAATGTTTGGGGTTTTGTCCCATTATCTGCCTTCTCCCACTTAATCTGCTTAAAACTATAATCCATAAACACAGCTAAAAGTAAAGCCTGTCAATAATGTCAACCACTCTGTATTGCAATCCTATGAAATGAGATGTTGAAACATGTGTGTTAACACATGTAAAATTAAAAAAAACAATCATTTAACTGTGAGACATCCCTGTCTGATTCATATACTGTGAATTATCGACATCCCTGTCTGATTCATATATTGTGAATTATCGACATCCCTGTCTGATTCATATACTGTGAATTATCGACATCCCTGTCTGATTCATATACTGTGAATTATCGACATCCCTGTCTGATTCAAATACTGTGAATTATCGTTATCCCTGTCTGATTCAAATACTGTGAATTATCGACATCCCTGTCTGATTCATATACTGTGAATTATCGACATCCCTGTCTGATTCATATACTGTGAATTATCGACATCCCTGTCTGATTCATATACTGTGAATTATAGACATCCCTGTCTGATTCAAATACTGTGAATTATCGACATCCCTGTCTGATTCAAATACTGTGAATTATCGTTATCCCTGTCTGATTCATATACTGTGAATTATCATCATCCCTGTCTGTTTCATCTACTGTGAATTATCGACATCCCTCTGATTCATATACTGAGAATTATCGTCATCCCTGTCTGATTCACATACTGTGTGTAGATTTGATGTTCATGTAGGTTAACGTAGAATCTATTGCTTACATCATAGTGTACAATTCTGGTGTTAAACCCACTTTCCTCTCTTAACATTTCTGGCACAGAGAGGATTACATGCGTGTACGATCACGTACCTGAGTCAGTAACCGTACAGCAGAGTTATAAAATTGTATTAAAAAAACTAAAACCTACAACGTGTTTTATGTAAGATCGGCTTTTTCACTTTGGGAAAGGGTCTGAAAAAAAATCAGCTCGGCTTGGCAGCCAATGCAGTTCTGCTGAATGAACATGGAAGCACAGTATCAGGGGCAGCAGTGTTCTCAAACTGGGTTGAGTGGTGCTTGGAAACGAGGTACTGTTATCTTGTGCTCACCAATAAGTATATTGTACGCACCACTTAATCTAATGCTCATGCTCACCCCTTAATATCTTGTGCACACCACAGAAACTGATTAACATCATTTATAGTTTTGCAGAGGTCAATTTATAACTGTTATGTGTTTAAGTTGCTAAAACCAACGTTTTGTTATAAAGGATACCATTTTAAAATATCTCTTGATCCAGCCCATCGACAATTAGTCCAGCCCATCCACATATCTATGTGGGATGAGATATGCATATTAGAAATTTAAGGCATCTAATTAAATCAATAACAACAATGCACTTTATTTGAATATACAGTAGGACTTTGGTGTCAAGGCTTTTAGTCGGCATTGCATTAGCAGGAAGAAGAATTGTGTAAAGACAGCTCCTTGAGAGCTTTATTTGGTTTTCCATCCTAACTAACATGAACAAACAGTGCTAAGTGCTGGCATTCAGCAATATGCATTGCCTGTAAAGAGCTAAGCGCTTTGATAGATTGTGCTGTACATTTAACAATGCATGCACAGGGGCACCGCCTTATCAGCAAGGCTTGTCAATGGCAAGCCAGCCATTTCACTGCATTGGACAAGACAAACCAATACTTGTGCAGTAGTATTTCAACACTGAGAAGAAAGTCTTTTAAGATGTGGTGTAACAAATGGATTCTGATAGTTTAAATCTTGCTAAATTAAATGAATTCTAAATGTAGAATTTGTGTACAGTAAATGATATCAAGGGAACGTTAACCAGCTCAATAAAATGGGCCCCAACACTATTTGTGGTTTGACCCTTATAAAAGTCTACCATGGTTAAATCTGTGCAGTAAATTTGCAGTTTTCCCATTCTTTTTCCATTGCTATATTATTTAAAATTGTTTACCATGGTTTGCCATGCTTTTTAATATGATTTTCCATTCCTCTCTGGGATTTACAATGCTTAACTATGCTTTACCAGTACTGTAGTGTTTCTAGTTTAAAACTTTATCCAGAACAAAATGGAAAACTGAAGCCTGGTACTTAAAAGAAAACAAATGTCTCCTCTCAGGGAATATAATTGTTAGGTGTTTGACAGAGTTGGAAGATGCACTTGTGTTTAATTGCCAGCACTGAAAAAAACAAGGTTCTTGCCTAAGCACATATTTCAAGAGCACTGTTTTGGAGATGGAATGCATTTTGCATTTTTCCTTTAAAAAGTTCTCATTTGCTCTTGTGCCATATTCAACAAGCATAAATAAAGCCTTGCAGGACATCGTGTTGTAATAATATTCTCATTGCTGACATTTACTTCCCTTTAACAATAGCCAGGGCAGGCAATGGGTTCCAGCAGGGTTTTCTAGTAGACCGCACAAATATATGTTTACCTGCGTGTGTTGAAAACTTGACGGCATGCTGCCTTTGTTTAACATATGAAAAATATCCAGTGAAATCAGTATCTGTAGAGTATTATAGTGAACCACTCCAAATTTATAAAGCACCAAAACGCATCCTGGACTCCCAACCCGCAGGAGCACAAAGCCCCCAGCCAAGAACCAGCGACTCCAATGTGTCTCATCCTGCAGTCCTGCAGTAGTGCCGTTACTGGGTGATCCACGAGGGGCTCCCAGTTATTAACCCTTTTTACAGCCTATTGAGCCAGTATTGTCCCACATTTTATTACATTTATTCACTCTTGTGGTTAGGACATAAAACCATAATACTTTCCTTGGACTGATCACCTACATTGTGTTTTAGGACAATATGTAGCTAAATCCTCAAAGTGGAGAATTATTAATAATAATAATAATAATAATAATAATAATAATAATAATAATAATAATAATAATAATAATAATAATCAATCATACATGACACAGAGATAACTAGTGGCAATTATGAATGGTTTGTCTGCCAGGCTGCTTCATAATTTTTGTAATTATTTTT
The DNA here is from genome assembly GCA_030684275.1 of Acipenser oxyrinchus oxyrinchus. Lineage (NCBI taxonomy): Eukaryota > Metazoa > Chordata > Actinopteri > Acipenseriformes > Acipenseridae > Acipenser > Acipenser oxyrinchus. The sequence continues at coordinate 9,937,097 of CM060248.1, forward strand.
GTGGAATGTCACAAATTTATTTATTTATTTATTTATTTATTGCATTTATATAGTGTTTTTATACAAAAGTATCGCAAAGCACTGTACAGTACATAACAGAAACAAACCACAATGCATTTCTATAGCATGTCACACATAGAACTGCCACAGTCAGATCATTTAAATAACAGTATACACATTATAATACAAAAGCAGCAATTTTAAAGTTACATTAAAACCCACTAAGATAAGAAAGCCCTTTTATAAAAGTGTGTTTTTAGTCTTGACTTGAAAACTGTAACTGTCCCAGCTTCCCTGACAAACGAAGACAGAGCATTCCATAATTTCGGAGCTATACAAGAAAAAGCCCTGCCTCCCGTGTTGCTTTTGTTGACCCTAGGAATAACCAGCAGCACCGCATCCTGTGATGAATTATTGTACTTGAAATGTACTTACTCCAATGCTAAACTTGATATCACAAATATACAGTACTGTACAACAGTAGTATGCTAATGTAGTCTTATCTGTGAACAGTTTTAGTAAAAGAAAAAAAAAGGTTTAGTTCAAGGTTTAAGGTTTAGCAAACATACAACACACCTCAGTCTATGTAACTGATAGAATTCCACTCAGATACTGATAATGTGGAGATTGCTTTCTGTTTTCCTCTGTTTTCTTTGTAGTGCACAAAGAAAAGGCTTTCACTAAAATTGCTTTAATTGGAGCTGCATGTCAAGAAATATATACTGCAGGCTTTTAATTGGTGTATAAAGTCTCTGCTATCATGTGAAATTATCTGAAATTAACACTTGCAACAAATAGCACAATTAAACAAAATAAAAACATGACTGCATTGTTGCAGTTGTAACGCACGTTCTACTGCTGCTAATGTTCAGGAACCTGATAACCTGGTCCCAGGTTACAATTGCAAAATGAGAAACTGTGCTCAATGACTTTAACCTCGTTAAAGGCAACCAGCAGTCCGACACAATCATGTATTTGCCTTCATTCCTGGTGCTGAAGTGAATGCTTATTTAAATATCTGTAAGTGTTTCGTGTGGCTCAAACAATACTGTGCTGTAACTGCAATGATAAATATTGCTGATGGTTGGTGTAAATTGGCCACGCCCCCTGATAACACAAGCAACGAGAACGAACACACAGTGCACAGTCCAGGGGCCATGCCCCCCTGCTCCGGCTGCAGCTGCTGTCTCTGACTGCACTGCCCTGAATGGGGCTGCCGCCACTCAGCTCCCATAGTGTTCCCTCCTCGAGAAAGGCACCTTGAAAAGACACAAAAGCAGCTGTGTTGATGTAATCAGCAGAAGTTACATGTGTTTTGCTGGCTCTGATTTCCTATTAGATTAGGTTAACTCTCTTTAGTATCAAGGAAGAGGATTAGGGGATGCTTGATTTCATTTACGTGTAGCTCTTACACCTGCTTGACAGCCGCCTCCATATAAATAGCCTACCTATCTATCTGAGACATCCACCTGATTGAAATGACAATCCGGCGGCCTACACGTGAAAGGACTCTTATCAAATTTCCAATCTAATGAACAGGTATGGTTTCATTGGGATTTTACTAGTATACGCACACAGCCAGCTTTAGTAAGATCATTAAGATTAGATGTCTGACACTATGGCCAATTGTAAAATGGAAAATCTTCCACAGTTCTTACTTCAGATTCACAGTACGCTTAGAGCAATTGTTTCCAGTCCAGTGCTTAAACCCATGATATTCTAAAAATGAGGACATTTATTACACTATACTTCAAGAACACAATGCCTCCCAACCAGGATCAACATGGAACACCTGTTTTGCTTTTTGGTGCTGTGGCAAAGTGCCCCCCCTGTGTATTATGTTACGTGTTGTGTGTAAATGTTGGTGTATAGTCATCGGTACACGGGATATAAACGGGTCTGTGTTTCACGTGTGATTTAAAAATGTAGATTTGTATTTAGGCACGAGGAGGGCACAAATCACTTCACGTGCTGGTTAAAATGTAATGTGTGGTCACGGGAGTGCACTTAATTAATTCACGTGCAGTTGTACCGAGATTCCAATTGAATGATTGACTAGCAATCGAGTCTCGGTACAACTGCATAAAAACAGCATGTTTTCACTCACTCAGGGTTGGGTGTTCGGTGAGTGGAGAACAGGTGTGGAGACGGATAGCAAAAAGAATAAGAAGAAGGAGTATTTCACTCACCGTGTTTGTTTGTCTTGTTCGTCTGTTTACTGCTTTATCGTTTTGTTTACCTGTTTATTTTGGCCGCAAGTGCCGTGTCCTCTTTTTTGTGTTCTGTTTATTTATTAAATGCTGAGCGAAACCATTCGCTCAGCTCCACCAAACTCCACCTCTCTGTCGTTTTTGTTCCTGCTTCTGCCGTGACGTCACCGCCCAGTCATCCTGTCACAGGTGCCTACAAACACACTTACAGATTTTAAGATTGAAAACATTTTGTACAAAAAGCAATTGCAAAATTACTTTTCCAGTTCAGTTTTGGTGCAAACTTGAAAAAGATTGAGTGTACCAGTGGAGGCTCCTTAGAGGAGTGTCCTATATATAGAGATATATAATATTGTCTGCAATGACATTTTAACCAAAACCCTAGATTCAGCATTCCTATATTAACAGCAGTTCTGGCTCCTCAGAGGAGGCAGGTCTCTGTTATAAACTCCTTTCTGCTATTAAGCACATTACTAGCAGTAGCAAATCACGTGATCTGAGCACAGGTTTTAATTGGAGGAGCCCAGAGAGTCGTTTTCATCAGAGGAGACAAGCCTCTGTTACAAACTCCTATCTGCTGTAACCACACACAGTACAGTACTAGCAATGGCAGACAATGTAGTCTGATCCCTGGTTTTAATTGAAGGAGCAACTCAAACCCTCCTGCTTCCTGCTGAAGCAATGCTGTAGGCCTGCTATACGCGATTATGAGTGAATGGAAATTGCATCATTCGGTTTTGAGATTTTAAAGTATGTAATTGAAAAATATTACATTGAAATATAATAACCTACGAATTCATGTTAGTATTATTACTAGTACTGTACTCGTATTATGCATACATGCAGTGTATATGTTTTGATGATTTTAAATGCTTCTACCTTCTGAGGCTACATGTAGCGCATATTTCAAAGCAAATATATCAACGAACAGCAGGCAGAACAGAAAGTAATAACTACTGTGTTCATTTAATTTTCACTTGATCTGTGTTGTGTGTTGGTGTTTTTATACTCTTTTGATGTGTAATGCATTTCATTTATATGCCGAAAGTAATGTTAAATATGGCACGGCACAGGGAACTTTACAGAAATAATTGATGATATGACAAGTTACTTACTGCTCACATGGAAATAAGGAACTGTATTTACTAGGATGTCAAAAACCATAGAGAATGATCTGATTTCATTCATTTCCTTTACTGTGCTAGAAGAAATCAATAAAGAAATTACTTTTTGTTGCATGGCAGATTGATTAGTCGATACAACGGGTTTGTAATTTTGCCTCTTGTGACTTAGAAGTCACCAGCTAATACTCGGTATGGAACGATCTATAGTTATTTTGTTGGTTATTAATTTACATTTAATAAATGAAGTCGATAGGATGTGCTTGATTTCTGTCTGCCTTTCTCCTGCCTAAACAACTTTATTTAGAAAAATGTTTTTGCAAAGTGTGTTAGCAGGGTGCGATTTGATGGAGGTGTGTCCCTGGCTCTGCTTTTTGTGTCACAGGCTCTGTCCGCTCTTTCAATTTTCATCCACGGCAGGGAAAATAGATTTTATACTGACAATGTCTTTCTGCTGGAAAATGTCATTTATACAGATGATATTCAAACAATGTCCTATTGTAAGTGACTCTGCATATAATTCACAGTTCACAGCCTATCTCTGTAAAGCGCTTTGTAATGGTGGTCCACTATGAAAGGCGCTATATAAAAATAAAGATATTATTATGATATTATTATTATTTTGCATATAGTATGGTGATTCTGTGTACGTATGTACAGTACACTGTCTCCTCATTTTTAGCTTGGCAAATGTTGTTTGTAGCATTTGAAGCGTATATTGTTATTGCCGTTTAGTTATCGATAATAATAATAATAATAATAATAATAATAATAATAATAATAATACAGTGCACTCTGTTAGTAAGAATCACATCCGTCCTGGATGATTTGATTCTTATAAGTGATTGATTCTTAAAAGCTGAGTGATATGATTACAATTAGCAAAAGCATGCCTCCGCTCATCAGCAGTTTAAATACAGTATACAAATGTCAATGCTGCTCAATCACTGAGGACAATACATCAAAACAATCAAAGCAAGTCCTCATGGATACACAACTTGTTTACTCAAGGCTGCAGAATCCTATTTTACTACAGTATACTTGAGAAGCGATCGTCTTGTGAGGGTGCCTAGGTCAAGAGTCCAGAGCCCTAACCACTACTCCACACTGCTGCCCTGCATATATACAAGCTGCGTACCAGGGATTATACTGTATACACGCTGCAGACAAGGGATTATGCTGTATACACCCTGCGGATCAGGGATTATACTGTATACACCCTGCGGATCAGGGATTATACTGTATACACCCTGCGGATCAGGGATTATACTGTATACACCCTGCGGATCAGGGATTATACTGTATACACCCTGCGGATCAGGGATTATACTGTATACACCCTGCGGATCAGGGATTATACTGTATACACCCTGCGGATCAGGGATTATACTGTATACACCCTGCGGATCAGGGATTATACTGTATACACCCTGCGGATCAGGGATTATACTGTATACACCCTGCGGATCAGGGATTATACTGTATACACCCTGCGGATCAGGGATTATACTGTATACGCGGTGTATCAACGTGATGTATCTTTACGAGAGGCTTTCCTACTGTTTTGTATTTTGTGTATTTTATTCCTCTGCTGGAAATTTGACAAACCGCACCCTGTGACGTGATCTTGAAATCTAAATGCTATATTAATGTTATATACAGTGCATTTTTAAACATTGCTGGCAGTGTGTAACAGTTAAGTATATTGAATAAACTATGATGGGCTACTGTTTTCTTTTCTCTGTTGGCAAGAGGAGAAAATGCATTTAACAACCAAATTGTGGTAAAATGCGTTGACAACTTGTTTACTCAAGGCTGCAGAATCCTATTTTACTACGGTATACTTGAGAAGCGATCGTCTTGTGAGGGTGCCTAGTTTAACTGCTCTGCGGTGTTAGGTGTAATAGCCTTTGAATTAAAATGACACTACAATACAGTATTTTATTGTCAGGACTACCACTGCATTTAAGCATCTGTGGCTTGCTTTTTTTCCATTTACAATGCAAATCTCACAGTTTTTCACTAAGTGGAGATGCAAAGCTCCGCAATCCCCTCCTCACTGCACTGCTACGCAATCCCCCTTCCTCGACATGCATATCACACAATAACAGTGCTGTACTCAGTACGTATTCAATGAATGTGCATTCACTTTAAAAAAACAAATGTTCACTAACAGAGCACAAAAAAAAACTGCCGTGTCGACTCACATGTAAACTGCATGACTTGCTTTTTTTCTACTGGGAGTCGCTGCAGACCAGGGATTGTACTGTATACATGCTGCGTACCAGGGATTATACTGTATACACACTGCGGACCAGGGATTAGATAATATTATTATTATTATTTATTTCTTAGCTGACACCCTTATCCAGGGCGAATTAAATTTGTTACAAGATATCACATTATTTTTACATACAATTACCCATTTATACAATTGGGTTTTTACTGGAGCAATCTAGGTAAAGTACCTTGACCCTCCGGTCAAGAGTCCAGAGCCCTAACCACTACTCCACACTGCTGCCCAGAGTTAGGGTTAGGATTAGGGTTATATCATGCACAATAATGTACACATTAACTACATAGTAACTATGCATAATAACATTGTAAGTACACATGTATTTACTAAGTAACTACTATGTAAATACACTGTATTTAGAGACACTTAATGGAAAGTGTTACCAAAATCTTTAATCATTTTCAAAAGACGTTTCTACAACTGCTTGCCAGCCAGTCAGATTATAAACTCGTACTTCTCTGAGTGAAACTGAAAACAAAATGGTTACTTTCTTACAAAAAAAAATGGAATAACTGTGTTAGTTATTAGTGAGGAATAAAAAACCGGAACAAACACAGAAAACTGGTCTTTGCCTAATCTTAACAACACTTCAAATAACCCAGCTCAATTAAAAATAACTGGCCTTTGGCTAAACTGATTTTATTGTTTTACCAATTTTTTTTGCATATTTTTATGATACTGCACAGTACAGCATGTCTAACACATCAGCAGTGCATCGTTTTAAAAACACTCACAAACCACTATTGGAAAACCTGGAAAGCATTCAAGTGGACGGTCCTGCGGATTGATAAAAGAAAGGAATTCTCTGCAGTATAAACTGTTACTCTAAGCTGCTGGAAAAGTGCTAAGGACTAAGATGGATGCTAACAAAATGAAGTTCAGGGTCAGGGAGTATGAGATATATCATAAGACAGTGTTCAGATGGATGAACTACAATAATAGCAGGAGAATCTGCTCTTCTCAGGTCCAGGAGAGAAAAAGAAACAACTGCAAATTCCACCCCCTATACACTATAGAGAGACACTGCGGTCTGATGCTTTCAAATTCAAGTCCAGCTCTTCAGTGCACATACACTGAACATGTCAGAAATGAAACTACCTGGTCCAGGAGCATCCAATGGAAGCCCAGGCTGCTCCCCTCGGCACCATTCAAAGGCCTGCAGCAGCAACGGAATATCAACCTACAGTTTAGAGTTCATGTGTAGATGCTCCTGGGCGCCGAGGTCTTTCACTGGTTGAATCGACGATCTGCAGTCGAGGCCAAGTCAGCTCAGGGTGTTGTGTATGTAACCTTACCAGAAGCCTGGGTATGGGATACATGTTTGTGATTCTATTTTAGTGGGATAAGGGTAGTGGAATAACATGCTTTCCGGGACTAGTTTCAAATGTGTCTTTGCTTCCATTCCAATCCAGTGGTGCGCTGCTGAAATTCAGGACGGATACTGCCACCAATATGTGTTTTATAACAACTTTAAAATGTCTGAAATAATTTCAGATTTCTATTGTTTTGATTTGGACTCCAATTTATTTTAGAACGAGTTTATTCAAGAAATGCCAGCTACCAATCTGCCTGCGTCTGACTTATCCGAACAGCCCGTATCCCCTTCATTAACACCAGTAACTAGGAAACAACAGAGGCTGCAAACTGACAGACTGAGCTCAAGGATCTATCTAAAAAGATGGTTGCGAAGAGGCCATAAACAAGGTTCAAAATGAATCTGCGGTGAAGCGTAGTCTGTTGACAATGCAAGTAAAGATCCACCAGGAAAATAATCCCTGAAACAATTGATTCAATATAAAAAATGTACACATTTTATTGCTATTTCTTTTAAATATGTACTTGTGGTATATATAACGTTCATTCAGTATCCTCTATATACTGCATCCCGAAGTACATTATATAGGTGCTAAAACTATTAAGAAACCGCTTGATTACACCGGAGCACTTTACAGCACTGGAGAATCACCCTGGATTGCATCAACCACCTATCCATGACTATCCAATGGTTAACCCTAATAATCAGAGGTAGGCATTTATTTATTTTACCAGGCTACAGCAATGCTGTAAAATGCTCCAATAGACTGCAGCTGTGGTCTATCCATGGGAAGTATCGGTTGATCAAACTGACCCCTAAGTCAAGCAGAGAGATATTCTGTTTTCATTTGAATGGCAATTGAAGTCTGTCCCTGAACAAAGCAGCGCATATAAATAAATAGTGGATAGATGAGCTGCTTGGACGATGTTGGTTAATCTAATACAGAGCCTCTTATATATGGTACTGACCACCTCATCAGAATAAACTGCATAGTGTTCACAGACACTCAGCATTATTCCCTCTTCTGCAATTCTATGGTTTTCTTGGAAAAAAAAAAAAAAGATTACCAACTGGTCTCTGTGGAATTGTATTAGAAACTGGAGGTTTTCAGTAATGGCTTTTACTGCAAAGAGAAGTCGATGTTGTTTTTTTCTGGTCCTCAAATAAGAAAAGCAGTTTGCAACCCTGAAGCAGCCCTCCTCAGTCTCATCTGGCGCATAGCCATGGCAGGGTCCTGAACGCACTGATAGGTTATTGATTGGCCGATGACTGAGTGGGTGGCTGCGAGTGTCTTTTAATGACGGCAGGACCGCAGGCCTGAAACAGGTCATCGGTCAATCACTGGATTGAACCAAGCTGCCCCTCTGCATCACACATCGGGCTGAATAGAAGAATCAGGCTAAGCATCAGCTGTTGTGAGATGATTACTATAGGTAACCAGATTCTGAAAATCTAAATCTAAATATCTCCCCAAAGGTAAAAGACTTCAGAATACAGGGTTTGTTAGCTACACTGTAGCTACACTGTACTTACCCCTGTAGGACATTATGCAATACAGAGTTAAGTGCATGTAGTGGCTATTAGTAAATGGTAACTACAGTGTAACTACATATAGTAAATGTTTAATGTCCTTGCTCTTACCTGCATTACGTATGTTATCTGTCATTATATATGTATTGTGTGTCTTATTAAATCAGTATTTATCTTATTGTAAGGCTATTTTTGTTATTGTTTAGGACCAATAACTTCAGAACCAGTAATTATTTCAAAGTTAGGTTAATATTTATATTTACAAAATGAATAATGAATGTAAAATATTCTAAATGAATAAAACAACACCAGTATTACAATTAATAGAATTATAATAATACTAAATAAAATTACTTACTGTTTAAAGGCTAATAAGTCAATTGGTTAAACACTCCTGTTAGCATTAAGATAGCTGTGCCACCACCTCACTTTAGAAATATAGCTTTTAAAAGGGTTTACAAAGGGGCATTTAGAATGGAAAAATGACAGAAACTTATGTCAAGAACTTTCATACAACTCATGCCTCAAATTCTCTGCTTGTAATAAAAAGACAATCTCCTGATTTCTCGCTAGTGTACAGTATAAACAGACGTATGCCCAATTGAATAAAGCTGATACTTCCCTGCTTATTTTAATTTGCTGAAATGTATCCTGTCTTAATCCTAACCTGGTTTCAATAACCTTCCCTGCAGTCTGCTGTTACACCAGACCTTGTGTTTGTTTTTGTGAAGTCAAAGCCTGTCTGTTTCATCTGTCACCTCAGTAACAAGCTATTATTAATATTGACACCTCCAGCTTTCCTCACCTTTGCGACAGACAGAGGATGTTAACATATTTTAAAACAAACACTCCTGGAGCTGAGCTACATCTGGAGAAAATGCTTCAGCGAGCAAGGAGAAAGAGAGAACTTGTTTCACAACTCTCATCACCCACAAGCCTTTCTGGATGCAGTGGCTACAGCTATAGAGTACCTGATCCCCGTAGTGTCAGGTGTGGCCCATCATTACTAGAACTCTGTTACAACTAGAATGGCTTACAGACCCGTTTGATCAGGGTGTCTCTTCAGAGCAGAATACAACAAGAGTGTTTGATCAGGGTGTCTCTTCAGAGCAGAATACAACAAGAGTGTTTGATCAGGGTATCTCTTCAGAGCAGAATACAACAAGTGTTTGATCAGGGTGTCTCTTCAGAGCAGAATACAACAAGAGTGTTTGATCAGGGTGTCTCTTCAGAGCAGAATACAACAAGAGTGTTTGATCAGGGTATCTCTTCAGAGCAGAATACAACAAGTGTTTGATCAGGGTGTCTCTTCAGAGCAGAAATCAACAAGAGTGTTTGATCAGGGTGTCTCTTCAGTGCAGAATACAACAAGAGTGATGGATCAGGGTGTCTCTTCAGAGCAGAATACAACAAGAGTGTTTGATCAGGGTGTCTCTTCAGAGCAGAATACAACAAGAGTGTTTGATCAGGGTGTCTCTAGAATACAACAAGAGTGTTTGATCAGGGTGTCACTAGAATACAACAAGAGTGTTTGATCAGGGTGTCTCTTCAGAGCAGAATACAACAAGAGTGTTTGATCAGGGTGTCTCTTCAGAGCAGAATACAACAAGAGTGTTTGATCAGGGTGTCCCATCACAGCAGAATACAACAAGAGTGTTTGATCAGGGTGTCTCCAGAATACAACAAGAGTGTTTGGTCAGGGTGTCTCTTCAGAGCAGAATCTAACAAGAGTGTTTGATTAGGGTGTCTCTTCAGAGCAGAATACAACAAGAGTGTTTGATCAGGGTGTCTCTTCAGAGCAGAATACAACAAGAGTGTTTGATCAGGGTGTCTCTTCACAGCAGAATACAACAAGAGTGTTTGATCAGGGTGTCTCCAGAATACAACAAGAGTTTTTGATCAGGATGTGTCTTCACAGCAGCCCTTGAAGGCTGCTTCTGACAGCTTGCTGATGTACAGTACAGCAGGAATATCGTTACCATCGTGAGTTACGGTGCCTTTCAACATAGAAACACATGCAGAAACAGCAACTATGGAACACCTTAGAGGAGCCTGCATTTTACAAGGACTATCAGACAACTGCTTTGAGCACAAAAACATTTGGGGCATTATAATAAATTTATTAAGTCAGAATTGTGTTGCAAGAATTTCCATATCATGAACACAACCTCTCATGGCTATCTACCCCACTCCCCACTCTCCCATCTTTATTCTATAAACACACCTGTTCAGTGGTACACTGTTCATTCTTTACAAATACATATTTTTATATAATCTAACCCTATGCAGTAAAAGATGAAAGATTATTAATACATCAATCTGCTTATTTATTCAGATCAGCGCTGCATTGTGCTGCATTATTGCGTTAGTAATTTAGCAATCTTTGGCTGTTGGATGAATGTGTGTTCTGTTGCTGTGGTTTCTTCTTGGTGGAACACACCGGCTCTGATCCAGCTGCACCTTGCTATTCTCTGCACAGAGGCCTCTGATTCCCTGCTGGGAATTCAGCAATGCAGCGGCACCCTTTTCTCACCTTCACAGCACAGCTGCAGGATTTAACCAAGGATCCCCACAGCCTCGAGAAAGGGCTAATTACAGCACTGAGGCATAACTTCAAGACATCATCACTGAACGGCTTCCCTTCAGTCAGTGGCAGTGAAATGACCACCCTTTTGATGAAGAAGCATGCAATTAATATTGTGTTTCTTTGTATTGTTTTTATTAATTTTCTTTCTGATCCAGTCAGGTGACTGTGGCTTGCTGTGAAAAGGTTTGTGTCAGTTTTTAGGCTGGTTGCATTTGGTGGTAGCGGCTTCAGATTATGTGGCTTATGTTAGACTTAAGGTTGCCTCAAACTAGGTCTCCTGGTCTCCTGGAACCAGGTTTCAAGCTACTGTTCCTGATAAAAGTGGCTTTGTGTTCCCTCAGCTTAAAGGTTTATTTTAGAGATGCGAGGATGCTGTCAACAGTGTGAGAGGAGGGGTGTATTAAATTGATCAGAACGCCGGCTGGTGTAAATATTGCTGTCGGATTAATTACTAAATAGCCCCTCTCTGTTATCTTCCATACTTGCAGCACACAGGCAGACATGCACTGAAGAATCTCACAAACACAGCTACATAGATGTTTAGATTGATGATTTTCATAATCCACAAATTGGAAATATGTCAGCGCCGGGTATTTAGATAAACTGAATAGACCTCTATAGCTTTAAGTGCTTATCAGAAAAAAGGCTCAGTGGTTTTATTAGCTTGTTGTAACGTCTACTAAGCCACACACATAATCAGTTATCTCAGCTATGGCCAAAAGTTTTGCACCCTATAGAATTAACTAATGTTGCTTCATTAAGTCAAATGAACCCTGCCTAATAATGTTACGTTAACATATTGAATTACATACCACTTTGTAGTTTTTCATAATAAATTGAAAAATCTGACATTTTAAAATCTAACATGAAATACTATACTACTATGGGTTCCGGTAGACTTTTGCAATATCATTTTGTAGTTTATTTGATTACATCAAATATCTAAATTATATATATATATATATATATATATATTATATATTTTAAACGACGTCACAATACTAAAATTCTAGGTGATGCTAAACTTTTGGCCAGAACTGTGGTCACGTTTGAGCACTTCTCTTCTCTTCTCTTCTCTTCTCTTCTCTTCTCTTCTCTTCTCTTCTCTAGTAGAATCAGGGGAGGCTTACATATTTTCACATACCCAGATGACAGTTAACCCTTTAAGGACCGGGATCATGTTAACACGATCATACTGAAGTGGGCTTATAGGACTGCGATCGTGTAAACACGATAAAAAAACGCACTTCATTTTGATGACTTACAGGGCCACCATACTTTGCAGTACAGGCTTGAAACACATATCATTGTATAGGGGAGGGGCTGAATTTCACTTCCTGGTACTTTTTATTTTCATGTGACATCACTGAGATTTAATTTAGTGCCTGTAAGTTAGTGTCTAAAGGGCGGAGAAAGTTTTGGCAGCGTGGAGAGGAGCCTGCTTCAGAGAAACTTGTTTAGAGGTAGGAAGACACACTGTTGTAAATCCAATGTATTTTACTTATAATGATAGAACATTTGTTTTTTAACATTTATAAATATCAGCTAAAAATGGGTAAAAAAAAATCACAAAATCACTCAGGTGGAACAATGTCTTGTAATTTGCCCAAACATCAACACAACACAGGTCACGGAATAGCCATTTTTATATATTTATCTCTTTGAAAACACTAAATGGAATATATATATATATATATATATATATATATATATATATATATATATATATATATATATATATATATATATATATATATATATATATATATATATATATAGTGTTTAAAGATTGGAGAGAGTAGCATAGTTTTGTGGTTTCTGAAGTGCTTTATAATGACCAATCAGGGACACCATTTCCAATATGCTACTGTAAAAAATAGATTTTTAGTGAATTTTTATATGAAGAGAATCAAATACAGCCTAAAAAAGCCTGGTCCTAGGGGAGCATCCCACTGAAAAACATATATACTTAATCCTTCGGTTTATTAACACTTATAAACTCTTAAATGGATTGAGTGATCGCAGATCTACTTGGAATCCTAGCTCATAGACAGTCCAGGCAGTCTGGTGTCTTTGCAAAATAACAGTATTAATACTTAAAGCAATATGGTTGCGTTATGCACCTCAGGCAGACTAAGGCACCCAGTGACATTAATGCATACAATATAACAACGTCTCTAAAGCTAATAATAATCCTATCCTATAGCATCATGCTTCAATATAGGTGAGATATAAATTCAAGATTATGCTTCCCCTCCTGTAAAGAAACATGTCTTAGAATATAAAACTGAAGAAAGAAAAGACAGTCGTCCAAACCAGAGGCTCTGAATACAACACCAGCAGTCAGCTTCGCAAAGAGGTCTTCAAAAGATGCACCAGACAGGTTTGTGTTACCAAGCAGGCTGATAACTAATTGTAATTTTGCTCCCATGTTTATATGACCTTTTCTCTCCCGTCGTGCATCAGAAGGCTTAATTAAACCTAAACATCTGGTTTGTTAGACAGTGTTTATTTCTAAAATTAATAATATACTTTCTGGTACCATGCTACTCCTTAAAACTAATGATCATCAGTACCAGGTGGTGGACACTGCTGCTGTACCCTTGAGCAAGGTACTTTACCTAGATTGCTCCAGTAAAAACCCAACTGAACTTGCTTGCTTTAACCTGAACTGTTTTATAAACAGCTCACAGTCGTGACATCCCCTTGAAGAATTCAAAACATCACAAACACTGTGTTTGACCAGGTAAACCATGCTGCTGCTGATAGATTGCAAGGAGGGAAAGACAACAAACAACCGGCAATACTATGAAAAGGCTTTTGAGAGAACAGCAGAGCCAGTAAAGCTATAAGGGGGTACCGACCTACCAACAGTACCTACTGCATCCAGCTGAACAAGCACATCTCATTTAAAAGATCAGATCACCTCAACAGAACAATTCAACACGGATGTTATGGTGCATTTAGAAAATGAGTTTCTTTCATGTGCAAAACCACAAAAACATGGAGCTGGATCTAAACATCGCCATCAATTGAATATTTAAAATATTAACCTTCTCCAGCTTTTTCATTTATTTACAGACAGAAATGAACTAAAGAGATGAATATTCACTGTTGGATGTTTGCTTTGTATAACCTCTGTATAGCCCTTTATACATTATTTACCCAGGGACGGTGTTTAGCTCAGCCACTGTTTTAGATCAGTTGAATATATCCCATGATTTTTCAAGCTGGTGGTTTGAGTTTATTTTTAAATGAAGGTGGTCAACAAAGAGGTATATCCCTTATAAAACTACCATGGTAAATTAGCAAAGTATGGTTATATTACGCATTTAGTTTAGCATGGCTTTTAGTTTTCACATGTTTTCATTCACTTTTCTATGCTTTTACCTTTACCTAGGGATTAGTCTTTCATGGAAAGCATATATTACATTTTTATGGTCCTGCACTTTCCTTTCTGTGAAAAAATAATGCAAACAAAATCTGTATAGCGTGAGTCTCTCTGCTCCATAATCTTTTACTTTGGAAGGGGTTTGATGCTTTTTTTCAGTTTTTTTTTAACAAGTTGGCTTCTCTCATGTGGAACCACTCCATTGCAGGTCAAGGCACAGCCCAAGAGGAACAGTAAAACGTGTATTCAGGTGCACACACTTGCGTGCACTTACACATACCAGTACAGACTCACTCACCAAGGAACTGACTCATTCATTAATCAAAAGTAAAGTAACACCTGCTCCTTGGAAGAGTTGGAATAGACTTGCAAAACAGCCTTTGTGTTTAACTTGAGAAGAGTCAGTCTCTTGACTTCGTTGAGTTAAAGTCAACACATGTCCTGTTCTAAATGCACAAATAACTCTGGTGTGTGGTATGAGAGCAATGAAGAAACAGGAGGATGGCATGTGATTTCAGTTATGTGTGTGGGTTTAACCCATATAAAGAATTAGAGGAAGCTGGACACAATATTAGAAACATTGAAGACCGGCTTGTTGTAGCTGTTTGTGTAAACAGGCCAGCCCTCACCACTCTGATTCATTTGTTTTGTGTTATGTAGTATTGCCACTTTAGGCCTCTTTATCCCTGGGTCCACAGATATGATCATGTTACTCATGGGTTTTCACAGATTCCATTTGTACTATTGTAACTAGATTCAGGGGTAGATGTACTAAAGTGTTGCTCCTGTCGCAATAGTTGCAAACAAGTCAGAAGTCTAGGGTGAAATGTACTAAACAACCGCAATGCTGTTAATGACTTTTTAGGGAATGCTTTACGACAGCAGTTTTGCTTTGCAGTTCAGCCTTAGATGAATATGTAATTATGGGCGTTTCTGCATAAATTCACAAAAAGGGGGTGGCGATAGTGCAAATGAAGGCTCTCAAATATTATAATGAGATGTACTAAAGCTGCCCGCAATTGCGACACTTACAATTGCATCATTTTGTTAAGGATTTTTGAAAGCATGCTTTAAACAGTTGCAATTGTTGCTGGCATTTCCCAGTCTGCTTTTTCTCGTGCATTGCAAGTTATGCTCAATGCATTTTTGAGGCGAACACCCAAATACCTATTTTTCCCTAAAAGCAGGGTGTACTTGCAAACCTTGAAAACACATTTCTATGACATTTCTGGATTCCCCAACATGTTGGGAGCAGTAGACCCCTCCAGCTCATTCTGAGCATCTGCATTGGAATAGGAAACACACCTATTCTATTAACGTGCAGGTGGTTTGTAATTGTGCACTATTTAGCACTGCACCACTGACTTAGCGAGAATTGACTGTCCTCCTGTAAGTATTATAGCTTGTCAATGCGGCCCTGTGATGGAAATATAATGAGTTCTGGTTGTAAATCTCCCTCCCAACCTGTGAGGGCGCTAAGCAGCGAGGACAGAGTTCTTTTGACAGGCTGGATTGACAGTTCTTTCCCGGGTCGGGGAGTTGGCCAATCTGTAAGAAGGCAAGTCTCTGTTGCAAGAACGTATTGACCCGGAAGGTAAACAATGTAGCAGCCGCTGATTGTAAAGGCAGCTGCATTAGTCATGAGTCATGAGTGACAGCATAAAAAGGGGACGGAGACTCGTAATTGGTTCCTTCGCTTGGGTTTCAGAGATACAAGGAGACTGGAAGGACCGGGAGATATCCCCAAAATAAAATAAAGAGTTTCTGAGTGTTTTGTTGGTATTTTCTGTTTAGTAACTGCCTCTGTTTTTTTGTTAAATAGCACTAGGCGGCTACACACAAATACGGAGCTGTCGCCAGGGGCCAGCACAAAGCCGGATTACCACAGCACTTGTTTTTCACCAATAGCACCTAATATATTGTACTTCACCACAATCACTGAGAGCACTCACTTTGGACCTGTGATCGTGTGTGTCTAATTGTATGTGTTTTGTACCGTGTTTATTGTTTGCGGGACTGCAACCCTTTTTCATTACTGTGCAATACACATTGCTGTGTATTGCCAGCTCATTATTGTTTTCTGGCTGATCATCAGACAATTGGATTTATAATCATTAAAACCCTCATTTCACCCGTACTTTCTTGTCTGTTTGTTATTGGAATTACTGCACCTGCTATACACCTGCTACTAATTACCACTTTGCCACAGGGATGTATGTTGCTGACATATTTGTCTCCGTGCTGTCCTTTCACTTGTAAAACTGGAAAGATCATTGCTCTTTTAGAAGAATATTTTATTTTAAAAATGCTGTGTGCCATTTTAAAAACAACACAAATGTAATGCCTTCTGAAACCATTGTGAAAGATCTCTTCATTTGTGGAACATTTTTTCTTGGCTTTCTTGGGCTACGATCACCTTTCCACCAGTAGCCAGACCCCCTTGTAGATACAAGTAATTAAAACGCTACAATGGCGGTAATGAATGGACCATGGGTTACCTTTGATTGCTCTTGCAAGGAACAAATGACACAACAGTCTTTCTATGTAAAAGGGGGAGTACAAAACAGTTCCTTTATCATCTGACTGAAAACATGAAAGCTCCTATTCCAAACCACCCATTCTAATTAAAAAAAGGACACAAACATCAGATGATGTTGCAGTGTATCAAATGCAGCCTTTAAAACGTGTGTGTGTGTGTGTATACGTGTGTGTGGAGGGGGGCGGGGGCTGCCTTCTTCATAGACTGGCCTTGTTTCCATATTCTCAGCCATCTGTTTGCTCTTCGTGAAAAGCCTCTTTGGTGGTGGCTTGGCATTGCCTTTGCCTGCCTTTATGCTTGAGGGACATTCAATCCTGTATTAGATACATACTGCTCTGTGACACTTTAAAACAACCGGCCCTTTGTCTCCGTAAAGCTCCCCCCCCCCCCCAACCCGCTAGGAACAGTAAACTTAGTTATTGATATCTTGGAGGGCAAGGCTAAGGAGGGGACACGCACAGGAAGAACTAAAAGAACTAACGAAGCACATGGAGATCATAAGATTGTGTTGTTGTCACACAATAATGGGTAGCATTGTGCCACAGGTGTTCCCTGCAAGAGGAATTTCGCTATTTCAAGCCAGGAGGATCGGTGGTTGATTTTGAGTGAATGATGCCTCTGTAATTGTTTCAGTAATTACAAGAAAGAACAAACTGCATCCCATGATATATCTTATGATGCTCATCATATCTGTGATATACTTTTCATATCACTTTGCTGCTTGGCACATTTCTGCACTGGGTTTTAATTTTACTCTCAGAGGGATACTGTATATATATTTACACTGCAAGATAACACACTGAAATCTTGACAGTATATTTGCATTTCTGGGTTTAGAACAGTAGTAACACTGATGAAGTATATCTTTTGCACACTGTATTGCAATCTGCAGAATGCACACATATTCTGTTTGACAGACTGTTTCATAAAAAAAATATATTGAAATCATTTATAGACCTTCCAAAACGACTATGAAAGCTGATAGTATGCACAGACAAGGGTTTTATTCCTCTTGCAAACAGGTTTTGTTAATGTATAATATTTGTGTGCAAAGTTCTAAGAAAGGTAAAAGATTCTTTGCTTAGCAATGGCATAAATATTTACATCACAGTTAAATGTCTTTGAAACTTACCAGGTCACATGTCTTACTCACTATACAATAGCATTAATTAATTACTGGGGGTAATTAATATAAGGAAGCAGTGTGGTCCAGTGGTTAAAGAAACAGCCCTGTAACCCGGAGGTCCCCGGTTCAAATCCCACCTCAGCAACTGACTCATTGTGTGACCCTGAGCAAGTCACTTAACCTCCTTGTGCTCCATCTTTCGGGTGAGACGTAATTGTAAGTGACTCTGCAGCTGATGCATAGTTCACACACCCTAGTCTCTGTAAGTCGCCTTGGATAAAGGCGTCTGCTAAATAAACAAATAATAATAGTTATGTTGTTTGTATACTGAGCATGGTAGATTCCTTGTAGGTATCTGACAAGATTAGAACGCTTGTTATTGTTCAAAAGGCATTTCCCCTACCCTGTTACACTGCCCTTTGTGACTACCACAGAGAGTTTTGGCAAAGTAAAGGAGTTGGAACTTCTGCATTCCGACCCTGAGGAATTTAAGATATATTCTCCATAGCGGTTGTGGCTCAGAGACACACAGTAGGCACATTGGGGTGTATGTATAAACACTACAGTCTATACAGGAGGGCTCTTTCAGCCAACATGCCTGGACAGCTTTGATATACAGAATACAGAGATCTGGTTTGGGACATCTCATATATTTAGTTTAACCCTTTTTGTTTTACACTGGTTGCGACACAACTTTTTGAATAAAGTTTTATTGCTTATTGCTACTTATATTGTTCACTTGCTTATTGCAACTTCTTTTAATATGTATCAATGTTTTAACTATGTGAAGCCCTTTGGGTAATTTATTATGAAAGGCACTGTATAAATAATAAAGATTGATTGATTGAATACAGCCAATTATAATGTAATAATCTAGTCCTGGGCTGGGTTTCACCAACTGGACATAATTCTGGCATTGAGCTACTTCAAACTGAGCATAAGCTAGGTGTAAAATGCATGCTGACTGCACTTCCTGGGCTTAAATCCTGAGCCTTATGAAGGATAGGCGGAAAGAATCAGTCATGGGCTGATCTCCATGGACACGTTAGTATGGATCTACAAATCTCCCCTGTTGGAACACTCTGTACAAAAATAAAAACAATAATGGATATGGCAACACTTTCCTTCTGGGGTTAGTGGCGCAGCTGTGGATAGTGTCTGAATCATTTGGATGCAATAATGATTGTGAAGAGGACAGCTGCCCAAGCTGGGAAAGGAAGGGAGCCGGCGGATGGGTGTCTTGAAACAGAAGCACAATATAAGCCTCTCGTTCCCATGTTCCCAGCTTTACCTCGGTGAAATTCCAGACCTGTCAATCACTGTGATTTATTGCAGGCCCTGGGCTAAAATACTTTTCTTTCCAAAAATGGTGATATTGAAAAATGCTTTTACCAAAATATTACCAGGAATAAACCTCTGCAGGAACATGTCCATCATGCAGCTCTTTTAAGTAGAAGGAACTCCAAATTAAATTGGAACATAATAGTCCTGTGCTGGTCTTACTCAAATACTGTACATTTAGTCTAGTCACTGCACGAAAGAAATAAGTCAGTAATATTTTCTGGGTCAGGAGGTTGATTTTAAATCAATTGAGCAGAATGTGCTGTCCAAGATCACCCTGCCCTTCTCTAACCTCAGCTTACAAGGCTTTGTGAAGCACTTGGTGCGTTGAGGTCCTCTTCTGCCTGGGGTTAATCACATGCAACTTTGTGACCTACTAGAGCAGAGAGGTCAACAGGCTAGTGCACCTGCATATAACTCCAGACTACAATTTAAGCATTTTAAGTAAGACCACCCTCAAAATATCTCTTGTTGCACATATTAGGGCCACTAATCAATATATATTTTCCCACCAAGGTTCATCACAAAGACGCCTTTGCCTCTTGCTATGGTTTTTGACACTCCAAGGTATTTAAGTTTCTCCAGGGTTGTACTGCAATACAAAGCTGGCTTTCTCCTGTTTAACAACATTTCCCTGTCATCGCTTAAAAAGTATGAAAAACAAGAGTTAAAGCGAGAGCCATCTGCAAAACAGAATAAACGGAGAAAATAAAGCAGCCTGTTGTCGTTTTTTTTTTTTTAATGTGAAATTGAATTACTGTTAGGGTGACCAAAATCTTTTAACGTTGGAACAAGGGACACCCTGAGTCTGGAGGAGGCAGTGAGATGCAGAATGTGGGTGGAGGGCAGCCATGATGAGATGCATTTGAAAAATCCACAACAAAGGGAAGCTCAAGCATTTGTCTTCTTTTTATAATATTTATTATTGATTCCATTAAATGACAACAGATATATTCATAAAAACTGTGTAAAAAAGAAACGCTGAGTGAACTGAATACATCCCATTTCTACAATACGGGAGCTCTTGAAGATATACCTAAAGTGATTGTAGCTAAATAATTCAATAAAGGTTCCACATCCTGCTCTTTCATTCACTAGATAGGTCTCAAGTGTGAAGTTCTGAAAGTTTTGAAAAACATAGAAATCTCTGTTTCCAGGCCTTGATTTCAGAAACATTCAAGATTTGAATTAGTCCACCCCTTCAGTGCCTTCTTTCTAGTTAGCAACCTACCAGCAGCTTCCTCTCCACACTGACATGACCCAGGAAGTGGAGCTGTGACAGGTTTCCTGGACGGCAAGGCAAACACACTGAGATCTTTCTTTTACCTGTCTACACCCAGTTTAACATTCAAATGAGATACACACATGACATGAAAGGATGTCTGTATTAGCTGTACTGTAACACTTGAAATGTATTTGCTTACAATTGTACGTCGCCCTGGATAAGGGCGTCTGCTAAGAAATAAATAATAATAATAATAATAATGTCTTGTTTGCTTCATTGGCTTAGTTAGTTTAATGATGTGCATAGTTTTAATGAACAGCTGGATGCTTAGTAAAACAAAGCTGCCTGATTTCCTTTGATTATATTCAGTGAGGATAAATGTTAAATGAAGAGGGAGCCTCATTTAGTTTTGAGTTTGGAATTGCTTGCTTGCTTAAATCAACTTGGAATGACTTTGAATTCAGTTTTTTGGTGCACAGGAAATGATCCATACTCAGGAAGCTGAGGATGACCTCGGTACTCAACAAAGAGAAAGTAGAGGTTTAATAAGCAGAGGGGTCACCTGCAAAAAAAAAAAAAAAACACAACACTGGCTTCAGTCTATGCAACTGCTCCAGGTTCAACCCTGACTTCCACACTCTAATACAGATTCACTTTTAGCATTGCATGTCTCATGTTTGGTATCTTCACTTTCTTTGTATTCTAAAGGTAAATTATGAACTGGTAATAAAATGTAACAGGGGATCTTATGTACAGCATAAAGAAACTGGAGCTGTACTTGAACTGTCCTTTCGGCATCATATAGGCTATTAAAAGACTTTTCATCAAAACATTTGTTTAATATGCTGCATTACTTAGACCTTTTTTTGTAACTGACATTGTTATTTCCTGTACCAGCTTAATACTTGCTCTATTGTTCAAAACAATAGGTACGAGAACTGTACACATGCCACTTCAGAATTGTATGGTTTATTTTATCTGGGTTGAGGTTTAAGTGAAATACCGCCATCTGTTATGGATTTCAACCAAGTGCTTCAGTTTAAAAGTAATTAGGTACAATTCCTACCTTATGTACCCGTGGTTTCTATTTTTGGCCCTGCACAGATTACTATTGGAAACAACAGAAATATGCACAAAAGCAACATACGTCTGTTCCTTGAAGTCCAGAGGCAAACATGTGCTGTAGAAGAAACATGTGTTAAAGATTTGCATATGAGATGTCTCAGAATGCTCCGATTTTATTTCTTTACAAATGTGAATATTTTTAAGTTCAGCAGGCAGTGTCACAAGATAATTGCACCTCATGAGAACCCATCTGCTTCAGCTTTAGACTCTTTAAATTCCCCAGGTTAGGGACAGATGAAGCGCGCAGGTTATGGAAACCAATTGGGGCAGGTCCAGCTATATATTTATGAATGCCTTATTATAAATACATGAGTCGGGGATGGGATTTCACTAGAGAAAGTTCACTTTGCACAAACTCTTTTCTCCCCCACGGGACAGAGATTATTCAATATCAGTTATTGATAAGAGCAGATCCTGGGCATGTATATGGGGATGTTGGCCTGTCTGTACACCCACCCATCTGCATGTCACACATTACTGCATATATCAGGAGGACCACTGATCCCATTGTCATGACACTTGGCATTAACAGGATCTGATTCTGGGGATATGCTGCACATAGGGAGGTGTCTGTGGGTCCATTCGAGTGTGTCATCATTCGGATACGTCCTCCTCATTTTTAATTTGCAGTATGATGGGGGGTGCACTGCATGTTACACACGGCTTTATTCTAAAATGACTGCAGCACTCTCTACACAATGAGTCAGTGGATGAGCTGGGATTTGAACCTCTCATCTAATCACACACCCAGTTTATCGTATCATATTGAATAACCTTTCCACATCCGAGTAACCGAGGTTGGTAACACTTTACATTAAGTGTCTCTAATTACTGTGTATTTACATAGTAGTTACTTACAATGTTATTTTGCATAGTTACAATGCACTTAATATGAGCATATCAGTAAGTACACAACTGAATCAGAAAAGAGTTAAGGTTAGGGTTATATCATGCAAAATGTTTTACACATTAAGTGCATTGTAAGTATGCATAATAGCATTGTAATTATGTGTAAGCCCACATGTATTTACTAAGCAACTACTATGTAAAAGCACTGTAATTAGAGACAGGTAATGTAAAGTGCTGCCGAATAAGCTTTCCACATCTGAGTAACCAAGGCTGTGTTCTTGATAGAGCACAAAGCTGCACAATTCTGTACCGCAATCACTCTGAA
Source organism: Acipenser oxyrinchus oxyrinchus (assembly GCA_030684275.1). Classification (NCBI taxonomy): domain Eukaryota; kingdom Metazoa; phylum Chordata; class Actinopteri; order Acipenseriformes; family Acipenseridae; genus Acipenser; species Acipenser oxyrinchus. Next base: position 9,960,077 of record CM060248.1, read on the forward strand.
CCCGGATCTCAGAGATATGAAATGAAACGCATCATGGTAACAGTATCCTGGGAGACACTCAGCATGTTTTTAGGAAAGGGAGATCGTGTCTAACTAAATTGCTTGATTTTTTTGAAGATGCAACATCGACAATGGATAATTGCAGAACATATGACATGGTTTATTTAGATTTCCAGAAAGCTTTTGACAAAGTCCTGCATAAAAGATTAATTCTCAAACTGAATGCAGTAGGGATTCAAGGAAATGCTTGCACATGGATTAGGGAGTGGTTAACATGTAGAAAACAGAAAGTATTGATTAGAGGAGAAACCTCAAAATGGAGCGAGGTAACCAGTGGTGTACCACTGGGATCAGTATTAGGTCTTCTGCTATTCCTAATCTACATTAATGATTTAGATTCTGGTATATTAAGCAAACTTGTTAAATTTGCAGACGACACAAAAATAGGAGGAGTGGCAAACACTGTTGCAGCAGCAAAGGTCATTTAAAATGATCTAGACAGCATTCAGAACTGGGCAGACACATGGCAAATTACATCTCATAGAGAAAAGTGTAAGGTACTGCACGTAGGCAATAAAAATGTGCATTATAAATATCATATGGGAGATACTGAAATTAAAGAAGGAATCTATGAAAAAGACCTAGGAGTTTATGTTGACTCAGAAATGTCTTCATCTAGACAATGTGGGGAAGCTATAAAAAAAGGCCAACAAGATGCTCAGATATATTGTGAAAAGTGTTGAATTTAAATCAAGGGAAATAATGTTAAAACTTTACAATGCATTAGAAAGACCTCACCTAGAATATTGTGTTCAGTTCTTGTCACCTCGATATAAAAAGGATATTGCTGCTCTAGAAAGAGTGCAAAGAAGAGCAACCAGAATTATCCCGGGTTTAAAAGGTATGTTGTATGCAGACAGGCTCAAAGAATTGAATCTATTCAGTCTTGAACAAAGAAGACTATGCGGTGATCTGATTCAAGCATTCAAAATTCTAAAAGGTATTGACAATGTCGACCCAGGGGACTTTTTCAACCTGAAAAAAGAAACAAGGACCAGGGGTCACAAATGGAGATTAGATAAAGGGGCATTCAGAACAGAAAATAGAAGGCACTTTTTTACACAGAGAATTGTGAGGGTCTGGAACCAACTCCCCAGTAATGTTGTTGAAGCCGACACCCTGTGATCCTTCAAGAAGCTGCTTGATGAGATTCTGGGATCAATAAGCTACTAACAAGCAATGTTCTTATGTTCTTATGCATACAGCAGTAAATGGGTATATCATTCATGTGTGTGTAACAGCTTGAATTGTTTTTTGTCCTAAAATAGGAATTATAATTTCTAAAATAGAAATTATAGGAGGCTGTGTGGTCCAGTGGTTAAAGAAATGGGCTTGTAACCAGGAGGTCCCCGGTTCAAATCCCGGCTCTCTCACTGACTCATTGTGTGACCCTGAGCAAGTCATTTCACCTCCTTGTGCTCCGTCTTTCGGGTGAGACGTAGTTGTAAGTGACTCTGCAGCTGATGCATAGTTCACACACCCTAGTCTCTGTAAGTCGCCTTGGATAAAGGTGTCTGCTAAATAAACAAATAATAATAATAATAATAATTAGCCTGTTTTCTGGAGTGTTAGCCCTGACTATAGTCAGCTGTGTGTATTTGAAAAAGAAACAACAGTGGAAAATAGTAATAAATAACTTGATGTTGTGACTGCACACTGGGGTATAATGAAAAATACACATGTTTGGCTTTGGGCAGAGCTGGTTTCCACATTTACTTGGGCCCCTTGCCCACACTCACATTGGGGCCCATTTAGACAAGTTCACTTGTGCATATCTCAAGGATTTCCTGGGGATTTTTAATTGCATTTCCTTGCTAGGTTTCTTGAAGTGTCAAACAACCTGGCTTGCTTTGACCCTGGCATAGCCTTGTCCAGGTCACTGATGGAAAGCACAGCAGTCCCACATAGGGATGGAACATGTGAATGTGATGTATTCCATAGAGAAAGGTAGATTCCAATTTGAAACCCACAAGAGTTTAGCTGAACTAAAAATCTGTCATCTGTTTTATGCGCTTCGATTCCCCAGCAACTGCAACTCTGGAGAAACTTTGTAGGTTTCTAAAGCAGACATTCAGATCATCACTGATCAGTTTCATCTCACACCCCTTGTAAAGCGCTCACCACTTGTAAAACGCGCTCCACTCATAAAAAGTGCTTCTTTGTAGATGCAGAAATGCAAAGAATAATGTTTCATTCTTTATAATGTGTTATAATGTACGTACACTATATTATCAATGTGTCAATTAAGTATACGGCTTGACTGTAACTTCAGCTGTTGCTGACAGCTGCAAGAAAAACAGGCTAGTATTCATGTTGGTTGTATCTTACACATGTAAACTGCACTCGGGTATACTGCTCTGCTCATATATAACACACACACTGTATAACGCACTGCAATGCTTCAAGGTATTGTCAAGAAATGACAGTAGGCTACGGGGCGGTCTATTTAGGCTCACTCAAGAAAGGTAATTTTAATCACCACTTGTGGCAGGGTGGAAACCCTGTCAGTGTAATGTGTGTGTGGGGAGAATATTGGGTTGGCAAGAGGGGGTTAAATTCCACCCTGCCAGAATACATCTGAGAATGTGGCTGGAACCTTAATTGAATGACTGATGGTTAATTAGGCTCCAGCCACATGGTATATAGGAGAGGAGAAATGCTTTGTCTGGTGGAAGGAGTTTGGTGAGTTTTTGATGTGTGTTGGTGTAGATCTGTTCAATGAAGGAGAATACCCAGCCTGACAGCAGTTTTTTGTGTACATTTGTGTATTTTGTTTAAACCTTTTGTTTTTGCCCTTGTGTCTGTTTATTTGTTTATGTGTTTTGTTAGTTTTTTTTGTTTAATAAATGTGTGCAACAGTGCTAAACTGTAGCTTGTGTCTCTATACAGCACTTCACTGCAGCTTCTGTGTCTGTGTCTCTATACAGCACTTGACTGCAACTTCTGTGTCTGAGTCTCTATACAGCACTTCACTGTAGCTTCTGTCTCTGAGTCTCTATACAGAACTTCACTGCAACTTCTGTGTCTGAGTCTCTATACAGAACTTCACTGCAGCTTCTGTGTCTGAGTCTCTATACAGCACTTCACTGCAGTTTCTGTGTCTGAGTCTCTATACAGTGCTTCACTGCAGCTTCCTGACTCTGAGACTCTATACAGTGCTTCACTGCAGCTTCTGTCTCTGAGTCTCTATACAGCACTTCACTGCAGCTTCCTGTCTCTGAGTCTCTATACAGCGCTTCACTGCAGTTTCCTGTCTCTGAGTCTCTATACAGCACTTCACTGCAGCTTCTGTCTCTGAGTCTAGACAGCACTAAACTGCAGCTTTCTGTGTCTGAGTCTTCCTCCTGCCAGGAACTAGCCTGGGCTGTGATGCTACCCTGTCACATATGGTGTCAGTGAGATGACTCAGAACTGTGCCCGTGGTGACTCAGAACTGAACTGCATATATATATACAGTATATATATGTAACAAGGTGAATTGTTATGCGTGTGGGTCGTCACTGAACAATAATGAGGCAGGCACAGAGCATTGGGTGTTGAAACACCGCAGAAGTGCGCAGATTTAATTAACACAAGTGCTGATACTAGGATAATAACAATGGTAGCCTTAGTGCAGTTGTGGCCAATACACCAAACACTGCGACTCATTTTGGTGGATCTCAACGGGCTCTGCGATCCACCAGTAAGCTATGATCAATAATTATTAGCGGGATTTAATATAATAGTGTCCAATATGTAAGATAGCAATAATAAAACAAAACAGCCAGACCAACAAAAACATAACAACCGCGCAATCAAAGCATTTTAAATATTAAGCATAAGTAGTTATGAAACAGAAACTTAACAGCATTTTTCATCTGAGTTTTGAAACCTGGTGTAGGCAGGGCTTTATGCTCTTTTTTAGGCACATGTGTGCACTGAAAAATATAGGTGAACACACTGTAACTAACATAGCCCTTTTAATGTAACATCCTTTAAACACAATGTTAATGTAACGCATTCAATTCGTATTTATTCGTTACAGGTACTGGTTAAACCAGGGGGGTCAAACTCCAGTCCTCGTGGGCTTCTGCTTTTCATTCCAACTTAAGCTCTCAATTAAATTATTTGTTCAATTGGACATATTTAATATTTTGTTAAGTTACAGTTGATGATGTAAAAATGCACTTGATTCCAGGTACACTGCCAGGGAAACATTTTGAGGCCTGGAAAGCAGTCTTAAATGTGTCCAACTAATCAAATAAATAGACCAATTAAGTAATTGAGCACTCGGGTGGAACAAAAGCCAAAAGACACTGCGGCCTTCTCCAGGAACTGAGTTTGACATGCCTGAGTTAAACAATTTGAATTATTAAATAAATGCTAAGAGCAGAGTGTTGCATTTGTATCATTCATCCTTCATAAAAACAAGTGACTGCATGGTTGTGCGACTGGACAGCATTACATGCAGAAGACGTGGAGTGGCTCATCTGTTGTGTGGTATGCAGGAGAATACAGCATTGAGTCCTGGATGTGCAAAGTGGCAACCTTCTCAAATGATTCCACAGGGAGCGCTGCATTGGCTGTTGCTTGGAGAGTGACTATATATACTATATTGAGAACTGTGATTACTAGTGAAGCCCACACTAATCTAGGTTAACCACCAAGCCAATATCCTTTATGGAACAAACTGTACCGAACAAAGTATAAGGCTGTTTTTGTTCATAATTAATTAAAGCACATTGAGGGTCTATGCCTGTACACTTTTAACATCGCCTTACCTTTTGACCAGTTAAATTACAGTATTGTTTTTTGTTGAACTGTTTGGTATTTATACACTTTCATATTTTTAAAATAATGTTTTAACAGTTGCTTAGTTTTTATTTATTTATTTAAACATTTTCCTGTGTACATTTTACACAGTCTCTGATTTTATGTTCTTTCGTACGAAACCCAGACTTACCCAAGCATGTACATAAACTGAACTCAAACTGGCTTGAAAGCCATGTGTGGTGTTTAAACTTTAACCCATAAAAATGGAACCAAACATTTATGATGGACAAGGATGGAATTCATGATCGCGTTGACTTGCAGTATGCTTGAGCTAAATATTATTCTCGATCAAGTATTAAAAAAAATACAAACAGCATGTTACATTGCAGAGTCTGTTTTTTGGCATGGTTCTGCCTTGACTTCATGGAAGAACAGTAGTAGTGTAATCATGCAGAAACAAATGTGTGTTGCTAGCCCCTTGTTAACACAGATAGATGACCAGTACGCATGTATTTAATAAGTAACTAGTATGTGAAAACACAATAATTAGAGACACTTCATGCAAAGTGTAACCGTTAGCTGCTACATGTCCTAGGTGACGGTTTTGCGTACAAGTATTGATATATTCTGTTGAAATTATATTTACATGACAAACTGACTGAAGATATCAAAAACATCAATGAAGTCTTAATTATACTGAATTCTATGGTGGGCTCTAAAGATTATGACCAGAAATGGCCTTATATATATATATATATATATATATATATATATATATATATATATATATATATATATATATATATATATATATATATATATATATATATATATATATATATATATATATATATATATATATATATATATATATATATATATATATATATATCCTTTGACTTGAGATTCACTAAGGGGGTTATTAACCCATTCAGTACCAAATTAATTGAACTTTCATACATTACATTAACTTTTGTGGTTAACACAATTTGAGTAATTTATCATAACAATATAGTTAAAGAGAAAACTAAAATAACAGGTAGATGGCAGTTAAAATGTTCCAAAAAACCACAAAATAGCCTGTCCTCAAATGAGGACAATGGCACTTAATGGGTAAAGAAACATTTCTGACCCTGTGGAAGGGTGTGGGAAAACACAAGGCAGACACAAAGTTCGAATATGAAATGTCGGCACAGGCGCTCAGATTTATTATTCCACGCTCAGTTAGCAGGTGCTTCTGTGACAGTTCGGTGGCACTCTACCAGCAATGGTATTGTGCCCCATCTTCATAAATAACACATGCAGGTGTGTAAACCAAAAAGAATAAGCAAAAGGTGAAAGGAAAAAGGAAAACAAAACACTTTAAGGAAAAACTACAAAATAAAGTGTGCAGGTTTTTAACCACGGCTCATCGCTCCCTCTAGCGGTGGGAGCCCCGAGAAACAGGCCCTGCTCAGTATCCTCTCTTATATACTGCGGGATGGCTCAGTCCCACTAAGCTAACTGTCTAAGTGAAAAGAAAATAACCAGTGTGTGGCTTGCTTGCACCATCGGGTCTGTCTCACGCTGGAGTTGCCGCTCCCCGACTCGCTGTTCCAGAGTTTCCAGTTTCGCTTCAAAGTATCAGAATTCCGCCATGAAGTCACACTCCACTATACTTCCTGTATGAGCCAGAGAGGATACAAAACAGTGCCTTTTTATTTAGCCATTCACCCTGTATAGTCCCACCCCCCAGCCATTGACAGAGCGTCAGCCGATTCCTTCACAGGACATAAGACATTGCCTGACAGCGTGGGAATACACGGGGTGTCCGAATCCCCTGCAAGCTCACGCATGCGCCTTCGATTAACAGCACATCCAGTGACCAGCTAGAAGGGGCTTTATATCTTACCTCCACCCCAGCCTCCATTTGCTTTTTGGCTTTGACTAAGGGGGAGGGCACTTATCCTGCCCCCTGCCCATGGCTTCCTTGAAACAAAGACCAAAGATGTAATGAAAATAGGTACAGTGTAGTATTTGTTGTCTAAGTTTTAATAAATATTGTTATTTCTATCCAAAAGTTTTCCTGACTGAATCAAAGTTTATCACAGTCATCAGTTTCCAAAATAATAACTGACGTTATTGAAAATTTCTCAGTAGGGTTTGTAGCATTCTGTGTTCTGTGGCCTGAGGCGCGCACCATGCAAAATACGACCTTGAAGTGAACATGTTCATATTCCAACCTATTGAGGAACCTCTACAGTAGACCCAGTTACTCTAGATTACTTTTTAACACTGACAGATGAGGCTGGATCTGTAACTTTCCTCATTTGTCTTTTTATTACATTTTTTATTATATTTTTGTACTGGCTCATGGGAAGCCTATGAGTAAGTTTGTTCTGATTAAGAAAACGTGTTTAGGAAATTCTATCTGAACAATGCTCTTGTGTCTAATCATGGACAGACACTGGACACCAATGATGTCACTTTACTTTTGAATGAGTCAGATTAACCCCCTTAAGGTACACAAGGAATTCAGCACTTGTTCAAACAGTTTCTTCTTAAAATACATTTGAGAGTGAGTATCACAAGGAGGAAACTAACAATTTGGATGACCAGATACAACCTGTCAGTAAATTGTAATGCCTGTTTAAAAAAACGTTAGCATCATTGTATGTGCAAATTTATTAGAACACCTCACAATTTGTGTATATCCTTTATATACCTACCTGCATGAAAACCTCTGGGTGTGACCATTTCAATTTCCAGTCAGTAATCAGTGATATAGAAACAATAGGCACTCGTGTGAAAATGTTAGACCACTGTGTGCTTTCGTTCGGCATCTCAAGTTCTAAAACATCTCATGCATTTACCATTTGTGGCTATGTGTTCCTTTTTATCTTAATATTGAAATTAATTGCATGTGTGGCCTACTAAAGTCATCACTTAAATTAAACAATCACTAATTTGCCTATTTTGACAATTTTTGACAAGCTTTGCAGTTCCAGTAGTTTGATTTCATATGCACAGCAAATCAAAACAACAGAAGCAATGGGGTGTTCTAATACATGTGCACACTACTGTATGACCCTTTTACCTTAAAGGGTTAAATACTATATATAGAAAAGATACAAAAAAGGATGCTGATGCTGACATTATTCTCTCATATTGAAACCTGTTGTCAAAGATTAGCTTGCTCTTGGTCACTCATCAGTGTAAAGGTAGATAGCTACTACTAATGCTTGTGAGATTTATAGTGAGTGTAGATTACCGCATTAGCTCTTGTTCAAGGGTTTTATAGCACCATTTGTTTTAATTTCCCTGATGTTTGAATCAATATATTGTGAGCTGAATGATTTGCATCGTTCCTCTTTGTCTAACGGCAATCTCAAGTTTGGTATCATCGTCATGTAAATTACTCGGCCTACTCTCAGAAAAAAAAAGAAGCAGCAGGGTGAACTGCGGCTGCTGAGGGATCTATAAATTCAGACCTCAGCAGCCTTGTAAAAGTTTACTACAGTATTTTTGCACTGTATTTTTGCAGTTTTAACTTACTTAAGTTATACTCTGCATTTCCTATAGTATACCCTGGTTTACCAAGTTTATTAATATGCTTTACCATACCTTGTTATTCTTTATATTGCTTACCTTTGTTTTACCATACCATTCACTATGCTTTATTACACTCTGCTATGCTTTTACTGTGGTAAACTTTAATAAAGGCATGTGGGTTCTTGATATGGATTTTTTTAGTACCGGTACTGTTTTCTATTCCATTGCACAATATTAGGTGTGTACTGTCAGAATGGTGAATCAACCAAAATTGTTTAAACTGTACCCTTGAGGACAATGGAAAGTTATTTTAAAGTAAGTCAAATAATAATCTAATGTTATTACAGTAACTCATAGAGTAGGTATTAACTGTCAAAAGATTGTCAGTAATCTCATTTTTTTAATATATACATTTAAAAAATAAAAACATAAAATGGCAGTTCTTAATTTCCTCTATCAATCTTTCACTCTCTCTAGCGTGTTACAGCCTAAACTATAGCCTGAGGGTTACAAACGTCACAGAGATTGTGATGCACAGTACTGCCCAATGCCTTCCAAAATCAATAGATACAAATGTTGTTGTTTCTTAATAAAGTCAATCATTCACAACCCATAGAAAAGGCAGATTTAAGTACTGTAAATGTAATGTAAGTAAAAAAAAAAACACTTCTGGTTTCACACAGGCAGGTTTTCTTTTGCTTTAGATGTGTTTGAATAATTAGCCATTGGCATTACGAAGATGCATTTTGGTAGAACAGATTTTTTAATTCTGAAAAAGACTGATAAAAAATAAACTGTTCTTCTTAAAAGTGTGCTGTTTAAGGAAGTTTGGGTATCAGTTTGTTTGTGGACTACTGTAATAGGTGAATATTACTGGTAATTTAATCTGTTATCAGAAAGTGTTAAAATGTCATTGAATAACTTTGTCGAAATGCACTTTTTAATTCAGACCCTCAGGTGCTGCTCTGAGCTGCATGCTGGTTTTGGCTATGAACTCCCGCACTGTACAGCTGGCATTGTTATTAGGTTATAATGCACGCTTGGGTCTTCATTAAAAGGGCCATTTCTAATTAACTGGAGGAGGAGACTTTGTGCAGCATTAAACAGTATGGTCACAAATCAATAGCTATCATCTGGAGAATCCTTCTGTGGATGGGTGCTGGAAATGCTGCTACTTTTTGTCTTGGTTTCTCTTGCTTAATGGCATTCTCCTTACAGGTATATGTGATGGGACTGTTTGACCCTTACCTAGTTATTCACACTTTTTAACAGCTAAACCCCACAGTGACAAACAACATAAATCGTTAATCCATCCAGGAACTGGAACCACCCAGTCTTCTACAGGTGCTTTCATGTTTGTACATCGTTAAAGGTGGGGTTCTAGAATGGTATAAAATCCATATTCTTACCTCTTATTAGCTTTCTTAACATTACTCTTGGAGCTCTTTGATTGTGCTGAGAATCATTTAGATAACCCTTTGCTGTATCTACATGATCTGATTTCAAATAGACCATGATAACCCTTTGCTGTATCTACATGATCTGATTGCAGATAGACCATGATAACCCTTTGCTGTATCTACATGATCTGATTGCAGCGAGACCATTGGAGTTTGAACTAGAAAGCATGAAGTGGAAAGATGCCTTCTAGCAGCAGCAAACCTTTTATCAGCTCTGTCTTTGAAGTCTTCCTCAAAGCAAAGAACCGAACAACACTCAACTCAACATCACTAATACTGCTAGTGCATATAAGAGGCAAGGAAATGGATTTTAGAAACCTTGGCTAGTGCTGCTTTAACAGTAACACTTTACATTGTGTCTCTAATTACTGTGTATTTACATAGTTTTTACTTGTTCCATCCCTAACCCTATTCTTAATCCTAACCCTAACTGTAAACCAAACCCTAACCCTAACCCTTTTCTGATACAATTGTGTACTTACATATGGCGTGCAAAATGATTTACACATTAAGTACATTGTAACTATGCATGGTAACATTGTACTTATGTGCAAGTACACATGTATTTACTAAGTAACTACTTGTGTCCTAACCTAGGGCAGCAGTGTGGAGTAGTGGTTAGGGTGCTGGACTCTTGAATGTTGTGGGTTCAATCCCAGGTGGAGGACCCTGCTTCTGTACCCTTGAGCAAGGTACTTTCCCTAGATTGCTCCAGTAAAAACCCAAATGTATAAATGGGTAATTGTATGTAAAAATAATGTGATATCTCGTAACAAGTCGCCCTGGATAAGGGCATCTGCTAAGAACTAAATAATAATGGATTAGCGAGGTAAATACACAGAGATTACAGACACAATGTAGTGTTACCTATTTTTGTTTATGTTTCAGTCAGCAGTACATAGAATGAGAGTGGGATTACTCCATCGGAAACTCAGAACTAAATGATCTGAAAAGAGCTGGAGGAAGGGAGCTGTGAAAAGCACATCAAGGGGAAGCTTCCTTCTACCCACCCCTCTCTAGGGAGAAAGACCACCACAGACCACCATATGGGTTTAATGTATAATGCATGAGATCTTCAGTGTGAGCCAGGGCCTATTCAAAGGCAGTAGAGGATAGGTTTGGGCTTAGGACAGGTTTCAATATTAATTATAAAATCGAATGGATTTTATTATGGAGTCACTTTATTCCTTTCATTATAAGTGCAAAAGCCAACCACATGTGTATCTTTTCATTTAAGCTCCAACCGGAGCGCACTAAAGGCAGCAGCTGTTATTTCTGTCATTTCTGAATAAGTCTTGGGTCTATATATATATATATATATATATATATATATATATATATATATATATATATATATATATATATATATATATATATATATATATATATATATTACAGTTCATACCATTGGTATACTTAGAAATAATAATGGCGGTGCCATGATTTGGATTGAATTAAATGCAGTTCTGTTTGTCATGTTTAGTTGTATAAATGCTACAGGAACACTAGTGAGGAGTAATGGCTTTGTGTTGTTGGAGAAATGGGATAAGGGAGCTATGGTAACAATACCCACAGATAAAGCATGCTATACAAATTGCATTTTCATTGCACTTACAGTTTAACAAGCAGTGGCTGTGGGGGATCTTGCGCCAGTCTCATCTAGGCAGTAGTGTTTGGCCAGCTATAGCTATTATGCTGAAATGAATCAATCAGCATGTGTAATAATCCTAATAACAGTTCATGTTGGAGGCCATGGGATATCATTTGACAGGGAAGGGACATTCTTTTTAGCCAGGTGACTTATTATATCCCTTTGAATACATCATTACACGGCGCACTCACCCTCATTAAAACGGTGCTGTTGGAAGCCATGGAAATTGCATATAACACTGACATGTTATACTAAAGGTGGCATTAATGGAAAGTAGTTGAATTGGTAACTAACGAGAACTGGTCTGAAATGAAAGGCATTACCATGAAAGAAACCCTTATGTGATGAAGACAGAGTGTATAGTTAATCTCAGACTAGAGGTTTTGCCCGACAGCCACATAATAAGGGTGGTGTGTACCACTGGCCTTTACCAGAGGTCATGTTGTGACAAAGATATTTTTAATGAGAGGTTATAAGTAGTGGCGAGCACTTGGAATGCTATTGTAACAAAAGGCTGCTTAACAGGGGTGGCATACATTTCCATGCAATGAAAGCACTGGAATAGCAGTCTCAGATAAATCTGGGATGTATTCTAATTAGAGATTGGTAGCCAGGAAAGAAGTAATGCAACAGCCAGTTCAGATTTAAATTAACTTCTATTTATAAACCTTTGTGTTGCAGTGCTGTACACATTCTCTGAAATACTCAATATCCTTTATAGGGCACATATTTGAAATGTGAATGAAGATACTGTTCATCAGGAAATACATTTCTAGCTTATTTGTCGCTTAACCACTTTGTTGTTGTCCTGAAATACATTCATATCACAGGTCAATCATGTACCCTTCATGCAGTATTTTCTAAGTTTGCAAGTGCTTCGACATGTAATTAAAAATCCCTCTAAGACAACACTGATTGTGGGGCTGGTGCCCATATTGCATTGAATGTACCCACACTGACTAATGGAATGGACCCTATATTGCATTGAATAAACATACTTCTTAAACAATACTGATGATGTCTTTGAAAAATTCATCCAGTCTTGCAGCAATCCTCCCTAAACCATTGTGGTTGCCCTTAAAGGTTGGCACCACACATTCTTTACATGCTTTTTCGCTTCTGTCTTTTAACTTTAACCCCTTGTGTGCCATTGTCCTCATTTGAACACAGGCTACTTTGTAATTTTTTGGAGCATTTTAACTGGCATCTACCTGTTATTTAAATTTTCCCTCAACTACATTGTTATGATAAGCAGTGTGGAATAGTGGTTAGGGCTCTGGACTCTTGACTGGAGGATTGTGGGTTCAATCCCAGGTGGGGGACGCTGCTGTACCCTTGAGCAAGGTACTTTACCTAGATTGCTCCAGTAAAACTGCATAAATGCGTAATTGTATGTAAAAAATAACGTGTCAATAAAATAATGTAATTGTATCGTAGCAATTGTAAGTCGCCCTGGATAAGGGCGTCTGCTAAGAAATAAATAATAATAATAACTTACTCTAATTTTATGACATATAAAATAAGAAACTGAAGCCTAAAAAGTATCAATTTCTATGTGCTTTCCTAGCCGCAGCGATGATAAATCTCTGTTTGTTATGTATCACAGCTGATGTGAAATGTCACTGGTCTGATTACTGGCACGTGTAACTTGACTGTCCTCAAAATAGGGCACAGCAGTAGCCAAACAAATGATTTACATTGGTTTCTGTACAGAAATATTGCTTTAGAATGTATTAGATGACACTAATACAGCTTGTGTTCTGATGTTTTCAAAGAAAAATGAATTTGGTACTTAATGGGTTAAAAACATTCCGGATTTTCCAACACGTTAACAGATGTCCCATCCAAGCCCCCGCTTATCTGCAGTCAAATTAAAGTGCTTTTCTCAGTCGGTTCTACCTGTGCTACATTTATTCCTCGTTCTCAGGAGCTAAAGGCCTAAGCATTGAGGCAGCAGATAACCCACTATGCCACATTCTCTAAAGCGGGAGACACACTGCCCGATGCGATCGTCGCATCTCTCTGGTGGAGGTCGCGTCGCAAATAACACCTCTGAGAGCGCGCATGACACACTACCCGATGAAATCGCGGGAAGTGGGGCACATTTTGTGAGTTTTTCCGGGTGTGTGGCGTAAAACCGAGGTCCCAGCAGTTGTTGTTTACCTCCTAGCATAGCGCCAGTGGGGCAATTCAGTAGCCGAAAGCGAAAGGCTTTCTTTGCGTACTTGCAAGAGTTTTATTAAACAATATGCATTCACTTTTTTTTAACAACGAAAATATGCATGTTCCACAAAATCGTGTGATGATACTCGTTGTCATCCATGTGCATGTGAAATAAAAGATAGACATACACAAATGTAAATGTTACATTTAGACCCCAGTTACACAAAAAATAAGCAACAACTCAGAAATGCTGAAATGTTTCACTATTTTGTACTTTTAACTAAACAAAAATAATAAGCTTCTTTTTTTATTGTCTACAAATCCTGATACTGGATTCCTGAACTGACTGTTGCTGTAGTGAATGGTCTAATCATCATCGCAGAGTACACAGTATCCAAATTGCTATCCAGATGTGCCTGCATATATGTGTTGTTGTACTTATTATAGGGATGCATTTTGGCATTTGGTGTCATATGACGTAACGCGTTGAACTCATTGGTTGTTGAGTTCCTGCCAGCGGAATCGCATCGCAAAATATTTAACATGTTTAAACTTTGCGAGCCGTTTCAAATTGATCGCCTGATCCTGTAAAATCTCATCGCAAAGCATAACACACTGCCTGATGTGACTGAAAAATCGCGTCACTATTGATCGCATCGGGCAGTGTGTCCAGGGCTTTACTGACCTAACCCCACAGCAATCAGTCAATTCCCACTTTGTCAGCTACAGATGGGCAGACTTCGGTCACAGAAACTAGTTATATGACTATCAGTATATCTTGTGCAGGGGGTTAAATCCATCATTCTCTGATCCGCGACCCTGCTCATTTGTCATGACTCTGTACCTGATGTGGATGACAGCAGAAGATCCCCTGTTCTTGATTTAGTTTTAATTATGTATCAGAAATGCCATTATAACACTGATCATCAGATAAGATGGTTAAGGTCATTAGGAAACAGAACCACGGGAGACAATAGGAGGATAGAGGGTTTCTTTTCTTTCTTTCTAGGTTAGTCCTACAGTCTCACTGTGCTGAGAAGAGATGCCTGATGCCTCAGGTTTGCTTATAATATTTATTTATTGCATTTATATAGCGCTTTTTTCACAAAAGCATTGCAAAGCACTGTACAGTACTTAGCAGAACAAATAGGAATATAAGTATATTAGATTCAAGTACTGCTACATGTGCATATGATATTCTATTTTCAGATACATTGATAACCTGGTATACCTACAAAGAACACCCCCTTTGTGAGCAAAGAGAGATATGATTGCAAATACATCTAGGATTGGTTGTACTGTATATTAAAACCTGCTGGCATGTTTTAGGGTTCTATAAACAACTTGGTCTAACAACAGTTATGAATGTCCAAGTATGGTATTGATAAATAGCAGTGTTGGTATGCCATTTTTTAAAATCTTTATTACTATACAGCAAAACAACAGAACCATGCATGCATTGTGATATCTGAAAGAAAACACTCCCCACTCTGAATCAGTTAGGTAATGGCTTGGAGGTACTTTAATTATTTTAAATGCACACTACCTTGCCATTGGATAAGGGCTCACACTCATGCTTACATAGCAACTACAAAATAACAAAAGCCTGAAGGTTTTGTTTCTAAAAGGTGCAGAGCTCTGATTTACCAAATGGAACTCTCCTGGGTTTTCACCTCTCAGCGGGCCGTTCTGGATCTGACACAATTGAAAGAAGGTGGAAATGAATGCAGGTGCATGGTGCAGAGGAAGACCTGGCATTTAAGGGCATTTTGTGCAGCTTGTCGAGCTTGTTGAACAAGGTCAAGGCATTCCCAATTGAACCATTAGCGATTCCTCCGGCACTGCTCAAGCTCAAGTGAAACCCTTACTGTAGCCAGCGTGCTGAGATCTGAGGGCTGAGGATTCCAACATGCTGCCGCTGTAGATTCCAAACAGAAACACCTGCGCTTCAGCAGCAAAGGGTCAGGCTTGGGGCTTCGGATCTTCCATGAACTGCATGTATATCCAGAATAAGGAAAAGGATGGTCCCAAAGGATACGCCTCAGTTACAGTATGCGGAGGTGAACAGATGCTGAAATAACCCAGAAACCCATTTCCTAAATGAAATTCCACAACATTTCTGTTTCCTCCATTAGGGAGCAAAGGGGGGTTCTGGTGATTGACTGAACTGCCCCCCCCAACCCCCACAAAAAAGGCTGACACAAAAATAATTGCTTGCTTCTGGCTCTGAATATAGGATGACCTTTCAGACAACTTGAAATTGCAAAAGCTCTCTGGGACTTGGGTAGTTCAACTAATAAACAACAAAATATGAAACCCAATTCAGGACTGGAAACCATCAATTGCATTGCATTTTCAGCATTGACCACATCCCTAAAACATATTAACCTTCCACTGTTCAAATGTTCCTCTTAATACATCTTTTGCAGACACTCTAGATGCTCTACATTTGCTTTTTAATTTGCAACCTGTACCTTCAACCTAAATGAAGCAAAATCATCTGATCCTTAAGATCTATACTGCATCATTTTGTCTTCTGACTAACCAAGGGCTCCTAATAGGAGATTCATATTATCTTAATCAGCAATCTTAAGAGTTGTCAAGAATGATTTATGGATGCATGGCCAAGTTTTTCACAGGTGCTTGGTGGCTATTCCAAAGTAATTAATGAGATAAATGTAATCTGATGTTTTGTGAATTTTTCCTTCAATAGAGACTACAGTCTGCACAAAGATTAAAGTTAATGAAAGCATTGACTCTAGACTAGGCTGTGTAGCTTTGCCCTCACTTAGTGGATAGACATCATCCTCCTAATATCGAGAGATATCAAACTGAAGTCCATCCTGATTTAAACTTCAGTTATCATGCCTTTATCTGCCAAACTGAATCCAGCTCACATTTGTAATGTTGTTATAATACTGTGGCGCTGTTTGAGTCCAGTCCATGTTTTGAGTGAAGTAACGTAGCTGATTGTTACGTCGCTCCAGTCCGGGTTTTCGGGATAGCGGGGAGTTGCAGTTGCAAGCTGGAAGCGCAAGGTTGTTTGTTCAGGTTTAATAAGTAAATGAATACAGGTTATGAATATTCATCGTACTGGTTTTGGATTGTTCTTCTCAACACACAAGAACACTATAACATTGAATCTGAGTTCCCTGGTGGTCTTTGTGTACTGTAGTTAGGGAGATTCCCACTGTCTCGAGATTAGAGTCCTAATAAACAGATGACATTATCAAATGTATGGAAACAGTAGTTCAGCTGGTTCCCTGTGAAAGATAAAGCACTTTAAAGTCAACCATGCTATCAGCTGCAGTGGATGTGTTTCCATGTTGCCCTTCAACTTTTAACTGGAGGGGATGTTTTGAAATGTATAAATGTATACAATAAGTGAAGGGGACGTGGAGTAGTGTTTATTTGGGTTTAATCAGCACCTGATAAACGTGGAATAACGTTTTTTTGTAAAGTCAATGCAACAAAGTATACAAGAAGCCTACTCCAAATCTCCTTCATACATATTGAAACAGCTACTAATTGTAACAAGCATGGAGCACAAGTAGGTTAAGTGACTTGCTCAAGGTCACACAGTCAGTCAGTGAGTGAGCCGGGATTTGAACCGGAGACCTCCTGTTTTTTTTAAAATTTAATTTAGAATCGCCAATTATTTTACCTTCAATTTTCTCCCAATTTGGAATGCATAACTGAAGTTGTATCTTTGTAAATGCAGATTTATTTGATGTTTTACTTTTTCCTCAAATTGAGGGTGGGAAATTTGGGCTGCATCTTAAATTCGAAGGAATTTGGTATATCAGTGAAAAAAATGGTTAAAAGAAAAAACATACATTGGAGACAGTATTGCTGTTACAATACACTGTGCCCAGTTTAATGAACTTTTTACTGGTAATAAGCATTTGGGGAAATCTAAGTTCAACAAATAAATAGAGAGAATGTGCGTCGGTGCTTATTCTAGCATGATTAACACACTATTGATGAGGTCTTGTAGTTCAATGCAAATTCATATTATTGTCATATTATGCTATTTTGTATTATCACAATTGCATAGAGTTATCTTCCCATAAGTAAACTCCATCTTAAGATAGGCGACTTTTCTCTGCATGTTTGTTTTATATCCCTCAGTCTGCTTTGTCTCTGGTGAGTGTTCTCAGCTGAATGTTGGCATGGCTGGTGGCTTTCTGTGCCAACATAGTTGGTCCTTCACCAGCCCATTAACAACTGGAGTAGTTGCAGGTGTTAAGCTGACTATTACATGATGCAGCATGCTTTCCCTGTGTTATATTAACCTGTCATGTAATATTTATTTATTGCACTTATATAACGTTTTCTATACAAAAATATCGCAAAGCACTGTACAGTATATAGCAGAAAAAAGAACAAACCACAATACATTTGTATAGCATGTCACGCATACAACTGCCACAATCAGACCATTTAAAGAACAGTTTTAAATAACAGTATACACATAATACAAAAGCAGCAATTTTAAAGTTACATTAAACCCCACTAAGATAAGAAAGCCATTTTATAAAAGTGCATTTTTAGTCTTGACTTGAAAACTGTAACGGTCCCAGCTTGCCTGACAAACAAAGGCAGAGCATTCCATAATTTAGGAGCTTTACAAGAAAAAGCCCTACCTCCCGCGTTGCTTTTGTTGACCCTAGGAGTAACCAGCAGCCCCGCATCCTGTGATCTCAGAGTGCGGTTTGGAAGATACAGGGTCATTAAATAACCAGGTGCTAAGTTTGGCAATATTTCTCAAATGGTAAAAAGATACTTTAGTAACTTCCCTAATACGAGTCTCAAATGATAGATCAGGATCAAAGATGACACCCAAACTTTTAATTTCTAGTTTAAGTTTTGATGAGAGACTGCAAGGGTCGAGCTCAAGAAATCCCACATTTCCTTTTAGTTGGTTTCATGATCCCACTGGTAGGTATTTATAAACGAGTATATTTAAAGTTTAAAAAGCACTTCAAATCATACCATGTTGTGATCTGAGTTTGCCAATGGCTCTCTAACCTGTGTTTTAGTTATTCTGTCTTCGTTATTTGAAAAGACTAAATCAAGGCATGCCCCCCCTCTAGTCGGTGCCTTGACAAATTGCGTTAGGAAGCAGTAATTTGTCATTTCTACCATTTCAATTTCGGCTGTCGTGCTCCCCACTGGGTTTTCCCATTTTATATGGGGGAATTTGAAATCTTCCATTAGTATGGCTTCCCCTTTGCTACACACATTTCGAATGTCATTGTGCAGCTCCGTTTCTAGCTACTTACTACGTTGCAGCAAGCCCTGGATCTTGCAGCACTTTAGACACACTTGGTTTAGCTCCATGAGAACTATTATGACATTTACGAACCATTTAAAAACCTGGTTTTTACTTCTGTTTTATGAATAGGGTATGTGACGACAGATGTTTCTGCCATTGAAGTTTTCACCAATGTAGAAGAGACAACACCAAAAACTACTATCTTTACTTTAACAGGTGCATTTGTATACCTACATTATATTCTCTGGGTGTATTTTGGGTTATTTTGTATAGCATGAGTTATGTAGCAAATGCCAGCTAGTTTAATAATTCATCCCATTCTGTAGTAAATGTCTATGGTAAATCTACAGTGTACCATGTTATACTGTACTGCAGTAAACCTTTATCTCGGTAAACTGAAGTGGGGTATTTCTATTTTTTACATCATTAATATAGGGCTCACTGTATAACTGTATTTTCGTACTTTTGAAAAATGTACCTTTTAAAAGTAATGCATTTGAACTTATTTTTTAAATGTTGTATATTAAAAAATAAAAAAAATGATCATGTTGCTTTGCCTTCATCTATTAAGTCACCCAGTTTCTGAAAAGCAGTCCTTCTTACTCTGGCCTTGTCAAGCCCCAGGGTGATTTATGTGTCTCTTCAGTGTGTCAAGCACCTGAGCCACTGTTATTGTATCTAAGATACTCAGATCTAAACAACTCACTGGAGCTGCCTGCCTTTAATCTGTGCCAAGCATGTCAAGCCATAATTGGTGTTGAAGAAACTAAGCTTAAAACTCTATGAAGTTTGGGTACCACTTTACATCGTGTCTCTAATTACTATGTATTTACATAATAGTAAATACATGCGTATTTACACATAATGACCGTGTTATTATGTACAGTTATAATGAATGTATATATATTTTTCACGATATATGTAAGTATACAAACCATCACTTTTTAATGCTTTATCATTTTAAAAGTTATTAACAGTATGCAGTATATATATATATATATATATATATATATATATATATATATATATATATATATATATATATATATATATATATGCTTCAGTTTAAAACAAGTGATATGAAAAACAGACTCAGCTATACTACAGCAATCTAAGCCCATTGAAGTTTCACAGCTCGTTTGATAGATCCTGAATCAGGAAAGTACCCAAATATATACCCATAGCAGCCCAATCCAAACATAAGCACATTCTTGACTCATTACACTGCACTAAATCATCTTTTCTCTTAATGGAAACATTTGAAAAGTAAAGACGTTTTAAATATATATATACAGTATATTATATATATATATATATATATATATATATATATATATATATATATATATATATATATATATATATATATATATATATATATATATATATATTCATTATGAAAGATGCAGTACAGTTTAAACTTTTGGATTTGTTCTTGTTGATCTCAGAGAATCCCTGTGCCAGCAATGCAGTGATATTGGTGGAAAGCTAGACAGTGCTGTGCTTTGTAACGTGAAGTCCTGGATTGCTTTGCAGGTACTTCTTATGGTGTGAGGGTAAGCTAACAGCCTACAGTACACTGTGATAAACACACACTAACTGGTTTCTTTGGGATTTTTTTGCTTGATTTCCCAGCAGTCAGGGATTAACTCTTTCCCCAAAATACATGCAATAAATGAGAAATGCTGCCGTGTCTCTAATGTGTATTTACATAGCAGTTACTTAGTAAATACATGTGTACTTACACATAGTTACAATGTACTTAATGTGTAAATATTTTTGCAAGATATGTGTAAGTAGACAATTTGTTTCTTTGTTTTATACAACAAGCAGGCGAGCCAAGAGGTTTTGTGAGACCTCCCAGTTTGTAGCAACCCATTGGAGGGAACAGCTGAAGCAATAAGAGCTGAGGGATCAACAGAGAGACAAGTGTTTCTGCCATCTGTGGTGCTGAGGGACGCAGTCCAGGGGTGCCGGGTTCACATCCTGTATTCTAAACACTTTAAGTTTCAGCTCAGTATTTTATCAATTGGTAAAAGACAGTGAAAGATTGAGCTCATTTTATGTATTCTCAAGGCATTGAGATCTTGAGGCTTAGGCCAGCTCCGGTCATTGTCACAGGGTATAATACATGTAGTTCAAGTTTTAATGTCTGACCGCTTCTTCTCTTTCCCCTCTCTCTCCTGCTTACAGTACCCAAGGGTTATATTTAGAGGAATAAAGGAATTGAAAATTTAAATTGGAATTGGAATTGAAAGAAGGGAATTAACCCCCACCCTGAGTGTAAGCACAGGTAACTACAGAGCACTATAGCTACCTGTACTTACACTTTTGTAATCTGTAGTTAATATACCTATATTTTATCAGTGTATCCACTTTTATTTTGGTATTAGGTATGAGCTGTAAAGATCAATGTAAGATCCATCCATATCCCTAACGACTTTACTATTGTCCAAAGAAATTAAAATACATTTTGTCACAAGTTGTTGTTACTTGTTACTCCAGTTAACAGTACTCACCATTAACGTTTTTTTCTAACAGATTTAATTAGCTAACGACTATAATGTCACCACTATAAAGAATTGTCTTTTGTCTCGCTGTGAGTGTTATGGTGACTTGATGACACTGTCAGCCCCTTATCTCAGGGAAGTACTTCTTATACATTAAGTTAAATAAATACATCATCATTTCTCCTTTTTTCAGACTAAACCATCAGACGCCTCAGACCTGATTCACGCACGCACTTTGATGTACAGACACTCACATTTCTGTCATTTGGACAGAATCCGTTGACAGCCAGACAGTTTCTTGTGAAGTCCCCAGACATACTTTCACTGAAATAACAGAATAAATTATTCAGGTAGATGCATTTTTCATAGATTCGAGTCATCGTAAATAAATCATAAAGATAATAAAAAAAATAATAATAAAAAAAAACATTTTGTCAAAAGTCCCTTATGCAGAAGTGGTTGTAGAAGTCTTTGATTTTTCAATTTGTTTTTCAACATTGCAGAATAATAACAACCTTACATTACATTAAAAGAAAATAATGATTCAGTAAGTTATTGAATGAATGAAATATGTAATAAATGGATATCACTGAAAACGAATACATCATTTCAGAATTAAATATTAAAACCTTGGTATTGTCACATGGTTCGAATGGAATGATAAAGTATGCTTCACTACACGCAACTAGCTTCTAAAGCGGAACAGCAAGGATGGAGAGTCCAGGTTTACCCAGTGGAGGTGGGTTGTCGAGGATTTGCGGCACACTCCACAACCCGGTTTCTCACAGACATCGGACTCAGTGGTAAAGAGTTGCGACGCATAATGATGAACTTATCTGAAGCAGCAGAGGGCTTAGCTGAGTGGGGGATGGAGGGGTGTGATGCTGGGACGCCGGAATGACTAGGTGGTGTGGGCTAGTCAACGAAACACCAAGGATGCAAGGTGCCCACTTGAAGACCCCAGAGAAGTACTCTACTCAGTTCAGTCCAGACGGTTGTCATGCTGATGCGCTAGGGAGGCCGCACTGTGGTTGATCCCTGGAGCCAGCACTGCAGCCGTTGTGTGTGCTAATGCACCAGGGAGGCAAAATAGGCTGATCCCTGCAGCCAGCATTACACTTCAGCTATCAACACCAGGCAGAAGGATATCTACATCATCAGATGGAAGGAAACACAAATGGATCACATTAGTTTACAGTAAAAGAAGATATGTCTTAGTTGGTGCTTATCTTGGCGAGAGCTGAGTCCAATATCAGCATAAAGTTTTAACACCATGTAATGGAAATCATGTTTAGTGCTGGGCTGTTAGAATTATTCAGACAAGCTCAGTCAGGTAAATGTATGTAATATGTATATTTGTTGCAAGATGAAATCCTAACCCTAACCCTAACTCTAAACCTAACCTAACCCCCATTACCCTAACTCTAAGCCTAACCCGAACCCTAACTCTTTTCTGATACAATTGTGTTCTTACTTCTGTCGTGCAAAACATTTTGACACATTAAGTACATTGTACCTATGCATAATAACACTGTAATTATGTGTAAGTACACATGTATTTACTATGTAACTACTAAGCATATAAACAGTAATTAGATACACCTAATGTGAAGTGTTAGCATAATAACTAATGCCCAACTAAAAAGTTTAGAATTAAGGTTTGAGAGTTGGTTGAGGAGGTACAATCAACTAACCACTAACTTATAACTTGTATTTTTTTTAAATGACTGCAGCTGTACAGTTAAAAGTTACAGTGCATTGGTTTATATTATAAATACCATTGGGACAACCTTGCCCAGCACAAAGCAAACAGGCACAACTGTAAAACCAATGGGGGCCAAGGTTGCCCCAATTGTTTCTTCTAACTTGGCTTGTGTTTTTGATGCAAGTTCGATCCGCTTTTATTGTGTTTGAAAAACACAAGCCATGTTAGTAGAAGCAATTGGGCCAATCTTGCCACCCCCCCCACTTTTACAAATGTGCCTATTTGCTTGGTGCTGGCCAAGGTTTCTCCAATTGTTCCTTCTAACTTAGCTCGTGTTTTTGATACAAGTTAGAAGAAACAATTGCTTCCAATGCAGCTTGCACTGCAGACGCCCTAGCTTTCATGCCACAAAGTCTGTCTTTCCATTTTACAACATTTGCAAGTAGTATAGCAGTAAAGTTACAGTTTTTAACAAGTAACGAGACTAACAAGATTTTGTAAATAATGATTATGTATTATCCCGATTGTATTGAAAACTTTCATCTGATTTTGCAAACTATCGTAATAAGCTTGATCCATTCATTTAGTATATTGCAACGTTTTCATGTTTAGGAAGCAGTACTCAGGGAAACGGTGTTGAATTCTCAAAATGTTTGTTTTATTTGAAACTACAGAGAATTCCCGTCAGAATTCCTTTGATGGAATTCCTGACTTGACTCGTTTGTGTTTCTATTGCTATCACACACAATAAGGGTTCAAAAGACCATGCCTTGACTCGTTTGTGTTTCTATTTCTATTGCTATCACAGTAGCACAGAGCCTTGTGTAAACACACATGTACACTGAGCCATGGAGGAAACACAATTGACCCGCTGAAAGAAGGAACAGAGGCCAGTCCCAGTTTAAGCTGTCTTCTTATCCCCTGTGGAAATACCCAGCAAGGATGTTTACTTCACCTCAGATCTCCACAAGAGACATGCAGGGCTGACAAATACATTTACCTACCCCACAGAAAAGATACTGCGTTCACTATCTTTCTTTCTCAGAAGATATTTCTTTCTCAGAAGACATAACAAAAACAATACTAAAATAATAAAGGGAGACAGAGAGGGTCTATAGTAAGACATTGCAGTTCTGGGTGAACTTCATATAACACTTCATGTACTGTTTAATACAGTCTGGCAAAGCTAAAGTAATGGAACATGTTTCTAAATAGCCCACAATCCCCGGTGGCCTCCAACACCCCACCCTCCTCTCCCTCACTGGTCACTGGTTGACAGCTCTGACAAGCTGTGCTGCCAAATGTCTGGCCAGATCTCTTATCCATCAAGGGACATCCAGTAATCAAGATAACTCTATGACTGTTGCCAGCACTGAGCTCACTCATGACAATGAGGTGATGAATCGACTTCAATGCACAGAAACTAATGCAAGAGGGTACCGGGTCTTTAATAATGTAATCTAATTGTTCTATCTTAATATAAAATAAACCTGATTATACTGCGTTGTATTTTTAACAGTATTAGCAATAAAAAGTATGTCTCTGCGAGCATGCATGATTTTTTTTATCCCACGATATCGCGATATGGAAATTATTATAGAACAATATCGATATCATGTGGAAATATCGATATTGGTGCCCACCCCTAGTTTATTATGTGATTGCAATTACTCAGGTGAAGCAATGTCTTGTAATTTGCACAAACATCAATATTTTTCAAGAAAAGTTTCAAGGAAATATTGTAAGGTCCCTCAGGTCATAGACTAAACCGTTTGTATACATGTATCTCTTAGCAGAATACATAATAATAAAAAATAATACTTAAGGTTATTATATATATATATACACTACCGTTCAAAAGTTTGGGGTCACTTAGAAATTTCCTTGTTTTCGAAAAAAAAGCAAATTTTTTGTCCATTAAAATAACATCAAATTGATCAGAAATACAGTGTAGACATTGTTAATGTTGTAAATGACTATTGTAGCTGGAAGCAGCTGATTTGTAATGGAATATCTACATAGGCGTACAGAGGCCCATTATCAGCAACCATCAGTCCTGTGTTCCAATGGCACGTTGTGTTTGCTAATCCAAGTTTATCATTTTAAAAGGCTAATTGATCATAGAAAACCCTTTTGCAATTATGTTAGCACAGCTGAAAACTGTTGTGCTGATTAAAGAAGCAATAAAACTGGCCTTCTTTAGACTAGTTGAGTATCTGGAGCATCAGCAATTGTGGGTTCGATTACAGGCTCAAAATGGCCAGAAAAAAAGAACTTTCTTCTGAAACTCGTCAGTCTATTCTTGTTCTGAGAAATGAAGGCTATTCCATGCGAGAAATTGCCAAGAAACTGAAGATCTCGTACAACGCTGTGTACTACTACCTTCACAGAACAGCGCAAACTGGCTCTAACCAGAATAGAAAGAGGAGTGGGAGGCCCCGGTGCACAACTGAGCAAGAGGACAAATACATTAGAGTGTCTAGTTTGAGAAACAGACGCCTCACAAGTCCTCAACTGGCAGCTTCATTAAATAGTACCCGCAAAACACCAGTCTCAACGTCAACAGTGAAGAGGCGACTCCGGGATTCTGGCCTTCTAGGCAGGGTTGCAAAGAAAAAGCCATATCTCAGAATGGCCAATAAAAAGAAAAGATTAAGATGGGCAAAAGAACACAGACACTGGACAGAGGAAGATTAGAAAAAAGTGTTATGGACAGACGAATCTAAGTTTGAGGTGTTCGGATCACAAAGAAGAACATTCGTGAGACGCAGACCAAATGAAAAGATGCTGGAGGAGTGCTTGACGCCATCTGTCAAGCATGGTGGAGGCAATGTGATGGTCTGGGGGTGCTTTGGTGGTGGTAAAGTGGGAGATTTGTACAGGGTAAAAGGGATCTTGAAGAAGGAAGGCTATCACTCCATTTTGCAACGCCATGCCATACCCTGTGTACAGTGCTTGATTGGAGCCAATTTCCTCCTACAACAGGACAATGACCCAAAGCACAGCTCCAAACTATGCAAGAACTATTTAGGGAAGAAGCAGTCAGCTGGTATACTGTCTATAATGGAGTGGCCAGCACAGTCACCGGATCTCAACCCTATTGAGCTGTTGTGGGAGCAGCTTGACCGTATGGTACGTAAGAAGTGCCCATCAAGCCAATCCAACTTGTGGGAGGTGCTTCAGGAAGCATGGGGTGAAATCTTTTCAGATTACCTCAACAAATTGACAACTAGAATGTCAAAGGTCTGCAAGGCTGTAATTGCTGCAAATGGAGGATTCTTTGACGAAAGCAAAGTTTGAAGGACACAATTATTATTTCAATTAAAAATCATTATTTCTAACCTTGTCAATGACTATATTTCCTATTCATTTTGCTATATTTCCTATTCAAACTCATTTCATGTATGTTTTCATGGAAAACAAGGAAATTTCTAAGTGACCCCAAACTTTTGAACAGTAGTGTATATATATATATATATATATATATATATATATATATATATATATATATATATATATATATATATATACAGTACTGTGCAAAAGTTTTAGGCAGGTGTGAAAAATGCTGTAAAGTAAGAATGCTTTCAAAAATAGACATGTTAATAGATTATATTTATCAATTAACTAAATGCAAAGTGAGTGAACAGAAGAAAATCTAAATCAAATCCATATTTGGTGTGACCACCCTTTGCCTTCAAAACAGCATCAAGCATCAATTCTTCTAGGTACACTTGCACACAGTTTTTGAAGGAACTCAGCAGGTAGGTTGGCCCAAACATCTTGGAGAACTAACCACAGTTCTTCTGTGGATTTAGGCAGCCTCAGTTGCTTCTTTCTCTTCATGTAATCCCAGACAGACTCGATGATGTTGAGATCAGGGCTCTGTGGGGGCCATACCATCACTTCCAGGACTCCTTGTTCTTCTTTACGCTGAAGATAGTTCTTAATGACTTTCGCTGTATGTTTGGGGTCGCTGTCATGCTGCAGAATAAATTTGGGGCCAATCAGATGCCTCCCTGATGGTATTGCATGATGGATAAGTATCTGCCTGTACTTCTCAGCATTGAGGAGACCATTAATTCTGACCAAATCCCCAACTCCATTTGCAGAAATGCAGCCCCAAACTTGTAAGGAACCTCCACCATGCTTCACTGTTGCCTGCAGACACTCATTCGTGTACCGCTCTCCAGCCCTTCGCTAACAAACAGCCTTCTGCTACAGCCAAATATTTCAAATTTTAACTCATCAGTCCAGAGCACCTGCTGCCATTTTTCTGCACCCCAGTTCCTGTGTTTTCGTGCATAGTTGAGTCGCTTGGCCTTGTTTCCACGCCGGAGGTATGGCTTTTGGCCCAAGTCTTCCATGAAGGCCACTTCTGACCTGACTTCTCCGGACAGTAGATGGGTGTACCAGGGTCCCACTGTTTTCTGCCAGTTCTGAGCTGATGGCACTGCTGGACATCTTCCGATTGCGAAGGGAAGTAAGCATGATGTGTCTTTCATCTGCTGCAGTAAGTTTCCTTGGCCGACCACTGCGTCTACGGTCCTCAACGTTGCCCGTTTCTGTGTGCTTCTTCAAAAGAGCTTGGACAGCACATCTGGAAACCCCTGTTTGCCTTGAAATTTCTGCCTGGGAGAGACCTTGCTGATGCAGTATAACTACCTTGTGTCTTGTTGCTGTGCTCAGTCTTGCCATAGTGTATGACTTTTGACAGAAAACTGTCTTCAGCAACCTCACCTTGTTAGCTGAGTTTGGCTGTTCCTCACCCAGTTTTATTCCTCCTACACAGCTGTTTCTGTTTCAGTTAATGATTGTGTTTCAACCTACATATTTAATTGATGATCATTAACACCTGTTTGGTATAATTGTTTAATCATACACCTGACTATATGCCTACAAAACCCCTGACTTTGTGCAAGTGTATCTATAAGAATTGATGCTGTTTTGAAGGCAAAGGGTTGTCACACCAAATATGGATTTGATTTAGATTTTTCTTCTGTTCACTCACTTTGCATTTAGTTAATTGATAAATATAATCTATTAACATGTCTATTTTTGAAAGCATTCTTACTTTACAGCATTTTTTCACACCTGCCTAAAACTTTTGCACAGTACTGTATATATATATATATATATATATATATATATATATATATATATATATATATATATATATATATATATATATATATATATATATATATATATATATATATATATATATATATATATATATATATATATATATATATGTACTGTATATAATTATGTTTAGGTACACATGTATTTACTATGTACAGTAATTAATTAGAGACACTTAATATAAAGAGTTATGAACCAATTTCAGTTGAAAAACAAGATTTTTTTTTTTAAGAAGCCTTATTAAAATAAATAAATCAATAAACATGTTGAAATGTTGTTATTTAATTTAGGTTTCACAGTGACAGCACATCAAGTATTGATCCCAATACTGATTTCAATGGAACCCTTTTAGAGAGCAGGAGTGAGCTAGGCATAGTGAGCAGCATGCCCGGTCACTGCCAGCTCGCATGTCACAACTTTCAGCTCACAGAACAGCCATATAAATCATGCAAGGTCCTTTTATTTCTGTGGCTTCAGCCAAGTTTCCAAGTGAAGAGCCAGTCTGCATCAGCTGCAGTATGTGACAGTTCAGGCTGAAAGGAATGGTGAACGCACACAGACACACGCGAACACATATGTGGGCAATTTGCAAGGAGGAGACGGCTCGCCCAAAGAAAAGCCATGATTCATTTGATCACACAATGATATGATTTAAACAAGGGCAAGTTTTCAAAATGAGCACAAAATGGAAATATGCTTTGTATTTCTTTCCTCACTTTTGCCATTTGTTCTCATCAGCTGTGTTTGTAAAGTTTGAGTGGCTCTCAGTTGTTCTAAAACTTGGCTACAGTGTTGACGTGTTTGGTTCAATTGCCTGGCCTGGGCATTCACCAGATGGCAAAACCCCATGTTGACACAGCTGGGAAAGGTTATGGAGTATCAGCAGGCAATGGGCTACAACCCTAGCCACACGAAAACCTTTAACAGCACTTTGAGACTGCAAGGTTAGAAATAAAGTGATCCAAACCATTGAAATTAACAGATTTCCTTTAAGAGACCATTTTTGAGTTTTATGAACTTCAGTAATACAGACTGGCTGGATATTGCTTTGCGGCTTTGAGAAACCCTGTATTGTTATTGCCTAATGGCTCTGAAATATCTTGATTCTTCAATCAGGAAACTCACAGAGCAGGTCATGTGTAGTCGTCGGTAGGATGTCAAAGTAGTTCACAGTAGGGAGTTACAGTGAAGTTTGAGTGAATGTTGCCACTCAAGAATAATACAGATTTTAAAGCAATTTTTTTTCATTGAATCTAACCCTTAATGTTAGGTGTGTGAGTTTTTTTTCAGTAAATCTAATGTTGTCAGTAAATCAAACCCAGGAAAAATCTATAAATAGTGATCCAAATTCACAGAACTTTGGCCAAAGCAAATCAAACCCAGCCATCACCACACATGTGTCTTTTGAAGATTCTTTTGTGCAAAGTCAACTACTCCAGGAATACTGGAAACATGTTCTGGAGTCTGGATTGTACTGTACAGTGTCAGTGGAGTCTGGATTTTACTGTACAGTGTCACTGGAGTCTGGATTGTACTGTACAGTGTCAGTGAAGTCTGGATTGTACTGTACAGTGTCACTGGAGTCTGGATCGTACTGTACAGTGTCAGTGGAGTCTGGATTGTACTGTACAGTGTCAGTGGAGTCTGGATTGTACTGTACAGTGTCACTGGAGTCTGGATCATACTGTACAGTGTCAGTGGAGTCTGGATTGTACTGTACAGTGTCACTGGAGTCTGGATTGTACTGTACAGTGTCACTTTCTTTCTGGATTGTACTGTACAGTGTCACTGGAGTCTGGATTGTGCTGTACAGTATCACTGCATCATCAGCAATATACTTTGGTTCAGTGCTAAACAACATCAACTACAGGGGCAGCAGTCAACATTTAGGAAACCTGGTTGTGTGCCACTAACAATCCAGAGAGAATGGGGCTTCTTTAACTGTTTCTCACTGAATTGGATTACTGCTTTAGCCCTAACTCCAGGACAGGAATTAGCAGTTTTAGTGAAGCCTACTGCAAGGGCTGGAGCAGCCCCTGTGGAGGTTCTCTCCAGGAGCAGCAGAACTTGCGTACACTGTACCTGCGGTCATTCCTCACTTGTTTATTTATATTGCCCCGCCTACTCTCTCTAAATCTTGTGATGGACATGATTCCAGCCCAATCCAACCCAGCCCTAGTCACTCTCTTAGATGGTTTGCTCAGTATTCCACGGATACACAGAAAGAAGGCAGGTGGCAGAGCGTTCAGCTTTAGAGACCCTAAGCTGTAGAATGATCTGCCACGATTTGTAAGGGAGGCCCCATCTCTCGCTGCTTTTAATGTAAGATTAAAAACACATTTTTATAATTTATCATCCTATCTTACACTATTCTTTTTTTTTTTATAAAATATGTACATTTTGTCACAGCTTTTTAAAGTACGATTATTGTTTTAATGTATGTAATTTAAAGGGCTGTTTTATCATCTTTTACTATTTCTCAGAATTGTTTTCTTTTTTTTATCTGTAAAATGTTTTGAGGCGATTTATCATGAAATGCGCGATATAAGAAATAAAGATTATTTACAGGTGAACGCTTAAGAGTTTGTGCTCAGATCATTCCTAACCCAGAACATTTATATAGTGTAGTGACAGTAATGTAACTACACTGAGGACAACCAGCCCTCAAACCCTACTTGCTAGTGCCAGGGTTAAAGGTAACGCCTGCTTTGGAAAATGAGTGATGATGATGGATGTGTAGACATGGTTTTTCATATATAATATAGAGGGCCATCCATCTGCTTGACTTTCTATTTGTTAAAATACAAATGGAAAGCGTGCTGGATTGACAGCTTGTTGGATTAATGTCCTTTCGAATGAGAAGTAGGTTTGGGTATCATTTCTCAAGACCATTGATTCACATGTCTCTTTCTAAATGGACGATTGAGTCAAAAATACCAATCTATTGTTCAGCCAATACCAGCTGATGTTGCAACTCTTATTGGGCTGCCCTTCTAATAGCTGCAGTAACTGTTACTGGCTGTCTCATCTTCTCTCCCATCCTTACCATTCCTACTCTAGTCGTGTGGATGATTCCTCTGGACGGTAACCCATATGTTCCAACACCTTTGAGGCACCTCTTAAACTGGAAATGCTGCACATGCAGTTTCCCTCTGAAGTTAAGAAGAAATGGATCACAAGTCTCATAAAATATATGATAACATCAATCGTTCCTAATGGAAGGTTTATCCAGGTTGTACCTTAACTGACCACAAGCAGTCTTTCACAGACCAGCTATTACAGGTCCGAAGGCCACCCCACTCTCTCTCTACCCACCTGGCTCTGGTATCTTTTCTAACACCCGCTCCAGCCACTGGTGGCCTTCGTTCCTAAACCCACCCCACCCTTCACATGAGATTGACTCCCAAAGCAACCAGCGAGACCCGTCTCCCCTAAAACTATCCATGCTGTTTTATCAGAATACCCCCAGGATCACTACAATACCTACACAATTGTTGTAATCTATAGTATAACAATATGATTTAGAATTGAGGTGGAGAAAATGTACTGTATGTTAGCAAATACGGCAATTTACCTCCTGTCGGATTCAGTGACAGCTCATTTGTATCGTTTTGATCTATCTGTTAACGTGTAGAACAAGTACCAAAGACAGATTGTGCAGCTGAAGTTTTTTTTTGTCACTTGAAATTGTAGATTTCCTGTCAGTGGTTTCAATGTTATATCTTTTGAGGAACTTATTTTGCCTCTCACAATTATTTTTCTTTCCCCGAGAGAGAATTGAGTATTTACTTACTCAAATAGGGTAGTAATTACTTACTCAAATACGGTAGGGTTTGCTATCGGGAATCCACCTGCATGGATTGATTGTACTTTTTTCCCCAGTAAAAATACATTAATTGTAATGATTCCTGTGAAATAGTTGCAGTTATTTGTTTTCAAAGACATGTTTGGTTTGGGTAGCTATTGTTATGGTACACACAAGTTTACTTGGCATCCTGGCATTGAAAAAAATTATAACACACATCACATGTTATAATCAAATGCTGCTGCTGCCATGAAAAATAATTTTTCATAAGATATGCTTCAGCTTTCTATATAGCTTTGACATATTTTTGAAGTTGCTTTTTTTTCAGTCATAAGAAATTCAACAAAATGAACAGCACATTAAAATTGCAACATCTTCAATAATGGAGTTACACTGGGAATAACTGGCTGAACTGTAAATCATGAAAAACCTTCTGCTCTGATGCATGTCAAAGCGACCCCCAGTGAATGCTGAATTAAGAAACGCAACAGAGTCTTATACACATACAGTATGTACAGTATTACTGTTAGCTTAGATACAATAAGCAGCACGCCCTGCTTCTGCCCACTGCTAACCTTGTGTTCAACTTTCTCTCTGTTAGCTCTATCTCCTATTAGGAAGGAGCTTCACTGTACAGTATACCCCCTGGAAGTCCCTCCCTCCAGGTGCATGCCTAGCTCATGCCTCTAACTGGCCCACCCCATACCCTGAGCTCTGTCATTCCACACACCTTCAGAGATGGTGACATGCTACACTATATCTCCACAGAAAATAATGAAATACATATAGGATATCTGATTCTAGACTATATGGGTACAATATGTAACTAACAAGCAAAGCATGGAGATGTAAAGAACTACAGGTAAATATCATATGTAATAGCCCAGAATCAGATTCACCTACTTATATATGTGTGAGGGTGAGACCCTCACTGTAATATTTAAATGCATGTTATGTTTTATGATTGTTATTGTTATTCTACTGGTGATAAAGCCGTGGGTTATGTATCGCACATGCTGTTCAGCAAGTGTATCTAATATAAGATGATATTCATGCAGGTTAAAAACAAATGTGTAAAGGAGAAGAAACATGTTTAAATAATAAGAATTTATTTGTGTATAAAATCATTCCAGGTGTAACTGTTTCTTGAATAGTTGATCCTGTTAGGAGTAGGTGGGGGTGGGGCTTATTTAATTAAGTACTTTCCTGTGTTTTGGTTGATTCATGATCTTGTCTTTGTGAACGTCAGTCATTTTGTGTACAACCTGTTAGTCTGTGAGCATTCGTTGTCATTTGTGTGTGAAGTATCCAGGGCCACAATAAATATTTATGCCTGTGAACACTACCAAGTTGCTGTTTCTTGCGTTCCTAAAACCTCTGTGTTCCTGGGGTGAAAAATGTGGTTATGGGTGGGAGTAAGCTCGGTCCATCACCCCGTTATAATATGTAAGTAAATTTCATTTGTATTATTTTGTAGAAAGTCTTTATTTTATTTGTCTTTTTAGGGTAAACTGAAAATAAATAATGTCAAGTGTTTTATGACGTGGTTCTTATTCTCTTTTATTAGATATAATTGTTTATCTATTAAGTTATCAAGCTTCATGAGTGGCATAAAGGGTCATTATAAATATTGTTGATTTCATCTGGAAAGTTCCAGAACAAAACAGTTGTAAGGTTGTAACCAATCCTCGCCCAGGACAACTGGAAGCTGCTAGAGACTGGAAAATGCTGCAGATGTTGGTCAACGGCTTATTTTTCCACCTGAGATTGCCACCACTAACCTTCGACCAGATATTGTCTTGTGGTCTGGATCAGCACGCCTTGTTCACCTGGTAGAGTTAACAGTGCCATGGGAGGATGCTGTAGATGAGGAGTATGAGAGGAAGAAACTGCGGTATGCTCAACTAGCCACTGAAGCGGAACAGCGAGGATGGAGAGTCTGGGTTTACCCAGTGGAAGTGGGTTGTCGAGGATTTGTGGCACACTCTACAACCCGGTTTCTCAGAGATGTCGGATTCAATGGCCAAGAGTTGCGCCAGACAGTGAAGAACTTATCTGAAGCAGCAGAGAGGAGCAGCAACTGGCTGTGGTTGAGACGGAAAGATTCTGGCTGGGGATCTCAAGCACAATAGAAAGAAAGAAACGCTGATGTACAGGTAAGTAAGCTGGGCTGAGTTGAGTGGGGGACGGAGGGGGGTAATGCTGGGACGCCAGAATCACCGTCGAGCCCTCTTGAGGTGTCGTGGGCTAGTCGACGAAACACCGAGGATGGAAGGTGCCCACTTGAAGACCCCAGAGATGTACCCTGGGGAGACCGCACTATGGTTGATCCCCGGAGCCAGTATCGCAGCCGTTGTGTGTACTGATGCGCTAGGGAGGCAATAAGCTGATCCCTGGAGCCAGCATTACACTTCAGCCATCAACACCAGACAGAAGGATATCTACATCATCAAATGGAAGGAAGCGCAAATGGATGGAGACACATATGGATTACATTAGTTTACTGTGAAGCTACGTCTTAGTTGGTGCTTATCTTGGCGAGAGCCAAGTTCAAATCAGCATGAAGTTTTAACATCTACTCTCATGTAATGGAAATCAAATCAAAACAGTTGTACTGTACATTGGCATTGTGATGGCTAGTGGGTTTGGTGGTGTTGATGCTGACCTTGCAGGGGGTGCCATGCAGGATTATGATAGATGTTTACTGTGACCTCCCCCAACTTCTACATGTCACATGGGCTGTAAAGGCCACTCTCTAATGGGATTTCAATAGGAGTGCTCAGTAATGGAGTGACCTCTGCTAATGCATTTTTTTCTTTAGGCAAGAAAGCGGTGTGGTGATCATCGTTCCGAACAATGAATGAATGGCATGACAGTTTCTATGGTTACCTTTGGCTATATTCACCAAGTACAAGATGTGTAGAACCACCTTTCTAGAGGTAATTGTGGGCAACAACAGAAGATGGAAGATCAAAAGTGTAGACAGAGCATTCTTTATCACACCTAAGCATGAATCAGCTGCCCTTAAGAGCACATCTACCTTTGATGCCAGTAAAACAAACCACCACGCATTGCTGAAATGCAAACGCTAGTGCTTCCAATGAGCGATGAGGTCTTGAAAGCAATGTGCATGATGTAATGTGGGCTACGAATGCTTGTCGCTGTTGGGAAAAGGTAACATATTGATGGATGTGAGGCAGGATTAAAGAGGTTTTTGTTTGATAAATCTGACAGTAAAGACAAATATAAGAGCCTACTTGTTACAGAGTGCTCTATTGAACAACAAGGGAACCATTGAATCTCCAGTAAGTTGTAGAATGAAGTAAGATAGAATAGTAATGGAATGCTGTACTTGAAGCCTATTACCTCTGGAACACCTGATTCATTACAGCCCGGGTTGCTGGAAAATTACAGCCGGTGAAATATGTTCTAGTTGTATAAGCCCAGTGTTTACTGCACTTAACTCCAAATTACAAAAACACTTTTACAATTGCACTTTATTAGACTGCAGCACCTTTTCATCTATTTCAAAGTGTTGTCTTTGAAATAGGAGCATATCCCAAGTGAAAGTTAAAAGAAAAACAAGTCAAGAATCGAAAGATATGTAGCTGTTGTATCAAGGTTGGGGTTTGTGCTGCTCATTTAGGTCTTCTTCAGTATTCTCATCAAAGCATTTGTGTAATTTTATTTCAAATTTTCTTTTATGTTACTATCAAATATTAAAAGACTGGCCACGATTCTTTTAGCAGTAGAACGTCCAGTTCAGTATTTGAATACCCAATTGGATAATATGTATGACAGCTGCTTTAATCTGGATACAAACTGACTCCTGTTCCATGCTGTCAAGTTTCTCACCAACATTAATGACAAACGCAGGATCAAAGTAATTTGAATTCATCTTTGCTTCATTTATTAGCGCTGCGTTTAAGGTCTTGTGGACCTTTGGGTTTATTAGTCCTTTGAGATCCCAGGACGTCTTTATGGATAAATCTATTAGTGACATTAATAAAATTTGAATACAACTTATAGTCATCAGAAGCCCATTAAATATGTAATTGTACCAGCCATTTGGGATGCATGAATATGCACATTGATTAACATCCTTAGATATTCCAGTTTAAAAGCTTCCCTGTTCAGCAGTACTGCTATATATCTGGGTTACTACAGCCCACTGACTTGCACTAGCATTCACACCTACTGCCAAGTATTCACTCTGCCCATTAATTAAGCGAAGCGGTGGTTCTGGCAGGGAACTCACTTCAACCTTGGATTAAATCACATAAACATCAAGCATCTTTGATGCACTTCCAATTCTAGATCAAATCGTCAAATGAACCGCTAGTATCTTGTTTGTCCTTTTTTTTTAAATGTAGTCATCGCCAATTTTTTACCCCGGTTTTCTCCCCAATTTAGTATGCCCAATTATTATCTGTATCCTCAGCTCACTGCTCGCAACCCCCCCGCCGACTCGGAAACGGCGGCTGGAGCACACGTCCTCCGAAACGTGCTCCTGCCAAGCCGTCATTTTTCGCACTGCAGATCCACATCGATGCCACCAGACCTATAGTGCTGGAGGACAACACAATCTGGTGGCTCCACTGCAGAACCACAGGCGCCCTATCGGCCACAGAAGTCGTTGATGCGCGGTGAGCTGTGGATTCCCCTGCCGACCTAAGCCCTCCCTGCCCGGGCAGCGCTCGGCTAATTGTGCGCCGCCCCCTAGGAACTCCCGGTCACGGTCGGCTGTGACATAGCCTGGATTCAAACCTGCGATCTCCAGGCTATAGGGCACATCCTGCACTCCGCGTGGAGCGCCTTTACTGGATGCGCCAGTCGGGAGCCCCTCTTGTTTGTCCTTTGATAAACAAAATATCCAATGATCGGCAAGGAAGGGATTTATATCTTACCTCAAATCATTACATGCCCGTTGTGCACTGGTTCGCCTCCTCATAATGAAGAGGCTGCAGCTCAGCCTCTTCATTATGAATGCTTAGCTGGAACCGCTTATTGCTTAAACATATTTAACCATCCACTATACACTGCACTTCTTGTACTGCTTGATCCCTTCACAGACATAATCATAATTAATAGTAGCAAAAAGAAAGTGGATATAATATTAGACAAAATATAAAAATAATATCTGTGTGTGTGTGTGTGTGTGTGTGTGTGTTATATGTCATTTGCAAATCAACCAGCACTGGATGTAATAGGTATGTCCTTGAGGAGTGCTTCCCACTACTAATGGTATGCCCAGTTCAAATAAGGCTAAAAAAAAAGAAAAGATGATTTGACAATTGATTATTATTTACTTGGAATACTGTAGTTCAAAGGAAAGTTCATGTAATTACAAATTGTCCTATTGCTAAAGTAAGTTTCCAATATGTGGAAGTAGAGGGTTATTCACAACTGGGTATCAACAATCACTAAGACTGTCATGATTGATTGGGTTTATACTAGTTCTTGACTTTCGCGTCATCTGTTAAGGTGGAGGCAAAAAAAAAATAACCCACACCTGGTTAGAACCCCCAATGACTCTGAAAGCAGCTTCTGACCCTTAACTTCCCTTTGTCAGGGAACCTTGCTATAACCCGGCTCAGGCTCCATGCTTCATGCTTTCTAGTCCCTGCTTCCTGTTTAATGAATTTAGCCGCTTTGGTGTGCTGGAGTTTTTGCTTTTGTTATGAGGTTTTTGCAGGTGCCTGAAATGTTCTTGCTTTCCTTCATTTTAAAAACCTGTTTCTACATGGCTTAACCTCACAGGTGCAGGATCCAGTGTGTGCTGCGTTGTAAATGCCCAGTTGCTAGTTAGCTATTGTTGAGATCAAAGCAGGTTGCTGGTCACTCCCTTTCTCCAGCGCAAAGAATGTGAGTTCACTTGTCAACCACAGATATCAGATGACCTCACCCCCACTATTTCTGCTTTCAGTGATTGCATCAAAACACACAGAGACATTTCTTACACTTTGAAATGGTGCTAATCTAACAGGGAATGCTGATATTAGAGCACACATACTATCACATGTTATTTATTCAATTTTAATCTGCCGGATTTCTGGGAACTGAGATTTAAATGTAAGGATACCATTTCAATGAGTTTCCTGTAGCATGGGAATGGAAGTAGGAGTCTGTGGTGAGAGGTTTGCTATTTCTTATCATTTTAACGCTTCTCTTTTGGGGAAAACTCAAAAGTATCGATGTTTGAGAATAAAATGAAGTTAAGCAAGGTCTGCATTAGACACGGTTAATATTGCAATACAATGAGTTTCCAGACAAGACGGGCGTTCACAGAACACTAATCACTGCCATCTGGGAATCGCTTGCCAGAGTATGAAAATCCTGATCTATACTGAAGTACAATAATTTTCCTTGACATGTATTTACTATATAAACAGTTTTGGAAACACTGGGCTTTGATGTATGTTTTCCTTATGAATTTATTAAGTAATGTCTTGAATGGAATCGTAAAAATATCACTACAGAGCCAGGTGAACTCTTCCAGAAAAAGCTGTAATCGTGCCGTGGCATTAGACACTTATAGATATTAGAAACCCTCTACTATGATTGTGTATGTAACCCTGTACCGTTTTTGAACTCCTCAATTTCATTATGCAATTGTAAAACTAAAGCTACTCTCTCAAAGTTCAGGAGCTGGAGTGAGGGTGCCTCCAACTAAATTACCTGGAGCTTCTATTTATAGCCAGTCCAAGCACTCGCATTGCAATCTCTACTAGGGCAGCAGTGTGGAGTAGTGGTTAGGGCTCTGGCTTCTTGACCGGTGGGTTGTGGGTTCAATCCCTGGTGGGGGACACTGCTGCTGTACCCTTGAGCAAGGTACTTTACCTAGATTGCTCCAGTAAAAACCCAACTGTATAAATGGGTAATTGTTTGTAAAAATAATCTGTAAAAAAAATAATGTAATTGTATGTAAAAATAATGTGATCTCTTGTAACAGTTGTAAGTCACCCTGGATCGATAAGGGCATCTGCTAAGAAATAAATAATAATAATAATAATACTAAACTCAAGACCCCACACACACTATTGCTCCAGACTACCAAATATATACTATACATATACAGTAGAAACCAGGAGAAGCTAAATTATGTTAACCTACTGGTGTGTAAATTTTGACTAGCTTTTAAAAGTCTTCACTACAGTAAGTTTGCTTACATGGTTATCTTTGAGCAAATGATTGCTTGTAAACCTGAACTCCATTATAAATGACCTCCTTCAA
Source organism: Acipenser oxyrinchus oxyrinchus (assembly GCA_030684275.1). Lineage (NCBI taxonomy): Eukaryota > Metazoa > Chordata > Actinopteri > Acipenseriformes > Acipenseridae > Acipenser > Acipenser oxyrinchus. The sequence goes on from CM060248.1 coordinate 9,999,370, forward strand.
ATAAAAATATTTACCTTTTTATTCCTTTATATGACATTTCTTTCAGTTCTCACATCAATCGTTTTAACCAGTTATATGCAAAGCAACAAACGATCTGCGTCTGCTTACCTTTTTACTGCTCTTGTGAAACAACAAATCTATGGATTTTTCTATTTTTTAAAAAAGCAATTATTAAAAGCAAAGCCTGTCTTTCCTAAACTCGTAGTAAACAGTCTAGACAGATTTGGAAGACGCAGAACTGCTTCAGCACCTGTCTTCAGTACAGAGAGGTACTCAGTGAAGGCTGCTACAGTACTCTTGTCATGGTTACCTGACCCTAGGTATCGATAATATTCTCAGTTAGCTATGGTGTGTGTGTGACAGCTCGAATGAAGTAGTTTATACCAGGGAGCCTGACAAAGAGCTTTCTGACAGAGCTGCTTCCATATGCAGAGATCCGTTAGCACAAGGAAGGAGACCACCCCCTTCATGTGGCTTTTCACAGGATGTCATCTGAAAAGCTGTGCAGATAATGGATGCAAGGTATACACACACACGTGTGCAACTGGGCGGTGCTTCATTAATACAGAGCTTTTGAACAAAGCAACTAATTACCGAACCATAATAGTGTCACTGAAACAGCAACAACAACATCAACAACAACAAGGCGCCTTTCGTTTCACACTTTTCTGAGAGAATTGTACTTGTTTGCGGATGTTTGGAGGTGTTGAAGTAGAGAACAGATGTTAACGAGAAAGACTAGGCCCAAGGCCTGGTAATTATTTTAGGACAGAGGGTCCAAAGGTTGTGGATTTTAAATCAGTAGGAACAACTAACAAGCTCCACTATGCCCGGGTCTGTGTGCATTGTATTACTATCTGGCTTTACACAACTCTCATATATACAGTACTGTGCAAAAGTTTTAGGCAGGTGTGAAAAAATGCTGTAAAGTAAGAATGCTTTCAAAAATAGACATGTTAATAGATTATATTTATCAATTAACTAAATGCAAAGTGAGTGAACAGAAGAAAAATCTAAATCAAATCCATATTTGGTGTGACCACCCTTTGCCTTCAAAACAGCATCAAGCATCAATTCTTCTAGGTACACTTGCACACAGTTTTTGAAGGAACTCGGCAGGTAGGTTGGCCCAAACATCTTGGAGAACTAACCATAGTTCTTCTGTGGATTTAGGCAGCCTCAGTTGCTTCTCTCTCTTCATGTAATCCCAGACAGACTCGATGATGTTGAGATCAGGGCTCTGTGGGGCCATACCATCACTTCCAGGACTCCTTGTTCTTCTTTACGCTGAAGATAGTTCTTAATGACTTTCGCTGTATGTTTGGGGTCGTTGTCATGCTGCAGAATAAATTTGGGGCCAATCAGATGCCTCCCTGATGGTATTGCATGATGGATGAGTATCTGCCTGTACTTCTCAGCATTGAGGAGACCATTAATTCTGACCAAATCCCCAACTCCATTTGCAGAAATGCAGCCCCAAACTTGCAAGGAACCTCCACCATGCTTCACTGTTGCCTGCAGACACTCATTCGTGTACGCTCTGCAGCCCTTCGCGAACAAACTGCCTTCTGCTACAGCCAAATATTTCAGATTTTGACTCATCAGTCCAGAGCACCTGCTGCCATTTTTCTGCACCCCAGTTCCTGTGTTTTCGTGCATAGTTGAGTCGCTGGCCTTGTTTCCACGCCGGAGGTATGGCTTTTGGCCGCAAGTCTTCCATGAAGGCCACTTCTGACCAGACTTCTCCGGACAGTAGATCGGTGTACCAGGGTCCCACTGTTTTCTGCCAGTTCTGAGCTGATGGCACTGCTGGACATCTTCCGATTGCGAAGGGAAGTAAGCATGATGTGTCTTTCATCTGCTGCAGTAAGTTTCCTTGGCCGACCACTGCGCTTCACGGTCCTCAGCGTTGCCCGTTTCTTTGTGCTTCTTCAAAAGAGCTTGGACAGCACATCTGGAAACCCCTGTCTGCCTTGAAATTTCTGCCTGGGAGAGACCTTGCTGATGCACTATAACTACCTTGTGTCTTGTTGCTGTGCTCAGTCTTGCCATGGTGTATGACTTTTGACAGTAAACTGTCTTCAGCAACCTCACCTTGTTAGCTGAGTTTGGCTGTTCCTCACCCAGTTTTATTCCTCCTACACAGCTGTTTCTGTTTCAATTAATGATTGTGTTTCAACCTACATATTGAATTGATGATCATTAGCACCTGTTTGGTATAATTGTTTAATCATACACCTGACTATATGCCTACAAAATCCCTGACTTTGTGCAAGTGTACCTAGAAGAATTGACGCTATTTTGAAGGCAAAGAGTGGTCACACCAAATATGGATTTGATTTAGATTTTTCTTCTGTTCACTCACTTTGCATTTAGTTAATTGATAAATATAATCTATTAACATGTCTATTTTTGAAAGCATTCTTACTTTACAGCATTTTTTCACACCTGCCTAAAACTTTTGCACAGTACTGTATATATATTGTAAAAGATCGAACCTCTTCCGTGGTTCGTTGCCCCTTTAAAAACACGCACCCAACACACAAATTAATTTTTTTGAAAGCGCGGTTGCGCTATTTTTAATGAAAACACAAAACAAAATAAACAAAACAAACACCTAGCTCTTCTTTGAGCAATAACTAAAACAAAACAGGAACCTAAATTAAACAACAGGACAGCTAAGCTGTTTACCTGCATCAAACACAATCAGCACACACAAAAAAGGACTCACTCTACCTTTTTTTTCCTTTTAAATTACGGCTGTACCCACACACCAGCACAGTCGGGCTTCTACCCTCTTCAGCAGCCGCCCAGAGCAGACTGACTACTCTCCTTAAATACCGGGCACCTGGCTCCAATTTTCAATAGTAGCCAGGTGCAGGTAATGATCAACAATAAAACAATCAAACAATTAAACAAAACAATTAACACAAATTAAACAATTAACAAAACAAAACCAAAGTGTGCCTTACGCACATGTTTTCCTATAGGGAGGAATTAACCCCCTCCCTGCTGTCTCACTATATATATATATATATATATATATATATATATATATATATATATATATATATATATATATATATATTACTCCTACACATGAAAAATAGTATAATGTAGTTATACCTGCTTACCTTATCAGCTCAGTCGAGAACAGCACATCTCAACTCCCCCACCCCCCCTCTGCAACTGTGGCAACTGTGAGTTTGTAAAACTGCATATTTAAAGATGGTGTAGAAATTACAGCTGCACATACCCGGTTGTCAATTTTTTAAGCGATTCGCTTCAGAAATCTTTTTAGAAGCCTAAAAATATCATATTGATAGACACAAAACAAAATAAATAAATAAATAAATAAATAAATAAATAATTGTCCGGAAACAAATCTCATATAATTTCAAAGCTCCAAATGCAATTGTTCCGGAGCTTTTCATGATGAAAACCTATTCCCTTTATTATGTAGAACAGGGCACATTCATATCATGGAATATTTTCCGCAGGGTGGATTTGTTAAATAATTGATCACAAGCTGTGCTTGTGCTGCTGTAGAGCTGCCAGAGAGGAAGGCACCCAGGTGTTTCAGTTCAATGGCTCGCTCTTATCACCCCATGACAGTTCTGTATCAGCCCCTGAAATTGAGTGGCACAGAGGTTTAGCCATCTGGACAGACTCCTGCACACTTTGCATTATAGTGCTTTCACCGGGCCTTCACTTCACACTGACAGTCACTTTTAAAAGCAATCAGATGTGTTAAAGGGTGAGAAGATGAGCATAAAATATTGATGGCCAGTCCTGAAGAAGAAAAGGGATTTATCACCCTTATACACCAATTAGCACTGTTTTATTGGTCTAGGTGCTTGACCCACTGACCATCTGAAAGTAACAGGGTCCAATCTTGCCATTGTACGATGCCCCTGAGGTCAGTTACATAATGTATGGACACCCAGGCAATCTATTCATTTATACCGCTGTCAGCTACAGCTGTGTTCAGTGTATACCTCACATGCATGTTGCAGTACGTCTTGGGAGCTGGTTTATGCTACCGGTTTGTAAGTTTATTTGTTTGCACAACTGTGGCTGATTTCAGTTTCATCTCCTCCACTTCTGCAGTAGATTTGTTATATATATATTTTTGATTGTGATAAATAATATGCGTAGGGGTGGTTTGTACCATTACAGTATATGCTGCAGCTCAATGTTATCGGATATTCCTGATGTTCATACTGCTACAGAACAAGAATTCTATGAATTACTTAAGTAATTGCCAACAGCCAGGCTCCATCTGGTTAGAAATGTCATCCTATTCTTCTGGTCTGAACCTGCCTCACAGTTCTTAGCTCCAAACTGTTTTTTTATTGTTGTTTTTTTGTGTGTGTGTTCTCAAATCACTAAATGTTGATCCAAAAGATCCTTATATTATACATATTATACATCAATCAAACTAGCGGCTTACAGAAAGGATCCATGTTAGTTGCAGTTGCACTGAATTGTGTCACAGTTTCTCTTTCATACAATTTAGAAATCGCTCTCTGATTGTTACAGATTAACTACAGGTTAGTCCACCGCTACAAACTGTGCCCAAAAAAAAAAAAAAAAAAATCCAACATTTAAAAGAATCATATATCTTAACAGAATGCCAGACCAATCATCGTGCCTCCTGCAGGCATTTTTAAAAACCGAGAGGTTTCAAGTTGATCAGTATGAGCAGTAGCTGGATGAGGCTTTGGCAATGTGCCTCTTCTGACACTCAAATAACTCTCAGTGAAAGGGGCTGTTCACTGAGGTATAGCAGCCTTGACATGATCCAGCTAATTTATCAGCAGCATGTGTCACTATTCACTTAGCAGCACACACCACTAGCACACTCAGGGAATGAAATCACTTCCTAAGAAATTTCAGTTTTGGCAGGTGGGGTGCTTTAAGTCTATTTTACAAGATAAGTTTGAGAAGTGTGTCAAATGCATTTTGTAGCGTAACTTGTTTGTAACTGGGAACCGTGGTACACTGTGGAAAGTGCACTTAATTAAGCCTCAAAGCTTGAGAAGTGTGTCAAATGCATTTTGTAGCGTAACTTGTTTGTAACTGGGAACCGTGGTACACTGTGGAAAGTGCACTTAATTAAGCCTCAAAGCTCAGTTAGGTCTAAGTTATAAAACTAGGTAAAAGTACAACCCCTGTATAGTACTTTTCCTTAATTCAAACTTGTCAGTGTGCATTAAATGTACTGGCTGTAGTCTTACAGCGGGTGCTCATAATGAATAATGAATTTGGCACGGAACAAGTGTACTGTAAGCTTCGGAACTGAGATTTATCTTGAGCGACAGAAAAAAAACTAGTTAATCTCCCTGAACTACATGGTTTGAACAGACAAATAGTGATTGACCAGCCCCCTTTACTTCTTTCAGCACTTCATAAATCAGCAACTAAACATGGGGGCCCAGAGACCCTTTCCAAGCACCAGGGAAAGCCAGCTTTTTAAGGAGCAGCCTAGCCGCATAACAAATAAGTGCAGGCTGCCACCTAATAAGTTGCAATTTATAGTGCACACTTCAAGGAAGAGCGACGGGATCTAGTCCTACACCTTCCCCCTCTGGTTGAGGAGCACGATCTGTAATAAGATGCCTACCCCTGCTATTAAACAATTGACAGGGAGAAAGGAAAGCTTCCGCTTTGCTGAGACATTTGGCTGCAGGGCTGTCAAGTATCTGCAACTACTAGTGGCAGGCAGGGTTTGTCATGTCTGTCTGCTTTGCTCAGATAAGGTGCATAGAGGAATTACTTCCTTTAGTCGTAGTTTATTCAACGGGATTAAGCTTGTCAAGTTACCAGCAGCTCCAGCTCAATGCAATAAGAATTGATAGTGCTAATATCATTTATATATCTACTGCATGTCATATTCGATCTACAATGTGACATTAAAGAAAAGTTTTCTAAGTTGCTGTGCAGGGCAGGAGAAAAGCCCTGCACAAAGTTATTGATTATTTATTTTAGAACGGGGTATTCCCCACCCCTGTGCATATTATTTTGTATTAGTATTATGATTTATTTTATGTATAAATATGACGGTGAAAAGCCGTGTTTGTTATGGTTTGGCAGGGTGGATGGGAAAGCCCCATCCCACAAAACCCTGTGCAGGAGACCATCTCTCGAGTTAATTAATTGATTAATTTGTTGCTAATCGGGAGATGGTCACCAATATAAAAGCATGCAGCTCTCCTTGTTCGAGGTGGGTGTTCAGGAAGTGGAGAACGAGAGCGAGCAGAGAATCTAAAAGTAGACAAAAAGTAAGAAAACAATTACTACGAGTGCTGGAAGCTCCAGCACTGTACTTGTTTAGTTGGTGTCAGCTTTTTTTGTGTACGAGATTTGTTTTTGTTAAACCTTTTTATTTTTGCTCTGTGAGCAATGTTTTGTGTTTAAATATTTAATTTATTTTTGTTGTAAATAAACACGGCGCCACAGTGCGCTTTTGCACCCGACTGCCTGTGTGTTGTGCTGCATTCACTTCCTGGGTTGACGTCACCGCCCCGGCTACCCTGTCACAGTTGGGTTTTCTTGGTTTTTTAGACTAATGATTAATTAAGTCATTTTATTTTTATATGTCTGAAATGTTTCAAGACCAAAAAAGTTTCTTTCTAAACTCAAGGCCCCTGGTGGCTGCGCTCCATGTGTAGTGCAGCTCACTGGTCTGAATCCCGATCACTTTGCAGTGAAAACTGGTGTGTGGATTTTAATAGTTCTCATAGATGCATCTTTTGTACACATTGTTTAACATGGCTTGTTAAAAGGGGAAGTATACGTCTAGTATCATTCTTTTTGAAACCTGGATTCACAAAACTTGTGAAAGCATATTGCATCAGTAGTCCTGGGGCCATGCACCTGGGTGTACTGATGTAATCGTTAATGCTCTGTCGACACAATTTATGGTCACTTTAGGCGTTCACAGATGTCTGAACATCTTTGCATATAGCAGGTCCATTTAGTTTGTGACTGTCACCTGAGACCAGCCAGACGGTCTATTGTCTGTCAGGGAGCTGCCCTGAATGTGCTTCATTAAATGGCAAATGGACTATGCAAGCGAATCACATGCTGATGGGTATATTGCCTAGAACCTACAAAGACAGACTCATTCTACAGACATGTTTTGTTTAGAAAAAAAAATATGCAGCTGCATTCATTTTGCTGTATTTTATAAAATGTGTTCGTTTTTATAACCTCTTTAGGAGTGTGGAGTAGTGGTTAGGGCTCTGGACTCTTGACCGGAGTGTCGTGGGTTCAATCCCCAGTGGGGGGGACACTGCTGCTGCACCCTTGAGCAAGGTACTTTACCTAGATTGCTCCAGTAAAAAAACCCATCTGTATAAATGGGTAATTGTATGTAAAAATAATGTGATATCTTATAACAATTGTAAGTCGCCCTGGACAAGGGCGTTGGCTAAGTAATAAATAATAATATTTATGTATTATTATACATTTTTTGTGTGATGTGAAATTCCCAGTCCGAATGGTGAAACTGAGAGTTATCTGATGAAACCAATTAGAAGGAGTCAGGATGAGCAGATGATCTCACATTGTCCATTCCAGCTGCTGCTGAAACCTGCAGACGAGGGCCAGGGAAACCTCTGTCTGTCTCTGTCTCTGCAGTGGATTTCATCCCTTGAGTTACTGACTAAATCTATTATGTTCAATCTTATTTGGGAGACAGCAAGGCATCAGATTTGATTCTGCGAAGTTCAACTAAGCTGTGTGGTTTTCCTAACAGCCATCAGCGAAATAAAAATGTCTATGTACAAAAAAATGCAAAATAACCAATTATGTTTTGTTTTTTTCGAATCAGAAATAACAGTAATAAAAAAACATAACTCTTGTGCAAATGAAAGCAGAATTCCTCATGTCGCCATAAATGACTTCAGATCAAGCCTGCAGTGATCATCTGCCAGCTAGCTGAACGATATGAATGCTAATATTTTTGAAATGTGCTGTTAATAAACATGGAAAATAACAGCCAGCTTCCATCACGTCTGGGTGGTATGTGGGAACCACATTTTCTACATATACAATACAGAGACGGTCTTCCAGCAGACAGGCATTGTTTATGCAACTTGTGTTCACATGTGTTCAATTATTTTCTGACTTCTTGTAGATTGTCTGCATTACACTGTGTGATACAGCTTAGCACACATTTTATCATATGCAAACACTTAAGAACCACAGTGCCAAAATAATAGAAATCTCACAAAAAGGCACAGCAATTAAAGGAAACCCGAAGATTGACATGCACAAATTTATTGACTGAATTAATTGGAACTGTGCAATAAGCGGATCAGAGCAGAATCTTTTCTGTAACCTGGTCCAGTTGTCCTGCCTCATACATTACATTACACATACATTAGTACACACTGATTGCCCCACTCCTCCCTTTGTAAAATAGTTCAAGCTTTACATTAAGTGTCTGTAATTACTGTGTATTTACATAGTTGTTACATAGTAAATACATGTGTACTTACACATAATTACAATGTACTTAATGTGTAAATCTTTTTGCATGATATATGCAAGTACACAATTGTATCAGAAAAGGGTTAGGGATAGAGTTAGAGTTAGGGGGGTCATGCAAAAACAAATGACACATTAAGTACGTTGCAACTATGCATAATAACCTTGCAATTATGTTTAAGTACACATATATTTACTAAGTAACTACTATGTAAATACACAGTAATTAGAGACACTTAATGTAAAGTGTTACTGTTAAATGTAATGTGCACATCTGCATTGGAACTGCATCTCTGTGATTTCTGTCTGCCTGTCCATGTGCCAATGTGAACCTCTCATAGATTCATTGATGCATGAAAATATTACATTCCCACAATATAATGTCCAAACGAATATGCATGTGTAGATAGATACATGGACAGACTGTAGTTTTACAACAGTGCTTCCAGACAGCTCCTGTGAGTAAGGGCAGCTGTGGCTTTTACAGTAGATTCAAATATAGTGGCAATATTCAATTCATCTGAAATGGAGAGGAAGAACTCTCCTGTCACTTTGGAAAGATAATATTGCTTTACGACACAATGACCTTACTTTAGCTTCACAGACCCTGTTCTCTCTGCAAGTGTCTTACTACTCCAGCAACATTAATCAAACCAGTCTCACATTGTCACCTGTCTTAATTAAAAAGAAAAATAAGACTTCAAAGAAGCGCTGGATTATAATGCAGCATGGTAGGCCACTGAAACTGCCTGTGCAAGACAATGGAAATAAATCTTAAGAGGCTTCTGGCTAGAAATAGAGATTCTTCATGAATATTCCTTTTAAAAAGTAGGTGCATGGAACGCTGATGTTTCTTGACAAGTATTTTTATATATGGGTGTAACAGGGCGAGGTGCCCTGTACATTGATTTGTTTATTTTATTTTAGAACGGGGTTCCCCCTCCGCCCCTGTGCAGATTATTGTTTTGTGTTTGTTTATTATGAATGATTATATTTATGACGGCGAGGTGCCGTGTGTTCTGTTATTATTTCTGTATTTAGTTATTGTGAATATGACGGCGAAACGCCGCGGGTTTTGTTATTGTTTTGTTTATGTATTTAGGACGCCGTAGCCAATTGTTTTTTGTTTTGTTTAGTAGCGTGGATGGGTAGCCCCATCCACAGTAAATTAATAAACTCGTGCAGAAGGTGGCCATCTTCCAAATTAATTAAGTGATTAATTTTGTTGCTAATCGGGAGATGGTCACCTGAATATAAAAGCCTGCAGCTCTCCAGCTCGGTGGTGGGGGGTTAGAGAGGAGAGAGCGAGAGGAGCGAGAGGAGCGAGAGGAGCGAGAGAAAGAAAGACGAAACTTTATTTAAAGAAATATACAGGAACAGTGACAGCGACTGCCCAGCCTGACCTGTATTTATTATTTTGTGTTTGTGATTTGTTTTGTTTGTATTTATTTTCGCTCAGTGAGCAAGTTTCTTTTTGTTCAAACCTTTGATTTATTTTTGTATTTAAATAAAACGGCAGCCAGTCGCGTCTTTCTTTTGAAACTGCAGTATTGGTGTCAGTTTATTTAGTTCCTGCTTCTGCCTGACGTCAGACGACTCAGCCATCCTGCCACATTGGGGTTAAGACAAAAGACTAGGTTTTCAAGGAGTGAAAACTAATCTCATAGACACAGATAGAATGTATTCATCAAATGACTGTAGACGATTTGTTAAGCAAACATACTGTTTTTTATTTCTGTGTTTAAACACCTGGAAGACAGACAAGCTCATTAAAGTAGGGGACAGTATGCATGGCATGTGAGCATTTTGAAAGCCATTTTAGACGATCAGTAAAAATCCAGCAACAAAATGACTGGGTGAATTGCACTATTCAAAATTTATGATGTCACAGAAAGCCTTGATGAATGCATGGCAGCCCATATATTATATAGGAAGAAAATGTGTTGGTGGTTGGCAGGGATAGGGTTAATGTCTGTCACTGCCAGATCAATGTGTGTGGGTGTGGCTGTGATTTAATTAGTGTCACCTGCCTGGAATCAGCAGACAGGTATATAAATGGTAACGAAATGTTTGTTCAGGGCAGTCTGTGAGAAGAGGCTGTCATTGCGGAGAGACCTGTGTGGTTCCTAAGGAAAAGGTAGTATGTAAACCTTTTGTGTGTGCTTGCAAAGTGTTTTTTTTTTTTTTAAATCGGTAAATGGTTTAGCAGTCCAATGTTAGGTAGAACTGAAAGAAAAATAGTTTAGTTAGTACTAAGTTTTGTTTTTGTGTTTTGTTCATTTTTTTAAATAACAAAAAGTGCACGAAAATGCTTTAAATGTACCGTTTTTGTGTCTGGGTCTGACAGTATTCTATATTTAAACTGTAGTTCATAAGGCTGTTCACATACTAGTATACTGTGAGAAAAGAAAACAAGCTGTACTGAATAAATTAATGAGAAGAAGAGGAGGAAGAAGGAAGAGGAGGAGAAGAAGCTAATAGTAGTTAAAGTTGCTCAAGAATCACTGTTCTGGTACAAGGTACATTGTTGCTATTTAAAAAAAAAATATATATATATATATTACCTCGCGCCACCTATCCACTAGGAACAGCTGACCGTTGTTTTCTGTGTCATTGCTATGTAACCATTTTGACAGTTTTCAAAACATCCATCTTTCAGAAGCAAAAAAAGGCTTAATCTCACTTCTATCTATGTTATAGCTTGGTTAAGCATTATCTGTGAGTATTTAAATAACATAAACCTTTTACTCACGCTAGGTGATGTTATTTATATAGTTATGTTATTTTGTGTTGGTCGATGTTGACGTAAATAAGTGGCATCGGATTGCTTGTATGCTTAACGTTAGCTAATGTTACGTTCTTGCCAGCTAACTAACTAGCGGGCTCATTTGTTCTCAGTCATGTAGTTAGTTTTCTACCTCTGTTAAATTATTAGCTAATGTCAAATCGTGTATATGTAATGCAATTCTGTGTAACGTTAAGTTAGATAGGTTAACGCAGCCTCTTTTATACACCACCATCTATCTAGCTATGTGCGCATGATCTTAACGTTACTTATCCACATGACGTTCATTTGTATCTATGCTAGCTTCAATGTAGAAATGTATGTATGTTAGTCTAGCAGGTGTCTGTTATTTAACTTACTTATTTGTGTATTCTTCTCTATTGTAGTTTCACACCCACCTTTTTTTATTGCCACACGGCAAATAAATGTGCTAAAACCCCAAAACGTTTTGTGTGGTGAAGAAGGAGGAGGGAGTTTAGCTGCCTGTCAACCTTGAGCAAGGACGATGCTCACGGGGTGACAGAACAATCACTGAATCCTTGGGTCTCAACCTCCTTAAATATAAGCCTGCATGTTTTAAAGGGTATCTCTGTCCACATGTGTTTGTATAAATAAAAATCATGCCGGTAAAATTATTTAATAAAGAAGAAAGGCAAATATTATAACACTTAATATACAGCTTCAAAAGCCTCTAATGTTTGCAGCCTATTCGATACCTAATCCATCAGAAAGATAAAGCCAACTATATAAGGCTTCACTGCATATCTATTGTTGTTGATATGCAGTGAATATACTGTGATACATTTGGTTTTAAAACATGAGAATTACTGTCATTTGTCAATGTTTCCTTTCCCGTCCCTGCTCATTAAATATGTTGGACTGATTTGGCACTGCAATTAATTTATAAGTTACATGTGCACTTCTACTTGCTACCCAAGCTTCGTCCCTGGTCCCTTTCCTCATAAACTGAGTCAGCTGGGTAACTACATTCAAAATCAAAGGGGAGTCCCTGGGAATACACAGGTTCAAGGCTTCTATGCATGAGACATGGAATGTCAAAACCTTAGAGTTGATTTGTAATTGAGTTAGTAGGCACGTGCCAAGCAACAAGTACAAACAAACATTCGTAACGAGTAGACAATTTTCCAACTTAGAGTAATACACAAGTCATTTTGCTATTACTTGTATTAGGGTGAAATTTAGAAAAAAACTGATACTTTTTTTAAAGGTGTTTTCATGTTGGTATTTGTGTCATTGCTCATGATTGTTGGGGGTATTTGTGGGTTATAATATTACTATTCCTCTGTCTTTGTCAAAGAGGCATGGATATAAAAATGGGTTCAGATGTTGTATTAATAGACTAGTTGTATCAACATACTTCAATATAAACACAGAATATTATCTCTTTTCCTGGTCTGTCCTTCATTGCTGAGGTGGTGGTGAGGTGGAGGGGAGATCAGAAACACCATATATCATAATATTTGAATGTAATTTGAAATGGACTGTAGTCTAGTTATAATTACATTTCCTAACATTTATACTGGATTTATACTGTTCCTGGAAGAACCTCATAAACCAAGGAGATAAGAAGCAGGAGCGGTTGAAAGCGACTGTGACTCCAAATGAACATCATTAAAATACATATTTAATCAGATGAATGAAAAATATTAAAGAAGCCAGATACTTGTGCTTGATTTATAGTGTATTTGTGGTAGCAGGAAGGAGCACAAATAACATTGTCATTTCTCATGCCAATGAGTTACAGAACAACTCTTACCATTCTTTACCACCCTTTTTATTCATCTTCTTGTCTGACCCCTTGTATTATTATTATTATTATTATTATTATTATAATTATTATTATTATTATTATAATTATTATTATTATTATTATTATGATTATTATTTATTTCTTATCAGACACCCTAATCCAGGGCAACTTACAATTGTTACAAGATTTCACATTATACAGATATCACATTATTTTTTTTTATTTTATTTTTTTTTACATACAATTACCCATTTGTACAGTTGGGTTTTTACTGGAGCAATCTAGGTAAAGTACCTTGCTCAAGGGTACAGCAGCAGTGTCCCCCAACTGGGATTTAACCCACGACCCTCCGGTCAAGAGTCCAGAGCCCTAACCACTACTCCACACAAACTGAGTCATAAACTGAGTCAGCTGGGTAACTACATTCAAAATCAAAATCAAAGGGGAGTCCCTGGGAAACACAGGTTCAAGGCTTCTATGCATGAGACATGGAATGTCAAAACCTTAGAGTTGATTTGTAATTGAGTTAGTAGGCACGTGCCAAGCAACAAGTACAAACAAACATTCGTAACGAGTAGACAATTTTCCAACTTAGAGTAATACACAAGTCATTTTGCTATTACTTGTATTAGGGTGAAATTTAGAAAAAAACTGATACTTTTTTTAAAGGTGTTTTCATGTTGGTATTTGTGTCATTGCTCATGATTGTTGGGGGTATTTGTGGGTTATAATATTACTATTCCTCTGTCTTTGTCAAAGAGGCATGGATATAAAAATGGGTTCAGATGTTGTATTAATAGACTAGTTGTATCAACATACTTCAATATAAACACAGAATATTATCTCTTTCCCTGGTCTGTCCTTCATTGCTGAGGTGGAGGGAGATCAGAAACCCCATATATCATAGTATTTGAATGCTACCCCTGTAATTCCCTACTAAGTATCTCTTTCTGTCGCAAATAATATAAAGCTAAGCACACTCCAGTTATACGTTTTGAATTCAGCAGGGCACTGACTTTTGTTACTGAAGAAATCATAAAAGTGCGGACAAAATAACTACCCAGAACTCTTGTCGCCGGTGTGTTCAGTACAGTGGGTTAATAGTGCACAAAGTGATGATAACTAACAAAGAGAATATCACTGGAACCAACCAATCTGTAGTTACTGTTTTCATTCTCTAGATCTATGTCCTGGGAATTGTGTTTTGTACAGGCCCTCAAGTCGTATTGTAATGTTGTAAATCAGCTCTGTTGTGAAGTGAAAGAGACTGAACGTCTCCAGGGTGCTGTTGGCAGGCAGGGGGACAGGGCCTCGTACCCATGCAAAGTAAAGGATGTCTGTTACCTCATTGACGAGTCTTGGATTCCAATCAGCCTGCACAGTGCTTTGCCCTTTATCGAGAACAAGACAGTGGGCTGTAACTTTCTATAGTGGCTGCAAGTCATTGTGGTTCTGCATGAAGATTGTCTATGGGTTATTGTGTCTGATGGTAAAATAAATGACTATACTCAGGGGTAAGATCAAGTTGTTAACCCCCATCTACTGTACATTTGCAGAGCAATACCATGCCCAGCCATTCCTGTTTCCCAAAGCAATACTATACCCAGCCATTCCTGTTTCCCAAAGCAATACCATACCCAGCCATTCCTGTTTCCCAAAGCAATACTATACCCAGCCATTCCTGTTTCCCAAAGCAATACCATACCCAGCCATTCCTGTTTCCCAAAGCAATACCATACCCAGCCATTCCTGTTTCCCAAAGCAATACCATACCCAGCCATTCCTGTTTCCCAAAGCAATACCATACCCAGCCATTCCTGTTTCCCAAAGCAATACCATACCCAGCCATTCCTGTTTCCCAAAGCAATACCATACCCAGCCATTCCTGTTTCCCAAAGCAATACCATACCCAGCCATTCCTGTTTCCCAAAGCAATACCATACCCAGCCATTCCTGTTTCCCAAAGCAATACCATACCCAGCCATTCCTGTTTCCCAAAGCAATACCATACCCAGCCATTCCTGTTTCCTAAAGCAATACCATACCCAGCCATTCCTGTTTCCCAAAGCAATACCATACCCAGCCATTCCTGTTTCCCAAAGCAATACCATACCCAGCCATTCCTGTTTCCCAAAACAATACCATACCCAGCCATTCCTGTTTCCCAAAGCAATACCATACCCAGCCATTCCTGTTTCCCAAAGCAATACCATACCCAGCCATTCCTGTTTCCCAAAGCAATACCATACCCAGCCATTCCTGTTTCCCAAAGCAATACCATACCCAGCCATTCCTGTTTCCCAAAGCAATACCATACCCAGCCATTCCTGTTTCCCAGAGTAATACCATACCCAGCCATTCCTGTTTCCCAAAGCAATACCATACCCAGCCATTCCTGTTTCCCAAAGCAATACCATACCCAGCCATTCCTGTTTCCCAAAGCAGAATCAGCCGAGCTGTAATTCTAGAACAAGGCTGTTCCTGTTTTACATAATGTTATTGGAATGTTTTTTGTGAACTTGCTTGATAGTAGATATGATGGTATAATATTTAACTAGATGAGATACCTGTATGGTAAAACTTTATATTGTTTCTTGAATTACTGTGTATTTACATAGTAGTTACTGAGCAAATACAAGTGTACTTACACATCATTACAATGTTATTAGGGACAATATGCTTAATGTATCATTTGTTTTGCTTGGGCAGTAATGGATAAAGCCCAGTTAGATCAATACTGACAGCTGTGGATCCTCACTCTGTAGCAGCTCAGAGCATATAGTGCACATTGCACAGCTCATGAGCAGTGTTGTTTTGGTAGTAAATGGATAACATTTTGGGTGCCACTGTACCTGTGAGATGTTACTGTTTCCTGATCAAAACAAAATCACAGTTGAGGGACTGCAATTGTGAAAAGCATAAATTTCTTGTAATAATTCATGTTACTGTTCTATAGCGAAACACTAGAGTGCTTTGAAGTGCAATGCATTTTCTCTATATTATAAGCCATAGTAGAAGCTCAGTTCACATTGTCTTCTTTGGGATGAAGGGGAAAATAAATGAAATGAATTGCACCCCTTTGCAATTTCTCGGTAATAAAGCTAAACTGTAGCACTGTGCTGTGGGAGGCCTCCGAATAATACACGAAGAGTCAGGTTTCCAAAGAAAAGGTGCCACCACATTTGTTTACATACTCAGACAAAAGAACGGTGCTCAAAACAAAAAGACGTACTGTCACTTTAAAACACATTATTTACAATTGACAGTCCTGAGAGGAGCGTACATTTACAAGTCCTGGTCCTTTAAATACCACAGTCCTGTGCTTGACCAGTCCTTGGCAGCCATAAGGCAGGAAACTCTGCTATCCCTCTCTGAGCACATTGATGAGGTGGTCTCCTGTAGACCCCTCTACCATCCCTCTCTGAGCACATTGATGAGGTGATCTGCTGTAGACCCCTCTACCATCCCTCTCTGAGTGCATTGATGAGGTGGTCTGCTGTAGACCCCTCTACCATCCCTCTCTGAATGCATTGATGAGGTGGTCATACAGAATGGCACAAGCACTAAAAGACAATCTTAATGATTGAATAACGTTGATTGTCTTCAAGGCTGGGCAATGTTTCCAATGTGTCTAAACAGGTCAGGAAATTAAAGAAGATAATGAATTAATAAATGGTCAGTCTTCAGAAGAAAATGAAATTACTTTTAAATACAGTTTTTATCATTATTAAAAAATGTAGCACTGTGCAGTTTATCTCAGTTAACTTAAGAAAAAGAACTCACGAAGACATACAGTAGCATCATTTAAATAAAACATGAATTATTATAGATGTGGGAAGACAAAGTAGATTATTCAAATGCAGTACTTGTACTTTGTTGTATTTCTAGTCCTGCATAAATAAAGAGATCTATATAGAATCATATATGTCATGGTTTGTATTAGCAGTATTTTACTGATGTGCTGTGTGACTATTTCACTCTGAATCATAATAAGACACAATGACTGTGACGCAGTGCTGGGTTTCAGACTCATTGGAGTCAGCAGCTGGAAAAAGCCAGGTCTCTGAGCCCTGATAACTAGTTGCGTGAGATTTTGGGGAATGGGCCCTGAAGATTGGTGCTGTGGATCTGCAATCAGCTAGTCCACAGTGGTGCTAGATGAAATGTTGGAAAAAGAAAAGAAAAAACAGCTTTGTTTTTGTGCAGCCGAAGGAGGTTTGTTGTCAGGATGAGCAGCATGAATCTCCACAAGGTAATCAGGGAGTTTACCAGAGCTAACAACCTCTATGATTGTATAGGAGTTAGAGAAGAAGACCCGGCCCAATCTTCGAGTCGCGGGCCCGGCGCCGTCCCGCGCAGCGAGGGGAGGCGGGGGGGAGGCCGCCGCCCGTGCCCTCAGGCCCGCGACGCGCCGTCTCAAGTGCTTTCAAAAAGCCACAGTCACAGCATCGACAGTATCTGCCCTGGAAAAAGAAATAAAATAAAAACTTCCACATTAATCTGTGTGTCACGTGACCGGTGCGCAAATGCGCTCTTAATACAATAATATAAAAGTATCGCCTTTCCAAATAAATAAACGTCCAGATCACATGCAAACCTTCACTTTCCTACAGCCCCTGTATTGTTTTTAAATGCATTTATTTTGAAAACGGGTCATGTTTTTACAATACAGATTGTGTAATGTTTTGTTTTTATTCTAGTTTTATTCTAGTATTCTAGTTTATTCGTTTTTTTTTTTAATTCTAGTATGTAGTGTTTATGTCTTTGTGAAAGATGTTATAGAATATAAAATTGATAGCATAATGTATGCATAATTCTACTACTAATACTATAATAATAACAATAATGATATATTAATGATGTCAACAGTAAGGAAAACCCCTGGAGAAGATTTTTTTTTAAATCAATTATTATGTATTGCTAATTCCTTTTCTATTACAGGCATTTTAAAATGAAATGAAGCAATACAATGCACTTAAAAGTAAGAATGCATTTTATTGATAAATCTTAACTTTTGCACACAAAAAAAAAAAGATAAAACCAGATGAAAAATGCATTAAATCCACACCAGGCAATTACATACAATTTACTACAGGACATTGTTCTGTTACATTGCATGAATGGAAATTAGAGGCATATCTCGTGCAACCAATAGGTATACAACTTTTATTTCAGTGTTCAGTGCAGGTGTTTATGAGAAACTGTGTTTATGAGTGATGTCCAGAGACACTGATATTTTTTAAACAGTGGAGCAGGTAGTATGAAATATGAATACCATACTTGTAAACTAGAAATATTTAATTGCATTGAAAGACAAGAGTTTTCAACATAGTAAACAAAACAGGTACATCTGGAACAAAACTGATTAGAATATAGGCATTTCAGTGTTTAAATCCACACCAAACAATTACATATATATGTATTACAGGAAATTATTCTGTGGCATTGAATGTATACACATTATTACATACATATATATTTATTACAATACATTATTCTGTGACATTGAATGAACAGAAATGATTACATACATATATATTTATTACAGGAAATTATTTTGTTGCATTGAATGAATAGAAATTAAAGGCATATCTCATGCAACCAACAAGATGATCTTTTTTTCAGTGTTCAGTGTTTCACCCCACCTGTCTGGCTGTCTTGATTACACCAGCCTAACATCCAAGGACATAGTGGTAAACCCAACGTGTTTATGAGAAAAGTGATGTCCAGAGATACTGATACTTTTTAAACAGTGGACCAGGTAGTGCAATACATGAATAACATACTAGAAATATTTAATGACATTGAAAGACAAATTCAACAATACAGCTTTCAACATAGCAAACAAAACAAATTATAACATATACATTTTAGTGTTTACATTACACTTGTGGTTCAATATGGGGATCAGCTTTACACATGGGGGCTTTGACCAGAGGAAAGTCCAACTTGTGCTGAACGAAATGCTATACAGGTTTGCTGGGGTACATGAGAACACAAAACGGAAAAAGCAACAATGCACCACCATAAAAATATTTTTAAAAATGGTTTCGAGGACGGGAGTGCTTGCCTTCGTCTCTCCTGAGTCAATATTGGCAAGTTGCAGTTGTGAGAGAAAGCCTTAAAATAATAAATTGGATATTGTAAAAACTGGGAGCAGCTGAAGAGGTGGAAGGAGACGACGTGGGATGTGGCCGAGTGGTCCAGGACCGGTCTGTGCCGTGGCCCCAGGGCGTTTCCGCTGCTTTGCCTGTCCCGCGGTGTTTGGGGGGCATGGAAAAGACATGCGGCTGGTGTCCGTATGTCATGCCCTCCTGTAGCAGCGGGTGCGACTGCGGTTGAGGCTCTGGGTCCACTGCGCTGGCGCTAGGGGTGCCACCCCTGCTGAAGGACAGCCTGCTCCTGCCCCTTCTGGCGTTTGTTGTGCCTGAAACACAGCAGATGCATGACATTGTCAGTTTTATGTTTCAACAAAAACACAGTCACTTGTTTGTGGTAGTTGTGTAGATTATGTGCGTTTTTCTTTCAGCCTTTAACCTCAAACTGTATAGCGATGGAGATGTTGTCATTCTTAATGGCATCTCAACACTATGCTTTTCGAGGTGTAATGTCATCAGTGTCCAGTCAAGAGACGAAACTTACCATTGAGACAGGGTGTGCTGATTCAGCTCAAACAGCTGGAGGGTGATCTTCTCCACGAGCCTCAGGCTGGTGGGGGATGGGTGGAGGCAGCAGAGCTGGATGCAGATGGCCTCGACGAGTCTGCTCGTCTGTGGCCACTGGGCAGGTCCCGAGCCCTGTCCGAGCAGGCACCTGCAACCAAGCAACAGGAGTAAAAAGTTTTAGTAGTAATGGGTACATGTTTATATTTTAGGGTTGTGTGTGGATGTTGAGTTTTTGTTTTTTTTCTGTTGTAATAACATTACACATGAACTAGCTCACCGTTTCAGGCTGTCCGTGCCCGGGGTGTCAGAGGAGGCGGTCTTGGTGGTCTTGAATCGCCCCTGAATCAGCCTGTCCTGGTGACGGCCAGGGAAGGCGAGGCGCTGCTTGTCTCCGTTGCTCAATGAACTCATCTACCTGCTGCTCCGTCAGACAGGCCAACCCACGCAGGCTCACCACACTGCTGGCCAGGCGCTGGACACAGCGACAGCCTTAATGGCGGCGAAGACAGCAGCAGCTTCGGGCGAAGGCTGGAGGAGCAGGTCCCGGGACCCTGGCACCCTTCTGAAGGCAGGGTTTCCTTCCATTGTTCATAACTGGAATACAACTTACATGTTACTACTTATTACTCTGACGAACAAAGCTCCTCTCCTAGATATTTTCTGACATACGCATTCATTCTTTTTAAATTACAATTTATTCAACAGGCAAGTACAGTTTGGAAAATGCATAAAGGGGGTGATGAATGAAGTAGCATTTCAGCTTTTAGGAATGTCAATGTGTGGTAATAAAAAACAACTTGGAGTGTATGCAGCATTAATAATAATGATGGCTGTAAACAGACACACACACACATTAGCTACAATTCCTTTTACACTGAGATAGGCTTAGAGACAAGGCACTTATCTTTACCTTTGACTGTTAGATTTAAATTTACTCTGTGAAGGAAAGACAATTCAGGCAATAAAAGTACATTGGACACTGCATGGCAGGGAATAACAATAGTTCACTTGGGATATCTGGATAGCTAAACGCAGCAATACACATAGCCTAATACACACTGTAATACTAGCACAACAAAAGCTATACATTAATGAATGATGAACATTTTAATAGACATGATAATAGTATGCATAACTAAACACACTGAGCCAAATACACACACTCATAACACTGAGTGTATGCAGCATTATTATTAATAATAATAATAATAATAATAATAATAATAATAATAATAATAATAATAATAATAACACATGCAGTAGAATTAATTTTACATGGAGATATAAAGAGATAGCACTTTACCTTTCAAATAGTTAATGATCACTCTGTGAAAGAAAGAACAAATAAGTGGTTAATATTATAAAACGTTGCAATTGATGAAAAGCAAAACTTACAAATACTAAACACTTGATCTCCACGAAATAGCAGCATAGCTAAATATGCACAGCCCAATACACACGGTAATACTAGTACAACAAACGCAATAAATTAATGAATGATAAACGCTTGATCTCACAACGCGAATATTATTATTATTATTATTATTATTATTAATACAAACGCTTGATCTCGACGAAATGCTAATAGCGCTTAGCTAAACACAAAGCCGAATACTCGTGTTTTGTTGTTGTTGTTTTTACTTTTAAAATGTTAACAATAATAATAATAATACAAGCTGTCATGGAAAAATATGAATAAAACCCCCAAAACAAACGCACAAAAGTCTACAGACCAGCGAAAACAAAGTTGAAATCATAGTAAATCTTGGCAATATAACGTTGTCATTCGCTGAAAAAACACACACGACTAAATTAAAAGATTATACGGTCGACATACAAAAAATAATAGAAAACCAGCATTTAAATACGAATAAAAGACTCCAAACCGACCTCTCTCTCCGTCTGCAGGTAGCTGAGAATGAGTTTATTTTTATTTCTTTTTGAACCGCCGCCCTTCCAAAGTTGGAACAGGCTCCGCGCGATGCGATTGGCGGCAAATGTTGGAACAGCCCGTTCCTATTGGCCCAATGTTGGAACAGCCCGTTTCGATTGGCCCAATGTTGGAACAGCCCGTTTCGATTGGCGAATGTTGGAACGGGCGCTCCGATTGGCGAATGTTGGAACGGGGCGCTCCGATTGGCCGCCCGAGTCGGCAGGCACGGGTTCCTCCGCTCTGATTGGCCGTCAATGTTGGAACAGAGTGTTCCAACATTGCCCCGAAGATCGAGAGTCGAAGAGGTCAAGTAGTGATCCTGCTGGAGGGCTCTGGGTTAGGTTAACATATTGACTTACATACGGCTTTGTAGTTTTTCATATATTTTATAAAAAACTGACAAACATTGACAAATGTGTGTGGCAAAGTGGTTTGCAGTGCACAAGTGTAGAGGTGACAACAAAAGTTCACGGTCCAAACCATTCTTTATCTGTTTTTATAATCCCGGTCGTTTGGCGACCGTAAATAATAATCTCTGGCAATACACACAGCAATGTGTGCTGTACAGTTTAAACCACGGGGTTAAGTCTCAAAATAAAAAACACAGTATAAACACACACAGAACACAAACACAATCACAAGTCCAGAGTGAGTGCTTTGGTGCAAGTGGTGAAATATAACTTATTAGTGAACAGTAGTGCAGTGCTGTCCGGGTTGGTGCTGACCTTTAGCAACAGCTCCCGGCTAGTGTTAGCCTAGCTAACAATGACAATGACAGTTAGAACAACAAACAAACAAAACACGAAACACTCATGGTTATTTTATCTCTGTACTCCTTTTACAGGTCCGTCCGTAACCATAACAAAGGAACAGATTGCTCGGCCACATCCCCTGAAATACCCTCAGACCCGCCCCATTTGGTAGCGAGTGCAATCACGTATCCTCCAATCCATGACTGACACATCGCCTTCTGCCCCCAACTTCCAACTGACCCTGGAATGAACTGTCAAACCATCCATTCCGGGGCACACTGTTCCTGTTGTACAGCGCCCTCACAGGTCGGGAGGGAGATTGTTGACTCAGATTAATTCGATGCTGATCTTGGTTGAGGACCCACAGGGAGCTCTCTGCTAGGATAGGGATAGCCTCTGTTTTTAAAATCCTGTTCCATTAGTCATTTGCATTGCAATTGGTTAACAAAATTCATGAGAAAAAAAATCAATCTAGTCAAGCAGAATGGGTAAAAAAAGAATGTAATAAAAAAAACTGTGGTGTAGGTCTCTGGATCTGAGCCAACACACCTACAAGCCTGGTACCCTGGACCTCAGAGACCAAGCTTAATACACCCTGAAATTAATTCCACAGCACAGTGAGCTTCACCAGAACAAAAACCCTATTGCACACAGATTAACTTCATTATCATCTAAATCCTGCTTTGCTAGATTACGCTAATTACATCCCTCTCAATAATATTACAGGGTAAGGGAAGTTAGTTACTTTAATATATTCATACAGTATAGCCCTTGAGAGCTTGTAGAGCTTGCATGCTTGATTCGAATACAAGCTCTTCTCCATTATACTATTACAGGGGAAGGTAAGTTAGTACTTTATAACAAACAGCTCTATAAGTCAAATAAATTCTCAATTATTTGTAATTGTTTTTAATAAGAGAGGACCAACCACAGAGAGATACAATATATACCTCACTGAAAATAGAAGAACTGCTTAAGAGCAAACATGAAAAGGGGAAATGTATCAAACTCAAAATGACCCTTTATTTACATAATATTTACCAATACTCTGAATGAAAAGAAAGAATAATGTATATGCTTCAAAACACAAAACCAGGAATACGATAACAACAAACCGATTACTAGCAGATGAGTCCATTGCAAAAAAAAAACAATAATAATAGTCCCAAAAAAATTACAAAAAGGTGGTATTAAGCAGCCTCTTTGTTTAATCATCCCAAAATATCCAGTTCCAAAAAATATATTAGAAATATATTAGAAATAAAAAAAAATGCAAAAACAAAACACCAGGTCGGTCTCACCGGTAATCCAAAGCAGGAAGGATGATTTTTCAGCAATATTGGTGCTGATCACGACGGTGGAGGAATGGAGAGCCAACTGCAGAGCAAGGTGTCCACACTAATACACAGCTCTGTTGTAGCTTTTTCTTCCTTTTGGATGTTATTTTTGCTTTTTTGTATCTTTCTGCAGGCTTTAATGAAGGAACTTAAAGCTACAAAGCCATAAAATCAACACGTCTGCAACCTGTGTACTTTCAAATAATCCCTCCCTTAGTTAGCGCTACCGCCATCTCTCCACATGTTTCTCTCTTCTCCTCCTCCCTAACCGGAAACTATCTCCTTCCCCACAAATGCACACATGGCCCATTATGTAACAAGGTCATCTTAAAGGGATACACACCTAATAAATAACAAAACTCCATGGGCCAATGAGAAACGGTAAAATAAGAGAAAATGTATTTTGCGTACCTTTTACTTAACAAATAGAGGTGTTGCCTGGCCAGACTTACTGCTGCTAAAAAAAGACAGCAGGTGGAACACTTATTGTCCCACATTTATAAGGTACAACTTTAATATATTCATACAATATAGCTCTTTGAGCTTGCATGCTTGATTAGAATACAAGCTCTTCCTCATTATACACATGGCTAGCTAA
Organism: Acipenser oxyrinchus oxyrinchus; assembly: GCA_030684275.1. Classification (NCBI taxonomy): domain Eukaryota; kingdom Metazoa; phylum Chordata; class Actinopteri; order Acipenseriformes; family Acipenseridae; genus Acipenser; species Acipenser oxyrinchus. Next base: position 10,023,707 of record CM060248.1, read on the forward strand.
TGGCTCTGTGTATTTTATTTTGTACATGTTCACAGAGGCTGCAGATCACAACAAGGTATATACAGTAGAAGGGCTACTGGTATCAGTATTATTGGGTTATAATGTTTACAGCCTAATACACAATGAAAGATCTTTTCATTAAACAACAATCTCTGAGCAACAGGGGGTTGAGGGTTGAGCTATTCATTGCTTCCAGACCACTGTGGTGTCATACTGGTGAGAAATGTATTTCCCCTGCTGTTGAAGAATATTTTCTCAATCCTATGACATCACAATCCACTGCAGTGCCTGGCAATACTGGACCTGCTTATTATTATTATTTGTTTATTTAGCAGACGCCTTTATCCAAGGTGACTTACAGAGACTAAAGTGTGTGAACTATGCATCAGCTGCAGAGTCACTTACAACAACCTCTCACCCGAAAGACAGAGCACAAGGAGGTTAAGTGACTTGCTCAGGGTCACACAGTGAGTGAGCTGGGATTTGAACTGGGGACCTTCTGGTTACAAGCTTTTTTCCTTAAGCACTGGAACACACAGCCGCCTTTACCAAGGTTAATAGAAATCAGAGGTAAGGAAACTTCTGTTTGAAAATTTTATATTTTTTTGTTGGGCACCATTTTGGAACAAACTATTGTGAACTGTATTGATCTCACCCTGTTACAAACAATTGTATAGTAATTATGCACCATGTACTTGTGAATGCACAGTACCAGTGTATTAGGGATGGTTGCCATGGATTACTGTACATGAGCATTAATACATAATTAAGGGGTGTCCACATAACCCTTAGTGTGGTGAATCGTCATTTGTATTATCATGTTTAAATAAGTTTGCTGTCTTGTGTTCCAAATATGAAAGATTTTCTATAGACTCACTCATCAGAACACACACCTGCGGGATCAATGCATTTCGAATTTGTTTTGCGCACTGTGTATGCAAAAACACCCAACGAAAAGGAAAATAACCTGACATTTGTCTTGTACAAAGCAGTGTCTGCAGAATTCTTCATTGTTTTTCTGGGTTTTTTTAAAACTCTTCAGAGGCAGTCGTTGGTTATCAGTCCGGGAACATCTTTTTTTTTTTCAACAAACAAGAAACATATAATTTCAAATGAGGCCATGCCTTGTTGATTGAAGTTTATGGTGAAAGGTCGAGAGGTGTTCCTACAGGCTATATAAACCTATTTAGGGCTGATGAATCAAAACTGTAATAAATGGGAACATCGACGTGGCTGCGGTCGAGGGGCTGCCTTCAGCTCTCGTCCCTCAAGGTCAACAGAAGGAGTTCAAGGTGAAAGCTTTCCTCATTCTCCGCACAGCTGTAAGGAAGTGGAGGCAGTGACATTTGTTTTCATTAATAGCTTGATTTCTTGCTGAAGGACAAACATCCATTTTCACCTCAGAGGCAATATGCACCTGCTCATAACTGCCTGCCCTTTATTTTACAGGGTAAATATGTGCTACTGCACAGGTATGTGACATTGAAAACAAACTGTTTAGAAATTAGACCCACCCTTCGTTCCTCTGCAATGACAACAGGAGGATTCAAGAAGAAGTGGACAGTCTCTCCATAGACAGGCCGTTGCTTAGCACACTGAAGTTCTACTGCATTTTGCCAACTCTCTTTTATCTTGGTGCCAGCAGTGCTTGTCCTGACAGGAGGATTGAACATGGTGAATAGACGGTCATCTATTTTCTGGGGGGTGTCAAGATTAAACATGTACACCAGGGCTTCCCAAACCCGGTCCTCAGGACCCCAGTGTCTTCTGAGCTCTCCATTAGTTGAACTAATAATTTGCTTAATAAGGCCTTTTTAGTTGTTCAGCACTTAAACAGTTGGAGATTTCAAGTTAACTATAAGCACATGATTAGTTCAATTAAGGGCTTAGTTCTGTAATTGAGAGCTCAGTTGCAATGTAAACCAGAAAGAATTGGGAAAACTGGGTTTGAGAAGAGCTGCTGTACACGCTTCAGTTTAGTTTACTGCAAAATATGTTTAACCATTCACTAAACATGTCATCTAAATTCAGAGAAACCAGTTTCTAAATTGATTCAGTATGTTATCATTCACTAAACATGTCATCTAAATTCAGAGAAACCAGTCTCTAAATTGATTCAGTATGTTATACATTATGAATCTGTGGCTGCTTACATTATCTTCAGGACTACAAATAGCAACACAACATTTATTAGTCATATGTTATGCCTATGCAATCCTATGAAACTCTAGAGAGAGTCATATATGAATTTGCAGCTATTATTTTAAAGTGTTACCAAGTTTTCTTATATAATACATTTTTTTTCTTTAGTGTCATTTTTATTCAGTGACATTTTAAAACTTGTATAAACTTAAAGGACCTCTGTGGCCTCAAAAGAGCTCTGAGAAACTGCCTAACCGAGTACACCATTAACCAGACTCTAACCTAACCTAACCCTTACCCTAAACCTAAACCTAACCCTAACCCTAACCCTAACCCTAACCCTAACCCTAACCTTACTCTATGACATGCCTTTTAAACCTGGAATAATTCTGGTCGCTCTTCTTTGCACTCTTTCTAGAGAAGCAATGTACTTTTTGTAGCGAGGTGACCAGAACTGAACACAATATTCTAGATGAGGTCTTACTAATGCATTGTAAAGTTTGTGACAGTCTGGCTCACAGTGGTGAGGTTGATGACGTCACGGACCAGGAAGTAACTGAAACCAAACAATGGATGGGCGGGTGAAGCTGAATGCTATGGCACTCAGCGTTTTTAATTAACCAAAACAAAAGATTTAAACACAACAACAAAACAGAAAACAAAAAGGCGCGATGACCAAACAAATAGAAAGTATACTTTTTAAATATAGCAATTGTTTTGTTGTATTCTACACGCTCTCTCTCCGCTCTCCCGTACTCTCTACACTCCAACCCCTGCAGAACGAACAGCTGCAGGTTCTTATACTCTGGCCGAGGGGTTAACTAGCTGTTAATTATCTTATTACCCCTCGGCCACAGTCTGCACGCGTTTGGTAAGGATGCATGACTGTCAGCTAGTTAAATAATCAGTAGCTGATCAGCCATGCATCCTCATGGGGTTTTTAAATATAAATATAAAAAACAATAACAAAAGACGCAGCGCTTTTATCCGCGCCGCAAGCAAATACAAATAATAATAAATAGGGGCGGGACACTCCACCACAAGTTTTAACATTACTTCCCTTGATTTAAATTCAACACTCCTCACAATATATCCGAGCATCTTGTTGGCTTTTTTTTTATAGCTTCCTCACAATGTCTAGAGGAAGACATTTCTGAGTCAACATAAACTCCTAGGTCTTTTTCATAGATTTCTTCTTCAATTTCAGTATCTCCCATATGATATTTCTAATGTACATTTTTATTGCGTGCATGCAGTACCTTACACTTTTCTATGTGAAATGTAATTTGCCATGTGTCTACCCAGTTCTGAATGCTGTCTAGATCATTATTTTTGTGTCATCAGCAAATTTAACAAGTTTGCTTCCTATACCAGAATCTAAGTCATTAATGTAGATTAAGAAGAGCAGAGGACCTAATACTGATCCCTGTGGTACTCCACTGGTTACCTCGCTCCATTTTGAGGTTTCTCCTCTAATCAGTACTTTCTGTTTTCTACATGTTAACCACTCCCTAATCCATGTGCATGCATTTCCTTGAATCCTTACTGCATTCAGTTTGAGAATTAATTTTTTATACAGGACTTAAAGTGTTAGTGAAATACCACATAAAATAGAGCATGTGGTATTTGGTATGTGCACTAAGGGAGGAATGCTGCTCAGGACAGGTTCATGGTTACACTTTGGGGCACGGGTGTAATTCGAGGTGAGACGGGATTCTGAGTGCTCTATTGAGGCTCTTAAATTCCCAGTGATCAGATGAATAAATACAGTAAGAGGAACCCCATATCTAGCATTACTGTTGGACAGGCATGAATGTAATACGTTTTTAGAGAAGAGTTGATGTGCATACTTTACTGGATCACTGACCTCGTTTGCCAATGGGTTTGCAGCACACTGTGGTGTAATCTGTACAATGACTGATTGTTTTAATCAAATATAATGGCACATTATTATCATCACTGGAATAGCTAATCATTTTTCCCATATGAATTTAAATACCATGCTGGTACATGTGAATGGTTTTCTTTTTTCAATCTTAGTAATTCAAACATTCTGCTTTTCAATAAATATTTAATCCTTGCAGCACCTTTTCTTTTTCCTATAATAATAATAAAAAATCCTTTACCTCTTAAAAATCGATTTATTAGTAGCATTATTCTGACACTGTGACAAATAACTGTCATTGTTTTAAAGATTTTGTGATTGAACACCAGAGTGGGATGATTGTTTTGTGTTGCTATTGTCGATTATTCTGTGTAAGGTAATACAATGTCTTATTATTTATGCCATGCATTTCTCAAGGGGTAATAATGTTATGCTGTATAGCGTTTATTTGAAATGAAGTTACTATCCTGATGTTATTTATATTCAATGGATGTTGCTGGATTCTGGACATGCGGTCTGCTGCATTGCAATTGCTTCTCTCCATTCTGTTCACTGTGTTTGATCCATTTATATTTTAATACTTATATTTATCTGCTGCAATATGATTGTTTGTATTTCTTATATTCATGCCATGTGTATATTTTATGAGCTATATTTTTTGTGACATTTTCAGACACTGTTATATGAATAATAGCTGACTGTTATTACAAGTGAACTATCCCCCCGGAGCTGACCTAGTTATTACAAGTAAACTATCCCCCAGAGCTGATCTAGTTATTACATGTAAACTATCCCCTGGAGCTGATCTAGTTATTACAAGTAAACTATCCCCCGGCAGGTGAGCAAACCCAGTGCTTTTGGAAAGGGTTTGGTCTCTCCTGATAAAGTTCCCCTGTATTTCTAGCTCAAGATCAAAGACTACAACAGTGCTTTAGTTCAGATCAGGAAAGCTTGACAAAGTTTCTGCTTTCCGACGGCAATGCTGATGAACAGAACTGCAGCTGTGCGGAGCACTGCATTGCAGGATGCTTCTCTGCCTTTGTCCCTGTGTTCACCGAGACAGAGAGGGCATGATATTAGATACATGTCACAAGCCTGGCGTATTCAACAGCATGTGCTGCACATCCCATTTGCCAGTCCCGTTCCATTATTCACTAACCAGTGAACTCTCCGGGACCCTTCCTCTTCCTTATGTGTGCTGCAGTAACAGGATGAATTATTCACTGCTTACTGATGAGGAAGCATTCTGGACATCCCCAGAGTGGTGCTGAACTCGGGGCAGGCCACATCCACACTTACTCTGCTGCTTCGGGATTTTATTTAGTTCTGTTTCAGAAGGGCTTTTGCTGCATCTTGTGCAAAGTCAGAACTTCAACTTCCAAGTTTTAACTCCATTAAATCCAGTAGTAAGTGAGGACACAGGCAGCTCAGTGGCTGATGTATAGGCAGTCTGTGAAGGGCCCACTCCTAGCAAAGCATGCTCAGTTATCCCAGCTGGGAACCCCATTATGTTCTTTTAGTTGTGGGTTCTTATAGAAACCATTGAAATATTAGTAATCATTACCCACATATGTATTAGAGAAGGACTATCTTGGTAACACAGGAGTTATCATATGTACCTGTAAGCATGCAATCATTTTAGGTTCCGATCAAACTTCTGCTTTTGTTACAAACCCTGTTTGAAATTCTGAAGAAGGCCAAGCATATCATTAAAAAAAAAACATTTAACCCTTTCCGGTCCTATGTCGGACCTGGTCCGACATTACAATTATTCCGATGTCCAATGTTGGACCCTATCCGACATCATCAAAAAAACTCAAAAAACTTGTTTCTAGTCGTTTTTTCTCCGGAAAAAGTTGAGAAAACCATTCAATGGCCGAGTGGGAGCGATAGGAGCCGAGACAAGCTGATAAAAAAAAAAAAAAGGCGTATCTCATGAACAGTCATACTTGCCCCTGGCATCACATAGGGGCAGTCACAAGCTGGTTGTTACTGAATCAGAGCACAGAGAATATCACAGACATTTGCAGAGCTTTTTTGAGATGTTATGGTAATAAAATAATGACTTGGATTGCATTATTGAGGAGTTTGGTGATAAAACGAGTGATCAGGAGATGATTAATCGGTATGTACGACTATTATTATTATTATTATTTATTTCTTAGCATATGTGAAAGCGATAGCGAACGAAAGGGTGGGGCGGGGCTGGAGATGCCTAGTGAGTGCTTTGTTGATATGCAGGGCCTTTTAAACCCGTTTGACTGTGGAAAAAATACTTTTAAACAGTGTGTCTAAAATTAACTGCGCGTGTGAAAATAAATTGGACCTGACGCGCCTGACGCACACTTAATAAATGGACTGCAAAGGGTTAAAAATTCATCTAGATCCAGAAAAAATGATGTATGATTTTAGTGAAAAGTACTGCAATGTGCTGGTGTACTGTTTAGTGTAAAGGTTGAGTATGTTCCATACAATGCACTTTAAACTCCAGCTATCATCAAACAGAATGCATTTTATATCATGCACAGTATGACTTTGTTTGATCAAAAAAAGGTCAAACATTTTTCATAGTGGATGCCAGCTTCAGTGGAATTGGCCCTCTGGTGTTTACAGGATATGATGTCACAGGGGAGATGTTCTAATAGTTAAATAGTTCACACAGTTGCTGTATGGCTGGCAACAAAATCATGCAGAGAGCATATTGAAACCAATAGCGTTTTAAAGCAGTGTGTTTGTTTAAATCTCACAGGTAGCAGTTTATCAAGTAAACAGTAACTGGTGCAATAGCAGCTGTGTATCACTCTGCAGAGAATGAAAGTCAGTCTGTTTAAAATGATATAATGTTTTTCTGAGGATTAGCGCACACTTGAAGAGATAAGCACAGCACTGCACATTCCTGTCCTTGATAAAACCGACTTTCAAAATTGAGGAAGGAAAATGGCCTGACATTTTGTCAAACACAAATGCGATGCAGTCATTTTAAAATAAAAAGGTCATCTTTAGTTACCAGTAAGCCCTCTTTTGTCCGAGTGTCAAGTGAGGATTATAATATTAAATTCACACTCTCTGAGCATGATAACTTGTATGCATTGACAGTACTGTAGATATTTTCCATTCCAAAGGATGCTTCGACCTTGACAATAGAAAACTTCAACTGTACTGTAAACAACTGGATGCACACATAATTCAAACATGTACAAATAGGATGTTCTGTGAGAACCGCATGCTCAGACTGCAGTGACACGCAACTGAGGCTGGTGCAAGGCACAATATTTAACCAGGAAGCTTTGGCAAACTTTCCCTCACTTTGTCCACTTTCTCAGAGACAGTACTGAAGCAGCTAGCTATGGGGTGCCATGTGTAAAAAAAAAAAAAGCGTTAATGTTGTCTTTTTTTCCAGATTTAACTTAAATCTTGTATTTTTTCCCCTGATTTAAAAATGTTGTGAAAATATATATATATTTTTTTTAAATGTGTACATTCAGATATAACGTATAAATCTAGTTACGAGATTTAACATTTAGCTAAATATTTAACTAAATATTAAATCTCTTAACAAGATTTAACATTTAGCTAAATATTTAACTGGCCAGCTACATCTGGAGTTTGTATGCAAATGAGCTCCTCCTGCTTTGATTGGCTCGTGTAATGGTGAAATTTGCATATTCCCCGATTAGTATTACAAGAGCCAATCAAATTGCGTATTAAAAACCATGGTAAACTGTGATAAATGCATAGTTTTTGTGAGGGAAAATGTAAAGCGATTTGCCATTGTATGTAAACAACTGTTCTAACCATTATGGAAAAATAACCCATAGTGGAGGTGGTGTTTTGCTATGGTACAGGTCACTGTATATATGTATATATAATACATGGATGAAGGCTATATTTGCATCCTGGTACATTCGTATCTCAGAGAAACTGGAGAGGAACAGAAAATTAAATCAAGGGAAAGTCAATCATCCAAATAAAGCTGAAGCACTAACGGATAATGACATAGAACATTTGTACAGCACTGAAACACTACGCTTAAAAATACCCAACTGTACTGCTGAACCTCGTCTTCTTTAATATTAACATCACAGTGAGTTACAGGAAAACAATTCCATCACAGGTTTCTGTGACAGTTTATAAATTACTTGACCTTCAGTCTCATAATTTATGACGTCACAGAAACCCTAGAAGGAATTATTTTCCTGTAACTCTCTGAAGCCCATCTATTATTCTCTCTCTCTCTCTCTCTCTCTCTCTCTCTCTCTCTCTCTCTCTCTCTCTCTCTCTCTCACGCAGGTCTCGGGGAACACATTATAAACAGGGGAAGGGGTGGCGGGCACCACGGGACACATAACACACATCTGACTAAAATACAAAATAAAACAACTCCCTCTCTATAGCGCACATATAGTGAAGCAAAAATGTAACTTTCCGTGAATTAACCATGCATAAAGCACCATGTAATCAACGCTATATTTTTTACAAAAAAAGTACGAGAAGGAGAGCGGGTCATGCAAGGGGAAGAGGGAATGGGCTTGCCCCAGGTTCAGCTGCCAGAGCAGGGCTGAAGCGAAGCTGAAGTGTCTCGTCTCCAGGAGAAAGCTGCAGCTCCGCTCTCAGCAAAAAAAAAAGTAAATACATTAGGAAAGATAACCACGTAATAGGCCTAATATTTATTTAGTTACAAAATTAATGCTGAATAAGATGTCTGTGTTATAAAGTGCCAGCGCAGCATTTCTTCAGTTTAGACACTATCAAAAGGGAGAGACAGAAACGGATAGACTGAGAAGTTGTTTACAGTGTGAACACCGGTACTGTATTTACTGTAGAAATATTGCATGAATCACTAGTATAGGTAACTGGGGGACATGCTGTAGGAGCGTGATATCTGAGGCGCATTATAATCGAGAGCCTTATAGCGAGGGAGCACTGTATATATATATATATATATATATATATATATATATATATATATATATATATATATATATATATATATATGACCTTCATCCGTGTATGCATGTAATATTGTAGTTATGACTAAAATATCAACATGGAATATACTTTCAGGGTTAGAGCCCCAAATCCCCTTTCTCCCTGTTGCTTTGCTAATGTTATAGATTATATAACCCAAGTCCAAAAGACCACGGTGTTGACAATGTCTTGGTATATTTCATTTCACAGAGTTTTCACATTGGTACTCAAAAGGACTATCCGGCAATGTTCTTACATAACCTATGAAATCAGAAGTCATGTTGCTTGAAATCCTGAGGTGAAGACCTCCCAGCGCTGTCAGAAGACTCCCTGCATCAGCCTTTGAAGAGTGAATACACTCACAATCTTTAGACAGGGAGTAATACAACGTCAGAACAGTTGACCAGTTCATTGACCACCCTTGACATCCTGGGACTCCAACTCCCAGAAACCCCTGCTCCATGTCGCTCTCCTCTGAAATCAATAAATGCTTCCCCTGTGACACACAAGTTTTGGTAACTCTTTACATTAAGCCTCTAATTACTGTGTATTTACATGGCAGTTAGTAGATATATGTGTACTTAGTAGATACATGTGTACTTACATGTAATTACAATGTTATTATGCATAGTTACAATGTACTTAATGTGTAAATCCTTTTGCACGATATATGTAAGTACAGAATTGTATCAAAAAGAGTTAGGGTTAGGGGGTTAGGGTTAGGGTTATGGTCACATCATGCTAAAAGATTACATGTAAGTACGCCTGTTTTTACTAAGTAACTCCTATGTAAATGTGCAGTAATTAGAGACAAAATGTAAAGTGTTGCCCAAGTGTGTCATGTATCTGCATTCCTTCACGTGACTGCGTCCGGAAGCGCAGGAATGAAAACACATGGACTTTTAAACTATTCTATAGTATTAATATAGTTGTCTTCTGTGATTGTAATCATTGGTATTACTTTTATTATTTCAAGTCTTAGTCATTGAACTTGATATGAAATGTTTGGTTATTCACCCCTTGGGTGCCACTGTAAATAATGGCTGGATAAGTACATCCTTATTACAATGAAGACATAGCGACTGAGGATTGAACCCAGGTCTGTCTGCTAAAGAAGAGCTTGTCTTTATAATGCTCCACTTCATTCTCCATTCACTCAGAAAGCACATCACACTCTGCACCTGTGTATTATTATTTGTTTAGCTATAAAAGGGATTTCTGCAGAATTAGTGTTTGTAGACCAGAGGTGGCAAATTAGCACTATGCATTAGCAAGGCAGGTCAGCTCAATTGAAATGCATTGCATGTGCAGGTCAAATTTGCATTGTGTCTGACAGGGGAAGGTCGAGTCAGCTGAATCAATAGGAATAAAGCCTCTATCTGCATTTTTGTCAGATAAACGGGATTAGAGCAACAAAGTGTGTGTAGGTTGAATTAATTATTGTGCCCCGTAGGACTCTGTACTTTACTTTTCAAATCAGCCAGCAGATACAGACAAGAAAAAGGGTGTCCAGCTTTCCCCTTGCCACATACTGTATGGGGCATTTAAATGAAAAATACCTTGGATCTCAATAGAGAGCAAAATACAAAAAGTACAATGAGAAGACTTTAGCTAGTGCAAGATACAAAGGCAATATGAATACAATGAGAAGACTTTAGCTAGTGCAAGATACAAAACAATATAAATACAATGAGAAGACTTTAGCTAGTGCAAGATACAAAACAATATAAATACAATGAGAAGACTTTAGCTAGTGCAAGATACAAAACAATATAAATACAATGAGAAGACTTTAGCTAGTGCAAGATACAAAACAATATAAATACAATGAGAAGACTTTAGCTAGTGCAAGATACAAAACAATATAAATACAATGAGAAGACTTTAGCTAGTGCAAGATACAAAGACAATATAAATACAATGAGAAGACTTTAGCTAGTGCAAGATACAAAGACAATATAAATACAATGAGAAGACTTTAGCTAGTGCAAGATACAAAAACAATATAGGCAGAAGAGGAGGGGTTGATAAGCTGAAGCTGGAAGGAATGCAAAATAAATGTTATCTTTTTATGAATAAAATATATTGTTTTGAACTCTGAATCTGAAGGCAAAGTTAACTGTATCGCTGATAGAAGAGGATTTGTTTTGTGCCTGGCTGCGCAGATATGCCCTAGTTTTGCTATTGAAGTGCTCTGAGTGTCGTTAAAGAGTCCTTGGAGCTGTGCTGAACAGTCTTCTGAAATTCAAACTCCATTAGCTCTTCAATAAATTCAGTATTTATGACCAATTCTCTCTGTTTCATCTCCTCTGAGGGCTCCTCAGGACTCACAGTCTAACAGTGACGGCCGCAGCCAAAATCAGTACTAAAGTGACAGTTCCTGATTCAGCACTGTGCATTCACACTGGACATCTCAAGTTCTATATGTTTCTGTTCTGTTTCCAGGGACAACCATTCTCCACATTACACACAAAGGCATGGGACAGTGATGAAAAAAAAAACTACTGCAGCCCTTGTTTAGCACAGACCTACTCAATTTAATCAGCAATTCTCATACCTGTCAAAGATTGAAAATACAAAATTGGGAGGGGGGGTGTGCAATCCGTGATACCTTTTTTACTGTTTCCCCTGTAGAGCCGGGGGGGGGGAGTGCGCACTGAATGCATGCCTGCCACAGGACTCCCCTTGTGTCCTAAACCCTGCTATGTACAGACAGGGATTGCAGTAATCACACACCAGCCATGAATGAAAGGTTTGCTGACATAAGGGGGTTTAACAGTACAATACGGGAGAAAATCTGTGCCAGGAGAAGGGTCCAAAATACAAGAGACTCAAGGTGAATATGGGAGTGTTGACGGGTCTGCAGTTCTAGGGTTAAACCCAGTTAGCAGTCACTTCAAAAAGATGAAAAAAGTGCACATTTATATTAAACAATAAATATCTTACACCATTCTAAAGACGTATAAACATTACGTGCTGGACAGAGCATTCCTTTCAGAGGAAGTATTCAAACCTGTTTAATTCACCTGTCCAGGTTTCAGCAATGCAAGGTGGTGACAGTGTATGGATTCAGCAGGATTTCTACCCTTCGGAACAATCTCCAGAAATGGCACAGAAGCACTGTGCACAGTATCAGCAAGCTCTAGAGATACAGGGGGTCATACATGCTGCTTTTATTATTGCTGCAGACTTTTAATGAGACACAATTGGACACTTGTTTCTTGTTTATCTTATTGCTGAAACCCTAAACCCCGCTGAGATTTCTATTCAGGGCACAGAGTGCAATGTATTTTTGGAGCTGTGGATTTGATTTAGGAATTCCAGGGAAAGCAGAAGAACAAATCCACACACTGTAAGGAAGCCCTGTGTCAGATGTGGGCAGTGGGCCCTGAATAGGAGGAAATCAAGGACTATTTAGAACTTTATATTAACCATGAAGCATATAAACCCTGGCACACATAAAGGGTTTTGTGCCTGGGCTCAAAGCTTCGTGGCAGAAAATTGCTTGATGTTTATTGAGTATGACCTAATCTCTGAATGTCCACAGATATTTTCCGAGTTGTTGTGCTAGGTTTTAGTCAATCAAAATGTTGCATGTGGATGAGCGGCATGGTGCCTCAGTGCATCAGTGTGCTTGTGCAGTGACCCTCTGCAGGCAGGGATAATGTGTCTGTATCCCAGCACTGAGAACTGAACTGTACCGCAGCAGTGATGCTGAGAAATTCCAGAGCGCTTTCCACGGGCAGGACCTCCTTTCAGGTGCTTCTTCTTTCCTGCTGCTCCTGCACACCGCCCTGCCAAATCCCCTGCTTCTATAAATAATAAAACCATACAATGCTTCTCTGCTGAGATTGTGTGTGTCTGTATAAGTTAGGGAGGCTGTGATACAATAGAGATTAGCGGGAGCATCTCTGTACTTGTTTGTCCTCCAATCCAGACCACTAACAGTTTTACATGAGGCAGTGGGGTATATTCAAATTGGGATTTGTTTGCGGTTAGGTAACAGTTTATCAACAGTACAAACCCAACCCGACCATGAAAATATACCTCCAAACAATGCAGTGATACAGCTTCATGTGTAATTATATCCATGCAGGTATATTACAGAGCCAAATGAGTTAGCAATGCATGTGCCAGGGTTCAGTTCAAACACAGCACGTCTTGTTTCGTACAGTTTCGTACGTGCCGCGGCGTCACCTCCTTCAAACAGACCTGCACTAGACCAGCAGGCTCTGAGCTCATAACATCTGTGCTTTCAAAAACACATAAACTTTAATATGGAAAGCGTGGCCTGAATGTAATACTTGAGCAGCATCACCTGATAACCTGGGAATGATTCTGCTTGGCCAGCCCAAGCACTGCTGAATACTAATGATGGACACATGTAACTATCCCCTTGGTAACCAGGCACTGCTACTAGAGTTTTCCATATACACGCCAGCTAAACGGGACGTGCTTAAGCGGGATGACCGCTTTAGTGAGACGCTTTAATGGGAACTGATTTTCCTCTATTAAAAACTTTGGTTTGTAGGTACGATAAAAAAAAAAAAAAAATTTGCTTTAGTTGGATGATTGGCGGGCTTCTCACCAGTGTTGCACTTTGCCTGTACACTAAAAGTTGAACAGCACAGCAGTTTCAGTACAAAAATGTCTCAGCAGAGTTTGAACCAAACGATGGATGCCTTTCTTGCTGGAAGCAGACACCAGATAGCAGGATGCTGATTCAGCAGCAGCACAGATCTGGTTAACGGAGACCCTGGAAGGTCTAATCAGTGATTATATGATCCAGCAGTATGATATCTAGTGAGAGTTGGAACCTGTTTGATTGTAGTGTGCACAAAGCCAAAGTCTGAAACCTCCAATATCTGTATATGTTTTTGTTTGAATTTTAAGGGTTTGGCTCAATCCCTATGGATTATTCAGCTGATGCCTTTTACTTGTACCTTGTAGCAATAATACTCACATAATATCCAACACAACTGCAAGCCAAAAAACAGCCTATTTGGCAGCTCCTTACTCAATGCAGATGGGAGAGATGAGCAAATGAATACATATTAAGACACGATAACCACTGACTATTACAAATGAGCTTTGGTTACTTTGCTTGATAGAACAACGGTGTTCATGTTCCTTGGATCTGCAGTCTTTGATCTCCAGTGTTTCTGGATTCTTGAACCACATCCTTTGCAACATGCCATTCCATTACCCAGTACATATCAATGGAATCCATTCCGCTTGTATCTAATATACAAGTGTCATTCTAAGAAACAAGTGATGACAAATGAAATAGCAGGCCTGACAATGTAAGTTAGACACCCAGCTAGCTCCTCCTCTGCTTCAGGTTCAGATTGTTGATTAATGCAAGAAGAGACAGACTTCTCTAAAACATCAGATTTAACATCTGCCGGTACTTAAGATTGCAGGCAATTGGGAAAATTACACTGGGAACAAAAGAGTTATCAATCATTCGCATTCCATTACAGGCACTCTAGCTGGGAAAGTGATTGTGGAAATTGATCTCCGGCACTCAGACTGGTTGAAAGCACTGTGGGGTGTTTGTTAGTTTTGTTTAAGATGGGAAGTTGTTCACTTACACCTGACACAGCAGACTGATGATCTAAATTCAAAGGAAAGTAAAATGCGCTGTAGTTAATTTGCTCACTGCCTGTGTGTGTCCTTGTTTAAATGCGCATAATTATACAAAAAGAAAAAAATAGGTCCTGTTATTTTGACGTGATTATTGCAATACAACAAAATGGCTAAATCTTTTCTCATAAAGACAGGAAGGTAGTTTTCACTTGTAAGCTGCAGTCACCTCATTTAAAATGCATGAGATCTGTCTGAGGAGTTGCTCAGTGTTCTTTGAATACTTGAGATTAGCAGGAGCCTTGAGTAAAACTGTCTTAAATATTTAAAAATGGTACAAAATCTGGAGATTTAAGCAAATTCCATGAGAAGGGAAATGTCAAAGTAAAAAAAAAACAGAGCAAACTGATTGGTACTTCCAGAATGCGAATGTATTGTGTAATATTAATCTTTGTTAATTCAGAGCACATTCAAAACTGTCAGTTTTGTCTCAGAGATTATTACCAAGTTTATATTTACTCTCTTTTTTATTTTGATATAATTGTGTACTTACATATATATCATGCAAAAAAGATTTACACATTAAGTACATTGTAACTATGCATAATAACATTGTAATTATGTGTAAGTACACATGTATTTGCTAAGTAAATACAGTGCACAGTAATTAGAGACACTTAATACTGCACCAATTCATACCTGATACGTAACAGCGTTTCAGTCAGGACAATCTTGTGTTAAATAACCACCTTTATTATAATACAAAATGTCATAGATTTCCAAAAGCCTTGAACCCAACAATGGGTGAAGAAAAATAAGTAGAGTAAAAATAGTTGGAGCACAGCCTCATCCTTCAGAGCATCCCAGTGACGCCTTTAAAAAAAACAAACAATAAAATAATAAATCTATGCGTCGTGTTCATCCCGGTGAACAGAAAATATTAGGCAGAGGAGCATCGTATACTCCCCCCTCCGGACGAGGCTGGGAGTGAGGTGGAGCTGGCTGGAGAGGAGGTGGTAATTCAAAAGCATGGCAAGACTGAGTTTGCAAAATAGGTTTATATACCTTATTGGTTAATTGAAACTTGTATCAGACACTTGTACTATAGACTTCCTGCCTGAAAACCTTGCAAGCTTTATATTAATGATAAGCATTACCCAGGTAATGTGAATACATTGGCTATGCACCAGTTAAGCACGTTTAGTAACACTTTACATTAAGTGTCTCTAATGAATGTGCAGTTAAATAGTAGTTACTAAGTAAATTTAAAAAATGTGCACGACATAACCCTAACCCTAACCCTAAAGGCCATTGCACACTGGATCCGTTCCGTCATTTAGCATCCGTCACCCGAAGAAGTCGTGCTTCAGTCCATTGCACACTAGATGTGTTAATATCGTACTTCAGAGTGCTGGTGTGCAGTGGAGGCTTTGTAGTAAATATACCTAGCTTCAGTATTTTAATACAAAATAAATACAATTCTGTTGTTAATTTTTAAATAACTTTGAACACAACAAAAATGTTAAATGTAGTATAAACTTGATAATGAGCAAACGCTGATGGAAGTTAAAAGGTTTGCTAATTATTAAGTTTCTACTAGCTCTACAATATACGCAATACATAATAAAAACATTTTTTAAAACATATGATATTACAGAACACTTGCTCCTGTAATAAATATATCTAAAAGTTGGGAAGTTAGCAATGAGCTACCGAAAATACTTTACCATAATGACCTTCTACTCTCCAGAAATTCCATCACTTTCATGACTGCCCCTCTTTTCTGACTGTTAAGCCCTGACCGCTCTTGCCCTGTCACGCTTCTTTCTCTGATATTTGTCTCCAGGTTAGGCCATTGTTTCTTTACTTCCTCGACTACAATTGAAATAAAAAGTATATGTTTGTAATAACCTATACTGCACAAAATCCATGTGTTTATGTATGCTATCAGTTCATAATTTCATGTTTTATAATACAAATCATTCATGCCCAAGTCCACGGCAATGTCTTTCCATATGCTTTCTTTTTAATCTTTGTTGGATTTATCATAACGTTTTGTTTGGTGACTGTGGCAAAGTGCCCCCCCCTGTGTGTATTTTGTGTTACGTGTTGTGTGTAAATGTTGGTGTATAGGCATTGGTACACGGGATATAAGCGGGTCTGTGTTTCACATGTGTTTAAATTGTAGATTTGTATTTAGGCACGAGGAGGGCACAAATCACATCACGTGCAAGTAAAAAGTAATAATATGTGAGCACGGGAATTGCACTTTAATTAATTCACGTGCAGTTGTACCGAGATTCCAATTGAATGATTGACTAGCAATCGAAGTCTCGGTACAACTGCATAAAAGCTGTATGTTTTCACTCACTCGGGGTTGTGTGTTCGTTGAGTGGAGAACGGGAGAGAGAGAGAGAAGGAGAGTATTTAAAACAATTGCTATCGCGTGCTGGAGGACCAGCACGATACTTGTTTAGTTATTTACTCACCGTGTTTGTGTGTCTGTCCGTCCACCGTTTGTTTAATTGATAGTCCGTTTTTGTTCGTCTATTTATTTTGGCGCAAGTGCCGTGTCCTGTTTCGTGTTCTGTTTTGTTAAACCTTTTTATTTATTTGTTATTAAACGCTGAGTGCAACCATCGCACTCAGTTTCATCATCACCGTCTGTCTGTGTGTTTCTCTTTCTGGTCTGAGTTCCTCCCTGCAGCCAGCCTGCCACAGTGACACACACAATTCGTTTTTCCATTTTGTTGATGAACTGCAAGAATCCACGTGTCTTCCAAGTCATTTTTCATTGGTCAACGTATTTTTTAACACACGTCAAATCGGATCAAATCAAACTTGTTTCGATTCCAAAATTGACGCATCACCGTCGTACGACAATTATGGCCACAGTGTGCAAGGTGCAATAGGGAATGGGCATGATCGTTTTTTTCTGTTTAGACACACGTTCAATTCAGATGCGTTATCGGATCCATTGTGCAATGGCCTTTAACCCTAACTCTTTTCTGATACAATTGTGTACTTACATATAACGTGCAAAAAGATGTAACAATGCATAATAACATTGTAATGATGTGTAAGTACACGTGTATTTACTAAGTCACTATTATGTAAATACACAGTCATTAGAGACAATGAAAAGTGTTACCATTTAATTCCTTCTGTTTCACTTATTCTACCCTCATTCAACAAGATGAAAAGGCACTTACTTTAAGGTGTCACCAATATCTGATCTATGTAGGGATCCACTCAGGGCCTCTTGTGTCACCAAGCGATCCTTTATCAACAGACCTACAATACTGAGAATGTAACCTTCAATACTGCAAAATGAGTAGCAATTTTAAATATGTGTTTTACAAAATATCACTGAGGGATCATCGGTGTCAGTGTGATGGGCACGCTGCAAAGACCATTACAATCCAATGAGTGAACAGAATTGTACTGCCATGCCACGGCCTTTAAAATATCGTCACTGTTTGTACAGATACTTATTGATGATGAAACCTGGTCTGGGCATACTAGCACAATTGAAAGGAGCATCAGAATCTGTGAGTATATGAAGACAACTATCCATCTAGCTGCATGTCAGACATATTTTTTAATTTGCCTACAGTAGATATAGGTCATGGGGATTGCTTTGCTGTGATTCTGAGGGCTCTAAGTTTGAATTTTCAGGGATGGTATGCTTGTTATATTTACCTGCAGCCTTATTATGAGCAGCCACTAACAGACTGGTACTGTCACCTATTCTCTTTTATAACAGAAATTCATAATTTATTCTATTTGTCTAGTACCCAAAAACCGACAAGCAATCTGTTAGCCCACGCAGCATGTCACTTTGAGATACACAGAAAATGAGCACTTCAACCATTCGAGAAGTCTGCACTTTATATCTCAACACAACTGAACACTCTGAAATGTGTTATTATAAAATGAATATATATATAGGCTTGTCAGGATGTGAGTGGTGTGGATAAGCAATAATGTCCAAACAGTTCAATTTGTAAACTAACGTTGGTATTCATTACTGTAAATAATAAATCCCCCCCCCTCTACCAGCAACGGTATCCTCCCTGTGATCAGCCCATTGCCACGCTCTATCCAATCACTGCCTGCCCCGCAGCTGATCACAATGGACTTGTTTAGCAATCTCGCAACTACGTGCTTTCTCCAAAATGGCCGAATTCCGGTTCTGACCTTCCATCGAATAAACCCGTCTATGGGAAACCACATCACCAACCTTACACAGCACTCTTTGTGGTCGGGAGGGAGACTTGCAACTCAGATTCCTTCTGTCTCTGTCACAAGAATATATTGAAATAAAACCATGGTCAAACATAGCAGAACTGTCCTGGTGTCATATCATAATCGTTTTATACACATTTGCTGATTTTGTCAAGGAAAAAATAAATGACAGTCATTGGGATGTGAGACCTATGCATCACATTTAAATGTTCCACTACTGCATCCTGACAAAGACCAGAACAACACGGTATTATTAATCATGTGTAAAAATTGAATGAAACCCACATCCAGAAGCCTGAAACCGGACCTTGGTTCAAGCTTTGATTTGGGGGGTAAATCTAATTCATAATAACCCTGATGATGAACCAAATGATGTGAGCAAGAAAGCACCCTAACAGCAATGTACACGTCCATCTGAAGTGACTGCATGCATGGAGCACCCTAATAGTAATGCACATGTGCATCTGAAGTGACTGCATGCATGGAGCACCCTAATAGCAATGCACACGTCCATCTGAAGTGACTGCACGCATGGAGCACCCTAATAGCAATGCACACGTCCATCTGAAGTGACTGCACGCATGGAGCACCCTAATAGCAATGCACACGTCCATCTGAAGTGACTGCACGCATGGAGCACCCTAATAGCAATGCACACGTCCATCTGAAGTGACTGCACGCATGGAGCACCCTAATAGCAATGCACATGTGCATCTGAAGTGACTGCACACATGGAGTCGTACTGACAGCTATCATGATATTGGAATAAATAATAAAGAAAGATATTCTTGTCTTGTAGGTCCAGTAACCCTACCAGTCACTCTGTTTTACACTTGGGACCCATCCTGAAGCAGCAGAGTAATACCACATCATCCCCTCGGAGCTTTGAACTCAAGTTCTCCCCAACCGTTTGCACTGAATTAGTGCCACTCCATTGATGTGAAGCTACCCATTACACTTCAGAGTGGATAGCACCTGAGAAAAGCTGCTTTCTCTCCCTCCCCACAGCTAATTGGCCCACAGAGACCTCCCTGTGTGCAGCTCTATCCAATCAGACAAGCTCTCCTCCAGGCAATGTGCTGAAGTGTAGACAGCACTTTATCTGTTCTGCACTACTGGTGCCAATTACTAGAACAGGACCAGTGGCTCAATTAAACTGATAGCAGCGACATTACAGCATGCTCCTTCTATTGAGCAGATCAGTGTAGGAAATACAAAAAAAAAAATTCATCTTGGTTACATTGCTTTTTTTTAAACTGTGTATAAATGAAAATGTAATTATCATGGCTTTTCAGATATCTTTATACACACAATTGTTTTGTTGTTGCTATAAACAGTAACCAAATCATGTTTGTTAACATCAACAAACAATATAATACTTAATATTATGATATAACGTTCATGATATAAAAAAAATCTAACTATCCACACTGATTCCAGAATTCAGAAGCTTTCTGCACAGTCTATCACCAGCATCTCTTCTTTTGTAAAGCAGTGAAGCCAAATGAAACTGTTTTCTAAATACATGAAACAATGATGAGCTTAGCCAACACAGACCGGCACTGTTGTTCAAATCTCTGGAGTTTGAACTGGTACATAATCGTTACCTTTGATTACATTATTATTATTATTATTATTATTATTATTATTATTATTATTATTATTATTATTATTATTATTATTATTATTATGTTGATGAAGCCAGGTTTTCAGCACACCTTAAAAGAGTGTGTGTTTGGATACCAACAGTAAAGATGTGGTGCTGTTATTGTGTATTTAAATATCTAGTCACTAATGCTTTATCATCTCATTTTTGAAAGTGTCCTTGGAGAAATCAAAGATAGCAGTTGCATTACACATTCATGCTGTTCCATGCAGGCATGCTGGCTCTAATTAACACAATTAGCATATACACCTGGGCTCCACATAGTACATTAGCAACTTTTAAAGGGCCTTAGGCTGACAAACATGCTGTCTGGTTACACAGAAATTACTTATTTTATCAGCAATTAGCCTGAATATATAGGGTTTCATTTTTTTAAATTTTATTTTAAGTGTAATATATTATTGCAAGATGTCAAATAATGATCTGCTTGTATTATTCAAACACCTAAAATTCTACATTAACTAATAATCCCCCCCCTCCCCCACCCCCGTCAGACAGAGCTAATTAAGTTTGGTCTACATTGAACAGGATTGGATGGGTAACAGTCTCACTCGTGGATCATTTTAATTAGCAGTTTTTAAACTATAAATAGCCTGGCTAGATGGCGGTCGGGAGTTCAGTTCGAAGCGACAGACAAGCTAACCAAGTGAGAAGGAGAGTGGGTCGGGCGAGGAGAAGAGGGGTTTGGCTGCTGGAACGGGGCTGAAGCGAAGCTGAAACATCTCGTATCCCGGAGAAAGCTGCAGCTCCTCTCGCAGCAGAAAAGTAAATACATTAGGAAAGATAACCATGTAATAGGCCTAATATTTACTTTTTAGTTATAATATTTAATATTTAGTTATAAAACGAATGCTGAATAAGATGTTTG
This sequence comes from Acipenser oxyrinchus oxyrinchus, assembly GCA_030684275.1. Taxonomy (NCBI): domain Eukaryota; kingdom Metazoa; phylum Chordata; class Actinopteri; order Acipenseriformes; family Acipenseridae; genus Acipenser; species Acipenser oxyrinchus. Next base: position 10,045,070 of record CM060248.1, read on the forward strand.
TGTTACAAAGTGCCAGCGCAGCTTTTCTTCAGTTCAGATACTGTATCAAAAGAGAATGGAAGTTAGACTGAGAAGTTGTTTACAGTTTGAACACCAGTACTGTATTTACTGTAGAAATATTGCATGAATCACTAGTATAGGGAATTGGGGGACTTGCTGTTGGAGTGCTATATCCAAAGTGCGTTATAATCGAGAGCCTGATAGCGAGGGAGCGCTGTAGTAATTATGTACAAACGTCATGCATCTTTGCCTTGTGTGTAATGTTTGGTTGCAGACTGGATTTGTAGACAGCAGATGGAAACAGCGCCTACCCCAGTTTGATAGTGGAACAAAATGAGGTTGAGTTGTACAGACTGTGTGTTATGGTGGGGATAGAATTTGAAGAGAGAATTCAAATCATTTTTGCGTTCAAGGAAAATGACAACAGTCAATGCTGCAATAATAATAACAGGCAAAGCTGAAGGTTAAGTTAAGGACTCAGTCATGTGGTTAAGTTGTATGGTACTAGTTTTGTAAAATAACACTTTGATTTTCCTTTCACGTTGATTCAGTACCATAATAAATGTGTCCCAATTACCTTTATGCTTTGTTGATTTTCCATGGACAGTCTGCTGGTAAGTGTGTAGCAAGTGACTAAATCACCAACCACTTGGAAAAATACATACTACAAGCCTATGCCATGTTGGAATTTCCTGCAGAGATAGATACTAAAGCCCACAAACTGCACATTCAGATACACACATTACATTGGCCTGAAATCTCCTTCATAAATAAATTAGAAGTCCTCAAAAGGTCAAAGCTAGTAAAAGGTAGTGTGGAGCAAAGTGTCGGCCAAGGGGTGACAGAGAGAGAGAGAACCCGCAGATGCCTAACACAAGCTAGTGAGAATGACTTCAAACAACCTCTCCCAAAACAACTACAAAAAGGAGAAATAATTCCGCTCAAATGAAGGGTCATGCTTAATGTACTCCCTATTTAGTGAACCTTGAATTTTGATCAGCGCTAAATGGAAGAAAAACAAATGTATGCGGCATCTTCTGCCAGAATAACTCAATTAAAAAGAACAATTAATTCTCAAAAAAACAGTTTATGTTTCAAGTATTGTTTAAGAATTCAGTATGGTATGTACTGGATGAGACACCTTCTACAGCACCACTCTTTCACCTTCCAATACAACATAGGTACCAGAATGTAACGTAGAATGCCACACCATTGCCTTAAATGACCAAGTTCAAAGGTTACAGTTAATTAAACAGCAATTAAATATTAAATATAAATCAATTTATATTTAATAAGCATGCAGTAGTTGCCAGCTGTACATCATTATTAATGTTCTGTTAAATCTTCAATATGCGTTAATGATTCAGTCAATAATGAATGAGTCTTTTACTGTTTATAAATTCATCTTGGATTGCACCAGCATGTGAACACAGCAGTATTTAATTCACGTGAGTTAAATAATGGAAATGTGAATTTAGGAATATGTTTGACTACCTTTACTCTCAATAAGAATACTAGCAGTAAATGCCAAAAAATAAGTACATGAATAAATAAATACCATGTAAGCGGGGCCCACAACAACCTGATCTGGATTTTAAAATCAGCAGAGAAGAGGTAACGTCAAGCTCAATCTGTGTGTTTTCTGTCCCATTCCCATTTAGATGTTTCCCACGTTGCCTGTTATTTCAACTCCAATCTGGAGGCCAATGATCGGGCAGGGTCGAGGCAATAGAACCTTAATTTGGACAACTTTTGGGATTTTCATTCTGTTCATTTAACAGACGGAAAATGAAAGCTTTAAGGGTGAGTCACTGCCCTGTCTGGTTGTGTACAATAGACACATCTGCCTGGTGGCTGTGTGAAACAGATCCTGGGAGCATCAGCAATGTGGGCAGGTGTCCATACCAAGCACCTATGCCAGGTATTATTATATAAACAGAGAACTTCTGACCACTAATAAACCCTCTGTGGTGCTTCATCAGAGCTTGTGAGAGGATGCATGCATGGGCCTTCACCCTTTAATAACATATCGGAATGCATTAAATGGCTTTAGGCTGCCAGCTCGAAGGTTGTTGTTATTTAAACCCCTTCCTGTGTGTGGAAGCCAAGCCCTGGTCTTCAGATTCTCAGTAATTATGAACCTCACTGAGCATTAGCTTTGTCAGAGCCAGGAAGTTCATTCAGTAATTATGAACCTCACTGAGCACTAGCTTTGTCAGTCAGGAAGTTCATCATACTCTGCAGCATAGGTATAAAGACCTCCATGGCCTCAAAAAGCACGATTAATCCCCGCTGGCACACTATCTATCTATCCTGTTATTATTGGCCGTAGAGGGCAGCCATGCGTAGGCTTATACAAGACCTTTGCAAATCCATTCCCACACCCAAGCCAAATGGACTTGTAATAATGGTTCTTACAAAATATTTACTGAAGTCCTTCAGCTAGAAGTCCAGTAGGCAGATTCTGGTTGCTTTTGAAATCACAGATTTCTGCATGAACTCAGGGGCTATAGTTAGATAATTGTAAACGGTTTGTCTGGGTTCATTTGTGCCAGATCATACCGGATCCCAGATCTGGTATCTTTTTGTCTGACAGGCGAGAATTATGGAGTTTTCAAAAAATAGCTGTGTACATAACATGTACAATAAAAAAAAAAAGCATTTCTGTTCCATGAATTGAATGACAAAAGTGTACCGTAACAAATATTTCAGGATATGACATTTATGAGTAAGAAAATTTCTTTTGTTTTATTTTTGCACCCCAAATGGCAAAATGGTAACAAACTCTTAAGGTCTAAGAAGGGTAGCAGAGCAGGCATGGACTATAAAAACTGTCTGCATACAAGCAGCGATGTGCAACTCAGTGTGTTCCTAATACAGCTCTATACAGAGACACACACACAAGAAAAAAAAATGTTTGAGTCTCTTAATGGCAGATTTGCCACACAACAATTAAGAAGAAAACAAATCTGTGCTAAACTTTCAGAAGGTGCAGCTGTGTACAGTTTTGTAGCAGTGATGAAAATGAGACGCAGTATAATGATTCAAATGACTTCCCCAGTTCACACAATGGATCATAATTCATCTGAATGACTTCCCCAGTTCACACAATGGATCACAATTCATCTGAATGACTTCCCCAGTTCACACAATGGATCACAATTCATCTGAATGACTTCCCCAGTTCACACAATGGATCACAATTCATCTGAATGACTTCCCCAGTTCACAAAATGGATCACAATTCATCTGAATGACTTCCCCAGTTCACTAAATGGATCACAATTCATCTGACTCCAGGCTCTGGCCCATGACCAGTAGAGATTGATAACTTCAAAGTTACAATACATATTTTATACAGAAACACATCTGGGCTTATAAGTTTTCTCTCTCAGCAACCTAGAACTCCTGATGTTCCCTCAAACAATTCTCTCTAGTTTGCAGCCCCCCCCCCGCCCCCTATCATACACCCTCTCTCATGTTTTGATAAGGTTGTCCTGCCATTACAGCCCTACTGACATTGTATTGCAAAATAATAATAATAATATTCAGAATGCGTGCATTCCAAAAAAGTAACTAATGCTGCGCCTGTTATTTCTCACCTCTTTCACAAACAGATCTGAAATGTTAAAGCCGGGATAAGAAAATATTTATTAAATTAAGAAAATGACTATTATTATTTGTTTATTTAGCAGACGCCTTTATCCAAGGCGACTTACAGAGACGAGGGTGTGTGAACTATGCATCAGCTGCAGAGTCACTTACAATTACGTCTCACCCGAAAGGCGGAGCACAAGGAGGTTAAGTGACTTGCTCAGGGTCACACAAAGAGTCAGTGGCCGAGGTGGGATTTGAACCGGGGACCTGCTGGTTATAAGCCCGTTTCTTTAACCACTGGACCACACAGCCTCCTATATAGGTAAGAATTGTATTTATAAGTCTTCCTTAGTTTTAAAATGTACTGTTTGATTTAATATATTCAAAGCTTGCTGGGGGTGAAAACCAATGACCGCCTTGAATATTATCATAGAATCACATCTTGGATTAAATTGAAGTGAAAATCCTTATATTCTCTGATAAGATTAAGGTCATTGATTGTCAAACACATGTCTGATGAGGACTGTGTCTTGAATGACCTGAAGAATAATCAAGAAGATGCTCACTTTCAGATCGAAGTCCTTCAGTTTAGTTCCAGGGTTCTTCTCTGTTTTATATGTAATCTGAGGAACAGAGCTTTTAGTGGCACAGTGCACAGTTATATTATTGGTATTAAGACATTGTCAAGATGTTTGTACAGTACTTACTGTACATTAAAGATAACTGAGCTTCTGAGTTGGCCCTCAATATCCAATTCTAAATGTAATATAATACTACTTTAGCTGAAATGGAAACAGTACAAAATACACAGGGGTTGAGCAACTTGGAAACCGCTACACTACCACTGTCTATTGTAAGAAGCAGCTGATTGAAACTGATTATGAAAAATCTGTAAGGTGTTTAAATGGTTCCAGAGAAACACATGACGATTTCTGCAGCCACATTTTTCTCATGAATATTACGGTAATTTGTGAAGGCTAGAATACATAACTGCCCGCAGACCGAGCATTGACGGCAGCCTTCAATCAAAGTCTGTCATATTTGCTTTCTTGCCCACCATGACTGAACCTGGTATGAAATGGGTCTCTATACCTTTTTTTTTACAGGTATTTGCTTCCAGACTGTGGTCTTTGAGCAACGTTTCCATGAAGGCAGTTAGTTAGAAAATACGTGCAAGCTGTAGTTCTCCACATACTTTAGAAATACCAAGTATTACTGCCAGGTTTATGAGAAGACATTTTTGTTCTAAAGTATAAAGTATGAGACACAAGTCTAACATAAATGTCTGTATTTAAAGTAACTGTAGCTTAACAAAATAGTTCCAAAACATGACTCCGCCATGCACATCTATGTATTATATAGGTCTCAAATGTGGAGTTTTGAAAGAAACACGTTATAGCAAATGTGTATTTTCCTTTAAAACATGATATCCGGTTCTAATCTCCATGATTTTAGACTGTGGGTACTTCCTGCGTCATTTCACCTGCAGAGCGAAATTATCCACACCTCTTCGCTAGCTTCTTTCCTGTCAATAGCCAATCAGCTGCTTCCTCTATTAACTGACATGCTTTCAGCCAGTAACAAGCTTTCACCCAGAAGACACTTATGTGGTGAAAGGACCCAGGAAGTGCAAGTTCAGACAGATAACCTGAGAATAAGGCATGAGAGCTTGTGTAGTATCATGTTATCATGTTTTAAAATGAAAACGCATATGTGGTATAACTTGTTTTTCTATTTTAAAATTAAAATGCTTATGTGGTATAACTTGTTTTTCTTTCAAAACTGCATATTTAAGACCTTTGTAGCTAACGGGAGTACAAAATGGCTGATATTTATGGAATTATTGTGTTACTTTAAAACTTACTAAGCACTTAAGTCAAATTTAGGTTTTAAAAGATGTATCACTGAGCCCATTAAACATGTTTGGAAGTCATTTGTGAGAGGGTAATCAACGGAGAGTGGTGAGGTTATGGAATGGGTGGTACTTAGCAATGTTACTGATGCTAAATCAATGGGTAGAATGGCCTCCTCTCGCTTCTAAATGTCCTTATGTTCTTGGAATTAAATGTAACAAGCAAATACATGGCCTGTAATTTATAGTTGGAAGAGTTTCCAGTTTCCTGTTTCCTTGTCAAATAATCTTCAAATCGCAGTGCTGTGACACTACAATGACAATGCAATGGTTCTTTACTTAGGGGTAATGGCACCTAGAATGCTATGAGCCATGGTATCACAGTGGTTCCTATGCTGACATATCAATGGTATGAACAAAACACACTGCAAAGATATTTACATGTCAAGTACATTGTAATTATGTGTAAGTAAGCAGGCATTTACTGTGTAACTACTATGTGAATACACAGTAATAAGAGACACCATTTAAAGTGTTTCCAATATTTGTTGTAATTATTTGTTGTGGTCTGACAAAAGCTCTGCTAGTGTTTCATTGTATTCCAATAGCATTATTCAAACTGTGTTGTGATGCTCTCTGTGACAATCACTTATGTTTTCTGTTTTTTGTTTTAATTTCAAGTCAATCCCACTGTCAGAAACACTGAATAAATAACGTGACAAAAAATGGTGTGTGGATGTGTGGCAGGCTGACCTGAGTGGTGATGTCAGACCCGGAAGAAACACACAGCACTGCGAGTGAATGAAAGTGTTGCTTGCGAAGTTTAATACATGAACAAAATAAAAAGGTTAAACAAACGAAAAACACTGTACACAAAATAAAACGGCACTTTGGTCAAAAACAGACAGACACTAACAAACAGGGACGAACACTCCACAAACAAGTACCGTGCCGGTCCTCCAGCACGAAGTAACAAGGGTTATTTCTCATTTCTTTTTAATTCTCCTCTCTCTCTCTCGTTCCTTCTCCCTGAACACCCAACCCCAAGTGAGTGAAACATTCACCCTTTTATGCAGCTGTACCGAGATTGGATTGCTAATCAATCATTCAATTGTAATCTCAGTACATCTGCACGTGAACTACTTTGTGCACTTCCTGTGCTTTCATACAAATACCCCTTTTACTATGAAGTGATTGTGCCATCTTCATGTCTAAATACAATTATACACTCGTGCTACATAATCCCACATTATATCCCGTGCACCAATACATATACACCAACATTAACACACCACACGCAACATATAAACATAGAATACACACAGGGGAGGGACACACTGCCACAGGATGTGACTCCCGTTTATACCTTGAGGGACAATGGATATTACACCTCAGTACCAATCAAGGGAATGATTTAACAATTCCATTACACTCTGTACTGTATTCACAGTGAGGAGGGTGAGCGCCCTGCTTATTATTGATTCTGGTGTTGACTTCTAATAATACAGACTTGGTATCATATTTTATTTGCGAAAAACCTAATTAAATCTGAAAGTGAGGCACTGTCATTCACTGCACTCCTTTAAATTCAATGGGGTGCCGGCAAAATTGATTATCTGGTACTGGAGTAATAACATATGTTATTGCTTTGTTTTTATTACACACAACTTTAATGAAAAAAAATATCAATAATGTCAAAGTGGAGGAAACATATTACTGTGCGCGTGTTCTCCTAACCATGAGGAAACACTGCTTGCAGTTGTCTGGTCAGGAAGGTGGAACATTTCATTTCTACTTGTTCCAGCAACATTTTGTTACCAGTGTGTTGGCTATGCACTCTCCACCAACAAGGGATAGATGAATAGATGCAGGGATGATTAGGGTTAGAGCATGTGTTGCCAGTTTTAACCTAGTCAGACATCTTGCTTACTAAATATCTTGTTATATGTGAATCATCGCATCTTCAAATCCATAAAAAAACATTTGGATACAAAATACAAGTACATTAACTTACAATGGTTACACTTAACATTAAGAGTGTCTAATTTCTGTGCATTTGTATTGTAGTTACTTAGTATATGTGTACTTACACATAGTTCTATGTCTGAACAGACAGCATGGACAGTGCTGAAATATTTGATAATAACTGGTGAGCCATTTTTTCAATGGGCTCATCCAGTTGATATTTCCCGTATCACACGGCCGTGTAATACGGGAAACATGCGCTCATTAATACCAGCAACAGAGCGCTACCCCAGCGCGAGTTGTCAAACTGTCAAACAGCAACAAATTCTCCAGTATGTACCTGATAAAGAAAACACTCCAGAGCCCTTCACATCTGGCGAAAATCAGGTACATCCAAGAGAAACCCACATTTCCAACATCGAAACTACCTCGGGAACAGGCTCTGCATTTAATCTGCGGGCCAAACTGCATTTTCCATGAGGGAGTCACCGTAAAACATCTATAAAACAGCTACCCGAAAAAACTCCCATCCACAGACGAAGATGCTTTGTAATACACTGTGATTCTGACTGAAGGTAAGCCACTTCTCATAAAAAAGGTAATGTTAGCAAACACAAACACCCTCAGAACAAACGGGTGAACATAAAAATGGCAAAATAATTGTATATAAAAAAATGTTAAAGCGTGCAATTTTAACATGCTGCCTATCTTTTTTTTCAGCCTTCTCAAAAAAAAAAAAAAATTGCCACGGAAACCTGACCAAAAAAAACCCAACAGAATTGGCAAGGCACAAAAGAAGAAAAATGCAGCTCTACAACACCTGATTCCCTGAACACCACAGGAAACTCGCTAAGTTACACATTTAAACTGTTCACTTTGATTACAGTCGCGTTATAACTCCTACAGACCAAACTCTGGCAGGAACAAAATTGCTAAGCAGAGATGATATAAAATACTGCATGTAGTGAGTGATTCATGATAATTGAATGCCCATCCTCGGGGTGGGATGCTTGGATAAACCCCATGCATTATTCTGTAATTTTTGCCATCATAATATCAGGATAGAGAATATATCTAGACTGTTGTCACTCAGTTGGAACATAAACTTTAACAGCTATTCCTGTGCACAAAATGCTTGCTTAAGCTGCTGCTGCTGTAGCACATTAGTGCAGTAAGAAAAGCAGCCTCGGAAGTGACAGTGCATGCTTGTACACCCAGCCTATATTTTGCTCTTCAGCTAAATATCCCAGCTTTATAATGTGTTGAGATTGCAGAAGCATGTCAGTGTTGATTTACCTGCAAATCAGCAGTGCCTGCTCTCAATCAGCATGACTGAATACAAAAAGAGGTCAAAGCACAGGCGACTGAAGGGGACACAACTCATCTGGGCGCTAGATACATTGCGTACCTCAATTTTCATACACTCAAGCCTCAAGGGGTAAATCCTGAACCAGTGTAATTTACTACAGACTCCAAGCAATTATACCAGTGGCAGCAGCAGCCGCATCCTTCTTATTTATGCCAACTTTTTTTTTTCATCCCCTCCCACAAAGGAAATAGGTGTTAATTTAAGGGACAGAAATACACATTAAGTGTTCTCAGAAATCATGCACTATTCATTGAGGTTTCTATTATGCATACTTGTGTGACGCATGATTGGCATTTCATTTCTGGATGCGTTATCTCTGTCTCGGTGCTGTATTCTCTGAGCTGCTCCACCACACAGTTCCTCATTGTGTGCTGATTGTCACAAATGCCATTAATTGCTAATGAACTTGCATAGACTCTGCCTGGTCGGTTCCCCTTTGTATCTCTCCTGAATTAAATAGAAAAGAAAGCACACACAGTTAAAGGGTACCTGTACCCAAAAATAACAAAAATCTCTTTGTGCTCCGCATATCCAATAAATGCTTCTTGCTGCACCGATTTGGTCAACAAGTCGTGCTTTTAGCAATGTTTTCAATTTCTTTGTCCACTTTCTGGGTCATGTAACACTTGAGGGAGCTGACATATTGGAGCCTTACAGGCATCGACATGACGTCAAGTTGTTGATTTCCCTGATAGGCCAAAAATTGCGCACATGGGTTTATGGGATACAGTGGTGAAAACCCATAGCGTACGACATGGGGGAGTGCAAAGCTTTCAGTTGCTTGAATAATAAGCATAAAAACAAGATGAAAAAGTTATTTTGTGTGCCAAAACATATTAATTCAGAATGGGTGATCATAGCAAAAAAGAAAACGACTACTGTATATAATTTGAGAACAGGGCATACACTGAAAACCTTTCCATTCAGTCGAAATTCTTTTGTGTGTGAAGACCACTTTGAACCTGAATGTTACGAAAGGAACATGCAGGCAGAGCTTCTGGGGTATGAATGCAAAACAAGATTAAAACCTGATGCGATGCCAACTATATTTGCCAAAAAGAAGACAACATCACACAGCAGAGTGTTAGAATGAAAAGAAGCAGACACAGGGGTTCCCCTGGACCGGGTTTGAGAACCCCTGGTTTAGCACAATGAAATCATCAGAAGGTAAGTCATTGTATATAACTCAATTGTATTTATTAACAATAAGGAATAAACTACATCAAAGTGGGCAAGATAAATGACGAGACCGCAGGTTTAGAGCTGGGTTAGCCTTTTGTTAAATGAATCACAAATATGAATCTTTTATATGCATACCATACATTTTAAGTAACTAGTACCTCAAGTTTCTAATTTGTTAATTTGTAGATTTCTTTGTTTCGTTTAGAGAGAATGTGGATGGTCATGAATTATCTAGATTTTTCACATTAGTAAGTTCCACTTGTAAAGAAGTTGTTCATCATCCCTTATAGGAAGTAATTCTACATGATTAAAAATAAAAACCACCATTTCATTTTGCTTCTGTTTGTACTACACTGCTCACAAAGTTTCTGATAAAAACTGAAAGCCACTTATTTTTATTTTTTTTAGGAAAAGATAAGTGCCTTTCTGTAAATTCTCAAATGACTAATTGATAACCGGGTAGTACAATGAGACACAGGTCTTTCCGTTAACCCTGGGCAGGTTCACAGGCAGCATGGCGACCAGTATTATAAAGGCAGACGACTACTTTATACACCTGATTGAAAACACAGTGAATCACTCAGTCCCATCTCATGCTGCAATTTAAACAGCTAGACTCAATTACTCAAAAATTACAAAGAGGGCTGTGCTTTGTCACTGTAATATTTGCAAATGATCTCAGCTCTGTGTGAGATGATGGGTAAAGGATGTTGGCTAGATTCATGTTCTTCTGTTTCTTGCACTTGATCAAGCAAACCTTTGCACATGCACAGCACTACAGTTTCCTTCATTGGTCTAATAACCAAAATACACAAAGATCATTTGTCAATCAGAGCCCATCAGGTCCACACGGGTTTGATCCTACAGGTCTAAAGGCAGGTGGGGGGAAAGATGCTGTCTGCTGGTTAAATAATACAAATTGTTTCACTACAAATTGGTTTGTTTGGTGTTTTAGTGGCACAGGTGTAGAAAGATGGGCCAGGATTCAGCGATGGACCAGCTTAAGACTTCAGTTACCCTAACCCTACCCCTAACCCTTAAGGAAAGAATGCAGTGCAGTTTGACGTTGGCCCATCTTTCTGCACCAGGTAAAAAGCGTGGCCCATCTTTCTGCACCTATGCCTTTTTACCTTTTCTTAGATTTTTTCATTCTCACTTGTTCTTCCCGGTTGTTGTCTTAAACAAACTTTTTTTTTTGCTCCATAGTATAGGTAAACCATACGGCAAATCTAAAATAAAGAGAGAGCCCGGATGTTGCATTTTTTAAAATGATTATTTACTGCAGACAAGCATTAAGCAACAACAGCATCCTACTGGAGTGCTAACACATGCATGTTTATTTAATGCAATTATTAAAGATAGACAGCACTGAAAGACACATCTGTGAACTGAGTGGGGTACACATTAGCTCTGCAGAGACCCTTGGTTGCCAAGCTGCCTGCCAGTGTTTTAAAAAGTGTAATGTTATTTCAAAATCTGCAGGGGACAGCTATACAGCTCTCTGTGCTCCTAAAAGTGAGTTACATGACATGTGAGTACTACAAGGGTTTCCTAAAACATTCCGCTGTACGCAGAATATTTCTTATATAGCATGGGTGTGTTTTTTTTTATTTGTTGTTGTAATGGAAGGCTTATAAACTAAAATAAATTAAATTAAAAAAGTAAAATAAGTGCTTACAAGTGTTGTGTCTCTGCGTTGTGTAGAGGTGTAGATCTGTGAAAAGATCTGTTTAATAAGCTGATTGTTATCTTAACAATAAATGTAAACTGCAGAGGGTTTTGTAATTTAATGAAGAAACAATGTTTGTTCCACGATACAGCTTTACACTCATCCATGGCTCTGCTCCCTGGTGGACTGTCTATAATTCTGCAGACCCCTCTATTTATTGTACATGCTCAACCAATCAGCATCAAGTACATTTAGCACCCTTTTTACCGTATTGGGCAATCGTTTATAATATAAAAACTTAACAAGAATGTTATGCATTTAGTATCACATATCCACAACAATAATCCTCAGTATACTATTACTGAACTGAAGTAAGCATACCTTTAAAGAGTAAGTAGCGGGCTTCTGAAAAATATAGTGTTACGCATCCCCACATGTTGCTACAGCTGTTTAAATAACGTACCTGTAATTTTTCTTTTCATTGTTAACATCCTGACATCTTTTTACACTTATAACTTTAAAGTTTGTTTCAAAGCTATTTTAAAAATGGCTGCTCTAGTGCACTGGTAGCGTAAGGATTATTGCCCACATTGTCAAACAGGTAACATAGCCATAATGATCCATGATGTGGTACGGAACAGAAAAGCCAGAGCACTTGTTGTTATGACTCTTCCTGCAGGGATTTAGAGGACAGATCTCAACCCCCAGTGCACTAGAGCAGACATTTTGAAAAAAGCTTTGAAACAGACTCCATTGACTCTGCTTTTATCAAGAGGCTTTAAACCGTTATTCAAGCACAAACTAAAAGTATCCCACACATGTTTGGAATGAGACACCTAATCGGTTTTGTAAAAATCAGCAAAGAGACATTCAGCACCTTTACTTCTAAGTGGTCCACTAAGCAGCCAACAGTTAAATACTCCAAAGATTCTGCGTAATGATAACAGCACACTCTTAGCAGACCCAAATAGTTGAAAAACTACTCTGATTACGTTTTCACCTTGAAAATACTTGGAATAAACAGAAAGGCCATTTATGGGCAGGCCATATGAACACAAACAAAATCTAAGTGTCAGTCTGTGAAGTTAGATAAAGCGAACATCCCTTGACCTTCACTAGTGGTGTGTGAGTGACTTTGTTTATCTATATAAAGCCTGGCTCTCCGCTGTACTAAATATTGCAGAGCATGTTGACAGGCTAATCCTCGACTAAGACAAACTAACCACGCAGGCCAGCGTCAGATAACAGCCCTCATACTCAACATGCGAATCATAATAATAATAATGATGTGAGGCGTGAAGATATTCTCGCTACAAAGACAAACAAGAGGATCAACAGCTATCCATTCCCAGGCCAGATGGCACAGTCAGCTTCTTGTTAATGACTTCTAGGAATGTGCATTGCCTGGGACTATAACAAGATGGTTTTTGTTTTTTGTTTTTTTACATAGAATAGAGCAATGGGGTGTTTGGACTGGGATGTGTATGTTTTAAGTGACAGTATAACATTGCTCTATTTTATTCTCCTTGAGTCACTGTAAATGATATCTATCATGAACATAGTCTAAAATACAGGTGAGCACAACCACTAAAAGCAAGGTAAGAATGCAACAAAAAAAAGATTTTTAAACATTAGCATTTTATAAGAAAATCCATGTTAGATTAAAAGGCAGACGGCTGCCACTTCTTTTAATCACTGGTGGAAATGCATCCTCGTCTCTGGCTGTATCGGAAGTGCACTGCTGCGGTTGCTGCTTGTGTGACGAGCCAGTCAAGGTTGAAAGGCTGTGAAGTTTCTGTTCTCAAACAAACAGCACAAGAGAAGACGGTCCAGCTGGCAAACATCCTTAGTTGATGCAAAAGGCATGGGGGTCTGCTGATCTTCTGTACTCTACAGTAAGCCTATTCTTAACACAGAATTACCACAGAATCATGGATATTAATCACACATAAGTAATAGACCTTCTCATTCGGTATCACTTGGCACTGAATAAGCACGATAAGTTGCACCTGCTGTTAAGACGATTATAGTTTATGGAGGATAAACTTATTTTATAATCTAAAGTAGATTGCAATGCCAGTGCTGTACTGTGTCATGATTATTCTAATGTCTTAAGTGTGCAGAGGTGGGTACTTGCTAAATGCCACTGTCATCTATAACTTTGAATACTCATTGATAAATAGATGTAGTGTGTTGATGTCGATAAGATGATACAGCTTGCTCACTACCTACATTCAGTTAATGGACACAGATGCACTGATCACAATCCTCAGCAGCAGACACCACCCTCTGTTAGGAAAGAGATGCTTTCAACCACACAGAGGTCTTCTGCAATGCTTGGCATTCCACATTACATAAACAGATGCAAGCAAAGGCAGACTCCCTCCACTGCACCGGCAGAAATCATGCTGTTTGTTCATGAATTTAAAAGCTAGTGCCTTAAGCAGCCTGCTGGGTGTTTTGGTGAAAAACCTACTTGAAATCTTCAGTGAGATCATTACAACAGCTAAGGTACACAGGAGACTCAGTTGCCAGTGTGTTTGCTTTGCTACAGTTCTTTACTGGAACTTCAAAACCTTTTAAAATCTACTAAATCCCAGTACAGGTTGCGTTTCCCAAATTCTAAAGATACAGTTGTACTTTATCAAAGATGGACTGCAGGCTAAGGTTGGAATATATTGTGTAACTTTTATACCCTGTAGAAAGAATCTGCCTGTAATTGAGATGATACGGTAAAACACAGATCACAACAGAACATCATTATTATTATTTCTTTCTTAGCAAACGCCCTTACCCAGGGCGACTTACAGTTTTATACAAAAAATATACATATCAAGAATTACAGTCTAATTAAGAGCAAGATACAAAATAAAATGACTTCAGTCTGATTGCATGTTGTACTGTTAAATATTCAAATTATTACAATCTTGCCTCTTGCTGCCCCGCGGTGGAGCTTTAAAAATGAGTTATGGCACGCAACATGGTTTCCAGTTAAATGTATTAATATAATTGATCATGTAAATTGTGTTCTCTAGGAATAAATCCCTTTAAATGCTGCAAATCATCCTGGTTTTAAAGGGGTCTAGGCAGCAGTGCACTCTTGAGGCCTGTCACATTTGTTGTCTGCGTGTTGCCTTGCAGTTTGCGGTGGTCACAAGAGAGACAAGCATGCATTCGACCAGCTGGCAACACACATAGAACATCGTCCTAAGTGGGAGACACGTTGCCGGGGTGTCGCAGGTGTGTCGCCGGGGTGTTGACCAGGCCTTTACAAGTACAACATTTCTACTGTCTTGTTTGAGCTACAGTTCAGAAAGTTGTCTGTCTGTAGATTCAAATAAATGACCGGTAGGCAAGAATCATACTTTCATACTGAAAAATCTAGAGGCAAAATTTAATGCATCTGTACAGTAGAAAGGCAGAATCGGCCCTAAGATTTCCTCAGTGCTTACAAAAAATGATTGAATATCTGTCAGTTCTGTACAGCTTTATTATTTATTATTTTTTACTTGTTTATCAATTTATTAATGAACGTGTCTTTGAATGCACAAGATAGGCATTGGGGATAACCTCCCAAAGCAAATGTCAGAGCTATAGTAAAAAAAACAGCTCCAATAATAACATAGTTTTCACTGCCTCAGGCTCCTTATTCCACCAGTCAGGCCTCTTGAATGAAAAGGACTGTCTTAATCATCACCCCTAACCAGCACAGTAAGTTGCCTGGGGCTATTAACGTTTCTACCACCTTTCCCTCTTTCAAATCAATACTGTTCTAGTATGTATCTATAGGGCTGCATACTGCACAGGGAGAGCATGTTGAAAATATGAGATACACAACAAAGGGCAAGGCTGTCTGGGAACTGTGCAAATCCTCTTAGTGGCTGAGGAGGGTGGTGTACAGTACAAGTATTGACACAGAGCGTGACTACAACACCTATCCTTCTAATACTGCTGCTGCACTGTATAAAACTCCAGCTACCAGAATACAATGGCAATTGAATGACTGTCTCTGTTAGGTTGATCACTTTCTCATTACAGCAGTTGGCGATGGTTTATATGGGTTCTGCGTTTCCATTTTTTTTATTGCTTTCCATTGATTAATTCCCATGGGTTTATTTTATTTATTTTTTTTATTGATTTGCATTGATTAATTCCCATTGTCTTTTTAATTGATTTCCATTGACTAATTCCCATGTTTTTTAATTGATTTCCATTGATTAATTCCTTTTTTTATTGATTTACACTGATTAATTCCCATGTTTTTTAATTGATTTGCACTGATTAATTCCCATGGTTTTTTTATTGATTTTCATTGATTAATTCCCATGTTTTTTTTAATTGATTTCCATTGATTAACTCCCATGTTTTTTTTATTGATTTCTATTGATTAATCCCCATGTTTTTTGTGGGAGCATGGTTTTTACTGCCCCCTCCTAGCAGTGAAAATCATTATTACTTGATTTAAACTCAATTTGATTTGTCCCGAACTGTAGCTAAATGAAAGAAGAAGCGGTAGTATGTAACAGGGCATGAACAGCAGCGTAGTTACATTGTATGAACTTGTTAATTAACAACGCCTCCTTCCCTTACCTGGTAACTACTGTGTAATTACAAGTAGGGGGGCAGCTAGGAATTTGATTTTTGTCATGATTTCCATTACATGAGAGTAGATGTTAAAACTTCATGCTGATTTTAACTCGGCTCTCACCAAGATAAGCGCCAACTAAGACGTACAGATAGTGAACAAAAAATTGGAAACACCAATGTAAAGTTACTTAATAGGGAGTTGGACCACTATGGTATCCCGCTCTGCGGAGTTCTTGGTGGACCGTTTTTGATGAAACTGGCACCCCAGGTTGAAAGTCAATTTATCTGCAGTTGCTCACCTGTTTTGCCTTGCACTTCGAATTAATACAAGGATATCATGATCCTGAGTATGCGCTTCCACCCACTGTTGCCCTTTGCTGATGATGTCTTTCCCTTGGAGTTCCATGCCGACATCACCTTAGACACTGTTGCTCGTGAAACATCAACAAGTTGAGCTGTCTTAGTCACTGAAGCTACTGCCAAATGCGCCCCATCAATCACCCCTCTTTCAAAGTCACTAAGGTCTCCTCTTGCAGCCATGCTAGCCATAATTATAGGCAACCAGGCCTGTCTGGCATTTTTATAGATGACCCTAACATGTTGGGATGTTATTTGTTTAATTAACGCATGAGCCACACCTGTGTGGAAGCCCTTGCTTTCAATATGTCCCTCATTTAACCAGGTGTTTCCATTTTTTGTTCACTACCTGTAGCTTTACAGTAAACTAATGTGATCCATCTGCGTCTCCATCCATTTGCGTTTCCTTCCATCTGATGATGTAGATATCCTTCTGCCTGGTGTTGATGGCTGAAGTGTAATGCTGGCTCCAGGGATCAGCTTATTTTGCCTCCCCAGCGCATCAGCACACACAACGGCTGCAATGCTGGCTCCAGGGATCAACCACAGTGCGGTCAACTAGCCCACAACACCTCAAGAGGGCTCGATGGTGATTCTGGTGTCCCAGCACCACCGCCCTCCATCCCCCACTCAACTCAACCCAGCTTACTTACCCGTACATTTCTTTCTCTCCAGCTCAAACTTAGATGCTTTTAGTGTGCCATTTTTCTCACTGGTGAATAACTTCTTTATAAATTTGAATGGGTCTTTATTCTCGCAAGCTCCTTCTTTTTGTAGCGTTTCCGTAGGACTTCAGCTCTGTGCAATGTTGCAAGCTTATTTTTTATGACCCTTTGTAACAGATTGAGTCCCTCCTTCTGACTTTGTTCTGCTCTTCCCCACTGCTTCCTCAGCTGTATCCTTTCTCTAACTAAGCGTTCAATCTCCTGCTGCCGTCTAGACTTTCCAGGAATAGTTTGCACTTTTTCCTTCCTTTCAAAATTTAAAATATTAGCTGGAGTAAAACGATAATGATAATTAGATCCCCCTGGCAGTAATACTGTGCAGTGGTTTTGAACGCTTGTCTACAAGAACCCCCACCTCCTCAGGTTTTTATTTATCTTTTTTTCTCTTTTGAATTGTTTATTGCAGTCTGGTGATAGATCAGTCATTGCAGACTGTACGCTGTTTAAAGCCTCCCAGGATCTCCTGAAGGGCTGTCTTTTGTGCACTGGAAAACTATACATATTTAAAACAGATATTGAATTCCTTGAGGACCAGGTATTTGTGCATTATCACTATTTTTTTCTCCATAAACTTCTGCCACGTATTCATGAGTAACAATGATCCTACGCCCACGTGTGATTGGCTAATAGACTTCTTGGAGGTCCATTATAACCCACTAGTAATAGCGCTGGAACTGTGTGTTTGATGAGCGGAGATTTGGTTAACATACACTTCCATTTGGTTTCCCATCATCTACCCTTCTTGACAATAGCATTCTTCCAGACAGACCCCCCCTCCCCTTCCCCTCCCTCCGTCACTGAGACAGCATTACTCATTCTCTGCCCTGGTGAGAGCAGCACTGTGGACGAGTGAATTCCTGTTCACAATCTCTCCAATCTCCTAGCCTGTCCCCCTGGTGTATCCTCAAGACTCTTCAGGTCCCTGAGCTCTCCACTTTCATTAATTGAACCGCTGAGCCTATTGTGCTTGCTGCATGTGTGTGTGTGTTTGTGTGTACGTGTGCCTCTCCCCAGTGCCATTATCTGAGCCTCCATGGTTACAGAACACTGAGGCCCAAAATCCCACTGGGACAGGTATGTGAAACACATTTGAAGAGCATCCTTGTCAAAGTCTGACCCCATCTTTCATTGACTCACTGGGGCTGCTGCTCTGGCATACGCAGAAGAAGAAGCAATTGATTTGAAGCCCCTCTGTTCAACTGGTCTTTTGTGTGCCTCTTTTTACCAAAATATTTGGATGGTTCTGATTTTCACCAATTATGAGCACATGGCAAAAAAGGTTTTACTACAGAGAAGATAGATCTATGGAGATCTGTACAGAGTACAGACAGGTGGGGGAGGACATGCAATGACAATGCAATTCACAGTGTTCAATTTTTTATAATATGGGCTACAATCCAGCAGTACTGTAGGTTTCAACAAACTGTCTGAAATGTGAGTTTATTATGACTTCCTTGCCTCTGGGCTGTATCATTTTATTGTATATATTATTTTAAATAAAAATCTATCTTGTGTTTCGTTAAGACATCATCAGGTTACATATTATAGTTTGCGCTATAGACTTTTATAGCACTTAACCATTTATAGCAACAATATAGTCACAGTACACGTACATGGCAACCATTCATAGCAACCGTACATATTCACAGCAACGGCTCTGATGTGCTGCTGATTGAAAACAATATTGCGGAAGCCATTTTTTAGGTTTCTGAAGACGGGCTTTAACAAATTGAAATGAAAAAAAACCACTAAAAACATCTGTCACCATGTTTCAGCAATATCTCCACTCCAAAAGTATGAAGCTGTAGAAATGTAACCTCAAGACTTGAATCCCCTCCTGCGAGAGTTCTGCACTGCAGCCAGGAAACTAAAAGTAGATCAGCTGCCTTTTGTGGTTTAATAACGCATAGATGTACTGGATTTCTCAGGCTGTTTGGAAAACTGTTGTTCCCTGTGATTGATATCAGGTCCTCCAGGGCACAATATATATTAAAAAACCCTGCTGGATTTCCACTACTGTAAATGTGTAACCTCCAGTGCACATTTGTATAATATTTCATAGTACTCTTGATTTCCTTCTCTATTGAAGAGACGCTTCAGCATGGTTGTGGATCAAGCCCACCCAACAATTTTGCACTTGTACCCTGATGGAGATGGCTTCTCTCTAGATGATCATGACTAGTGCCTGAGTGGTTTGAGGAACACGGCAGAGACTTTAAATATCTTCCATGGCCACCTCAATTACTGGATCTCAATCCAATCAAGCATGTATGAGATTGACTTTAACGACGCATTCGTACTCACCATCCTCTGCCTACCTCTCTGCACCTATTGAGTGAAATATTAATAACTGAATGTCTCTCAAGACACCTTTTAGCACCTTGTGGAGTCTATTATATAAAAACATCTCTCTAAACCTAACCCCCTAACCCTTTTCTGATATAACTGTGTACTTACATATATCATGCAAAAAGATTTACTCATTAAGTACATTGTAACTGTGCATAGTAACATTGTAATGAGGTGTAAGTACATGTGTATTTACTATGTAACTACTATGTCATTACACAGTAATTAGAGATGCTTAATGTAAAGTGTTACCTCAATCAGATCTGCTCATTGACTAAATCAAGGTGACAATGGAAAGACAGTTAACCTTCTCAACTCCAGCTGCTGTGCTTTCAAATTGAACTGAATGAAGACAGTGAAAACAGAAAAGTCAGAGAAATCAAGTTATTTTTTTACAGTACTTCAGTGTTTCAGCTTTCCACAGAACAACAAGTTCTTACAGTAGAGTTAAGTAGCAAACAGTAAGTAAACCCCTTCTCTGTGTTATCAGACAATAGGTGAAGTAACTCCTCTTTGGTTTATATTGAAAGTCACAGAAAGATGACACAAATTAAGACAGGAGACTTGGTGATCAAGGGACCTAAGATAAAGGTTCAAGCTGAAATGGAATCACCAGCAGACACATTAAAGAGCCGGTAAAAAAATATGACTGGAGTCAGAGATTGAGGGGATTAAAGTGAGTGCAATCGACCAGGACTAAAAACACAAACCACAGCTCTCCATTGCTTCAAAACTAATGCCAACATCATTATTTTGAACCTGTTCTGCAGGTGCACTTTTAATTGAGCCTCTTTCCTGACAAGGTGTCAGCCCTGCTGTGCCTGTTTGATGCCTTTGGCAGGCTTTGTGACAGAGAGATCGCAATGCAGTCTAAACAGAAAAGGCAGCAGAAGCTGTCAGTGGAGGTTACAATGCCAAGGGCCAGCCTGGCAAATCACTCAGTATCAATCATGTGCAATGTTACCTTCATTTAAATATTCATTCCAATCTCATTAAGCATTCTCCTTTTACCCCTTTGTTAAATTTACACATCACTGCATGTAGGCAAAAAAAAGCAAATGTCAGAAAATATCTAGGTCTCCTTTGCATATATGCAATTAGGGTGTTCATAACGGAATCTGTTCTCCCCAGGGTTAGCTGAGATGAATGTGGCGCACAGGAACTGTGCACTTGCGCTCAGAAAAGTTACTCAAGCTTTACCCATACCCTTCTTTGATTTATGAGCTGCTGGCATAGGGGCTGGAAATGGTAGAGTTTGAATACATTTTGATGATAATTGTCTGGGAGGATGACTGCTGATGATCAATAGTGTTGCTGTTAAGAGGCTGGGGGCTGTTGATTGTAGAGTGTTTAATTTAGTTTTCATTAAAAATTGAAGTGGAAAAAGGTTACTGCTTCTGTGGTGATATCACATGTAGGCATATTCCTGCACAGGCTACAGTGACGTACATCCACAGCCTTGTCTTTCAAAACCTCTGCCCAATGCCCATTCCCCAGCATTGCTCTTCAAAAGATCAGACTATCAAATTGTGCAAATAATATCACAAGGACCCTCTTTTTACCTTTAGGGGAAATTCCATTAGTTTGAAGTAATTAATCAATGTGTATATTGTGTTTTATTTGGGAATATATTATATTTAGATTTGAACTATCTATTGCTTTCCCAATAAGCATGCTACGTTTACATTTCTCAGTTTAGTTGAGTTTACCAGTCATTCCCTAAACATTTAAACTATTGTTTTATTTCTTATTATTTACTCAGGGTTTGAATGTTTCACTTTTGTCGGCTGGGCATCTCCCAGGTGGTGTGATTTTGTGGGTCACGGGTGATTATATTTTGGAATGATCAGTTATTCAGAATGATGTTGGTATTGAAAATAGCATGTGTCTCTGTCTGTTTTGTCTTCCCAGTGGCCATTCTATTACAGTACAACAGGGAAACTAAGCTAATTTAAGATACTAGAATATATCAAAATAACCTATGTTTCAGATATATTAATATTATTCCTAATTCATATTATTGTGAGTCAACATATTCTTACACATACAGGTGTGATACTATTGGTATTTAAAAGCATGAGCATGGGTACCCATTCTTGGGTAAATTGGGTACCATTCTATAAATGGCTCCTGCTATTGTAGCTGCCCTGTGTGCAATCATCGTCCATTAGTACATACCAGTTCCTGAAACTTGATAGAATGGGGCTCATTCAAAGCAAACACAGTTAGCCTTCACTGTAGTTTAAAGAGAGTGGTCTATTTTGTTCAGAATATGTGTTTCCACTTGATGAGTGCTGTTTTAAGAATGCGGTCAGTGTTTTGTCATGACTTTTTTAGCTTGTTCTTTTGGGCTGAGCATAGCACCTTGGCAACCATTCTCCATCCTCATCAATCTGTTGTTGCTATCATTGCTTCAAAGTACTTGAACAATACAGACGGCAATATGTTGCACACATACTCCCAGCCAGCAGTCTGTTTAATAGCTCAGTTCCTTTTATTCTTTTTTTTTCAGTGACGGATCCAACTTAGTTATGTATGGCAATTACAGCTAAACCATATGTTATTTGGTATTACACATTCTGTCCTTCCTTTGAATATAATTATTCTAGCTTGACTGCAGGAGAAATTGTTTACTCAGGCTAGATAACCTGGATGCTAAAGAGATGAAACCGATACACTTGTAGCCAATGTAAAGAGACGAGAATTTTAACAGAAACGAAAGAAGAAAAAAAAAAAACAATATTAAAAATAAACACAGGAAATATGGGAAACCTACACAGTTAAGTGGAAACAGACTAAGGACAATGGCTAGGAGATACTTCTCTACACAGTGGTGAGATTATGGAATGGGTTACCCAGCTGTGTTGTTGATGCTGAATCACTGAGATCCTTACAGATCTCATCTTGAAGTTCTGAAATCAATCAGCTACTCGTAAGAACGTAACATAGAAAATGACTAATTAGAGGATGCCAGTCAGCTACGAGCAGTGATGGGCTGATTGGCATCCTCTAATTTGTCATTTTCTTATGTTCTTATGTTCTTGTCATCAGGAATGAGAGCCACAAGTAGAGTGTCAGTTGGATAAAGCTATAGAGAAAATGCATCTCATTTAGAATGATTACAGCCATCATAATAATGTGAGGGGGTGAAACAAAGGGTAGAATTGATATTTACTGTACATTGCGTAGCCTCTAAGATTATTGGGTGAATTTGCTTGTAAGAGAGCTTTGTAATGCTCATGTCCTGCATACGGTTAAAGGAACTGGTTCATTGAGATGTGATATGGTGCAAGCGTGCCACTTTGTGCACACAGTAAGGTACATGCATTTGCATCATGATATAATCACTGTACACTGTTGGGATTTATCCTCTTTCTATTTTAGTTACTATGGGCCAGTACTCAGGGATAAAAGGAAATAGGAGGTGCAGAGCAGCTCACATCAGTAAAATTGCTTCAGCTACTAAATCATTCCGTACCGCAGCTCTTGGGAGTCTTGTATAAAGCGTTCCACTTTAACTCCTTGTATTTTTCACATGTACAGGGTTACCGCTTTAGCTTTAGCAAGGCAGCAGGCATTGGAATCCCTCCAAAGCTGCTAATGTCTGTAAGGATATAATCAAACCCCAGCAGTTACAATCTAAAGGAAATGATTCATTTATTGAGGCTCTGATTACAGGTAATGAAACAGCTGAATGCAGGACTACATTACTTTCCAACAGCTGTTCTTATGAAGCAGGGAGGAAAAGGCATGTAGTGACTCAGGGGTGTGTACAAGGCTCCAAACCAGCTCCCTCTGCTCAGCACAGAATGGAACAGGTTTATAAAGCGTGGAGAGGGAGAGGCCACCACACTTGAGAAAATACACCATACTTTTATTATAGAAAGGCTGCAGGTTGCTACATCCAGTGTAGAGGAACAGTATTTATAAATTACATAGCAAATCATTATCAGTTAAACGTGTGCTGTTTTAATGCAGTGTATTTATTAACATGTTAATGTTGTTCACGCACCAGTGAATTTATTAGTCTTGCTGTGTATTAGTACCAAGCAGTGTTTTAAAATGTATTTTCTCATTAGCACTGCCCCTCCCGCCCCCATTTAATTCTCTTGAATGTCTGTTAGTTCCTTGCTTGTATTTCAGATTGGAATATGCAGATATCTCAGAGAGAAAGCTATAGATGAAAAGTGCTGAAGTTCAAACTCGCTCAAAGAGTCTACCTGCAATCAGAACATTTGACCCACACTGCAGAGCAGTACCAGGATTCAGCACATCTGACCCACACTGCAGAGCAGTACCAGGATTCAGCACATCTGACCCACACTGCAGAGCAGTACCAGGATTCAGCACATCTGACCCACACTGCAGAGCAGTACCAGGATTCAGCACATCTGACCCACACTGCAGAGCAGTACCAGGATTCAGCACATCTGAACCACACTGCAGAGCAGTACCAGGATTCAGCACATCTGACCCACACTGCAGAGCAGTACCAGGATTCAGCACATCTGACCCACACTGCAGAGCAGTACCAGGATTCAGCACATCTGACCCACACTGCAGAGCAGTACCAGGATTCAGCACATCTGACCCACACTGCAGAGCAGTACCAGGATTCAGCACATCTGACCCACACTGCAGAGCAGTACCAGGATTCAGCACATCTGACCCACACTGCAGAGCAGTACCAGGATTCAGCACATCTGACCCACACTGCAGAGCAGTACCAGGATTCAGCACATCTGACCCACACTGCAGAGCAGTACCAGGATTCAGCACATCTGACCCACACTGCAGAGCAGTACCAGGATTCAGCAGTTTATCAACAGCATTGAAAAGATTAAAATATTCTAAGCACAATTAAAGGGGCCCGTAATAATATGTTCCAAATTGTGCTGTGGTTTTCTAATGGCCAGCCTGTGCAGTTCAGGTACATTGTTTTTTTGTTAACTAAAGTATAAATTAAAAAATGTAAATGCTAACTGTTTTATCTGGACCTACTGCCCAGCAACTATTAATACAGATCTTTAAAAAATACAAAGAACTGGATTGTGTGAAACCACAATTATTGCTAACACAGTTTGATTGAACCATCAACAAAGGGACATTATCTGTGAAAAACATCCCTTCCATCCTACTATGCTGGAAAAGGTGCAAAATTACCTACAAATGGAATGCGCAGTACACAGTACAGTATAGCATCTATCTATGCATTAAAAATGATAGCAACATAAGCACAGATTCCATTTTGCACATTTGCTGTAATACATCATTTCCCACGCTTATGCTGTACTGTCTCTTAACACATTCCACTGTGATTTGTGCTCGGCTTAACTTGACCATTCTTAGGCGTCCCTTGGCTTGACTACACTCCGTATTCCATTTTAAATGTGTATAAAGGCTGATTGCAAGCGTTGTTTTTTAGGATTGTTATTGTTGGTTTGTAAAAGCTCACTCAAAGTTGTGCTTATATCAAATCCCTAACGTTGGTTTACAGTGCTGTGCATGTTTAGTAACGTTGCCCCTGCAGGGACTAGCACTGCGCCTGACACTTTAGACCAGTAAGAGGATTTTGCTTGTTATCTTAGCTTGTTATCACCTCTTTCGTTCTTCAGTCTCTGCTACTGTAGTTTCAGTTTCATATCCCCAGGTGTGTGATATAAACTCGATAATCAGCTTTGGCTCATCGCTTATGCAGCTGGTGCTACTTGGAGGATTTTGTTTTGCAATCTCACCACTCCTAGCTGAGCCACTCATAACAAACAATGCTTTCAGTCAGTATCCTGCCTACGACGCACAGCAATACCAGAGCAGCATGGCTGAGTTCACCCTGTATTGGAACAGCAATACGAGAGCAGCATGGCTGAGTTCACCCTGTATTGGAACAGCAATACCAGAGCAGCATGGCTGGGTTCACCCTGTATTGGAACAGCAGCACCAGAGCAGCATGGCTGAGTTCACCCTGTATTAGAACACAATACCAGAGCAGCATGGCTGAGTTCATCCTGTATTGGAACAGCAATACCAGAGCAGCATGGCTGAGTTCATCCTGTATTAGAACAGCAATACCAGAGCAGCATGGCTGAGTTCACCCTGTATTAGAACAGCAATACCAGAGCAGCATGGCTGGTATCATCCTGTATTGGAACAGCAGCACCAGAGCAGGATCCCAGGGTGTCAGCCTCAACAACATTACTGGGGAGTTGGTTCCAAACCCTCACAATTTTCTGTGTAAAAAAGTGCCTCCTATTTTCTGTTCTGAATGCCCCTTTATCTAATCTCCATTTGTGACCCCTGGTCCTTGTTTCTTTTTTCGGGTTGAAAAAGTCCCTTCGGTCGACGTTTCAAATGTATATAGATTCACACCCTAGACGTTAACCTGCAAGCCCAAGAAACTACCCCCTGTACCACTCAGAGGCCTCCAGCAAATAACAAAACAACCACCTGAAAGCTTAAAGGTATCAGTCCGACATCCAGCGTTGTTCAAATGATTAAAACATTTTATTATTTTTTTTCTTTTTTTTAATTATTTTAATATGTTGTCTCTGTGACAAAACATAAAAACATAACTTCAATCCCAGTGGACCTTTCCAAGCAACTCATTTGTTGAGTTGAAATTCATTAATACATAAAAAAAAGACAAATCAGTAAATTCTTATAAAACTTGTATTATTCCACAACCTACTTTGCTGATAACAGCAAAGTTAGAGCATATTATATGTGTGTGTTGTATTCTGCAATGGCATGCTGTAAACCTGCAGTTTAATAGTCTTCTTCTGTCATTTCTGCACTAGTATAAATACATTAGTTAAGGTGCGAGTGCTACTCAAATCTGTTTGATTGTTAATCACATTATTAAATGCCATTGTTGATATTACATTTGTCATACTCATTGCAGAATTAAATTAGACAAAATTGTAAATGAATCTATTCACTGCACGGCACCCAGAAAATACCAAACTTCATTAAAACCAGGTACTCATCTGCCGTGGCAAGTCCTTAATAACATTTCTGCCAGATTGTTTATGTTCCAGGAAGTCATTACAAGAGCTCCTTGTTTTTCTTTTTTTTTCAATAAACAAATTCTCAGTCAGGACACTAAAACAGAACAAGAGGCTAATCGAGTTGAGAGGAAATTGCTAGTGGAAAACCATTTACATCTGAAAGGCAAGGAACAGAGGCGGCTCATAAATTATTCACAGGAGAGCACAGAATTTAGGGGATAAAGGCTTTTCTATCCCCTGCCAGAGAATGACTCAAATGAGGTTTGGGTTCTCTCTCTCTCTCTCTCTCTCTCTCTCTCTCTCTCTCTCTCTCTCACCCCTAGCTGCCTGAAAAAGACAAATGTGACAAGATGATTGTAATGAGTCCTACTGCCCTGTCTCTGTAAGAGGGCGGGGGTGTAGTAGAAAGAATAAAGAGCCGAGTGGCCCATCTCTATGCGCCATTTGTTTTGGAGTGAAGTTAAAGGCCACCTGGGGCTTTGAGACACAAAGGAGCAGCAGCGACATGATCTCCAGGACCTTCACAGTTCAGAACCACAGACTCCATCAACCTATCAGCTAAATAGAATCGGGAGCTTACCACATTATAACACCTTGCATTTTTATTTCAGTGTAAGATGTATTTGGAAATCAGCCATGATTTGTCCCCTGGGCGAGATAAATTCTTTTGTGT
Source organism: Acipenser oxyrinchus oxyrinchus (assembly GCA_030684275.1). Taxonomy (NCBI): domain Eukaryota; kingdom Metazoa; phylum Chordata; class Actinopteri; order Acipenseriformes; family Acipenseridae; genus Acipenser; species Acipenser oxyrinchus. The sequence continues at coordinate 10,072,399 of CM060248.1, forward strand.
TACAGTATGCGTCAGGTGTAAGCAACACTTCACCACCTACCCTATACAACACCATCCCTAACTTCAAAAACACTCCAATTATAAAATGAATGGTCCAGTAGTATTGTTCATTACAATCATCACTGGACAATGTATACAATAGTAAAATAATATGAAATCCTGTTGTAACACTGCTAGTTCAGCCACCACGTGGTCTGCTAGGATGGCACTAGTGTTTAATCTGTACTGGAGGGATTCAGTGCTAAGAGGTAAGTGCCAGCTTTTAAACTATTGAGGGCAAACCAGTGAGCGAAGAAGAGGGGCTGCCTTTAGAATCAGGGTATCTATGGATTCCAAGTTAAAGTGGGCGTTAGCAGGTCTGAGAGTATAAGGATTATGGTATTATATTATACAGTAATATACTACAGTATAAATAGATTCATTAAGGTGGGGCTACTGCTTTAAAACCTGTGTGCTAATCAAGATGTTGCAGAATGGGTGTACTTTGCAGAAAGGAAAGTACAGGAGAGTAAAGTGTTGTGTGAATAGCTGACTGTCTCCTTTATAAACCCACAAAGGTTCACAGCCCTGTTAGATGTGATGTTCATTTCTATAGGGAAGTGTCTCTGGCGAGGACAGGCTGGAGTGAAGCTTTCTTTCCAATGGCAGCTCTTGGGAAACATGATACAGAATATTAGTTTTAGTGAGCCGAGATTCTTTTGGGTTCCTTTGTGTTTATTCCTCAATGCACATACAGTATATGAAGATTGTTTTTTGCCAAAAGCAAATGGGTAGTTGTATTATGCTATCCCTCCTGCTGTTTATTAAAACAGCCAATTAAGCACAGAGCAGTAAAACAACATGTCCTGGTAACAATTAAATGAAATAACATGTTTTTAAAACACTCCTCTGGGATATTAAGATGTAAATCCCCAATTTGTCTGAGAATATGCCCCAGGATTTCAATTAAGCAGATGGAGCTTTAACAAAACTGTCCTCCACTGGTACAGTATATTCTTTCCAGTAGTTTAATACCATTGCATTACTGTGACACTGAAGAAATGAACCAGTCCAGGTTCACATGGGAATAAAATAAAGCACACATCAAATTCTCCATATAATACAAATATGCCATATACATCCTTTGCAGTAGTAGGCAAACATTGGGAACGATCTGGCATTAATGCACATCTGATTCGAATTTTTATCCATCACTATAAAACACTGCATAGTACTAACTGTGTGAAACACCTCTACATGGGGTGGACAAAAAAAAGGAAGCAGATTCAATATGTTTTCTCTTGCAGTTTTTGTAGATGATGTAATACAGCACATATCAGGGATGCCAACTGCACAGCAGTCATCTGACAACTCATTTGCACAAACAAATGTGTTATGCATGGCAGGTGTTTCTAATTTTATGTCCAGCCCATAAATATAATCCATTGTTGAACTAAACTAACCTTTCCTAAAAAGGAATGACATTCTTACATCCTTGTTCAGCCTCTAGGGTCTGCAGACGAGAGACATCCATACACTTCAGAGGAAGCAGTTTTGTATGTCCACCACTGTATGAAGAATGTGCCCCCTGGGCAACACACACTTCCTCAATCAATGCAGCAGCCAAAGGTTTGCTGAGCAAATTTAGAATTAAGACAAGTTTAGGCGTTGACCTTCATCTTGGTGATTCTGCTAACATTAAGGAATGCTCTTTGAACAGTTCTAGGAAGTCTTTTAAAAGAGATACAGAATCTTTGTTTATCAAATTAATTTCCTACTGTGAGTATTTGTTGCAGTCTATTTCATCGCTGCAGTTATTATGATCCAGAATAAAACTGCCTTGGTGGATATTTAAGATACAGTTGTACAGCAACAACCAGGGCAGCATTGATTTTTCTAAAACATTCTTATGGCTGCCTGGGGACTGCCCAGTGTTAGGTTGTAGCCAGCAGCGCACTCATTCACAACAGCCTGCATGCATGCATCAATAAGAGAAGAATGTGCTTTGTACCTGATCCAAGGTTATCTCCAAGCAGCCTGGAGAAACCCTCTGCAGAACATCTACCACAGAAACTTTGTATCTGTTTTTAAAAAGAGTTTTGTACAATTGTACACTACATATGTAAGTACATAACTGTATCAGAAAAGGGTTAGGTTTAGAATTAGGGTTAGGTGGGTTAGGGTAAGGTTTTGAGTTAGGGACAGGGTTAGGGTTATATCATGCAAAAAGACGTACACATTAAGTACATTGTAACTATGCATAATAACTTTGTAATTATATGTAAGTACACATGTATTTACTAAGTAACTACTATGTAAATACACAGTAATTAGAGACATCATGTAAAGTGTTACCTAAATAGTATTGTCTCTGACAGGGAACTTACATGATTTAAAAGAATAAAGTTTATATTTTGATGGCTGAATTCTCTAATGAGTATCTATAATTTTACTGAGTCCATTTGGCGGTAGTAAAAGAGCGTGCCACGGAGTCTTAGGGCTGTAATCTTTAGTTTGGAACACTGTCAACTAACATTCTTACTGCTTCTATACAGGTATCCCTCAATAGACAGTTCAAACTGTGGTATTCCTAAACATACTAATCACAGTCTTTGTGAGTCTTCATTGTTTATCTGTGTATGCTGCAGGTGACTGTCAAAACATCAGCCAATGTCCCCACACCTGCAAGGTCAAAGGGCAAACTTGTTTCTGTGTAACTTCCATTCATAAAACAACTATGCAATACAATGGATTTCAAAACATTTAATCTGATAGCACTGAATCCTAAAACACCCATCGAATGAAGGGTGTGTTCTCATCACCTCAACACAGTGAGTGTTGACAGGGATCTTTGAAACTATGAAAGGGTGATTGATGCTCACAATGCTTTACAGTAGTTATTTAAAGCTTTGTATGAATTCTATGTATAAAACATTAATGGACTTAGAAACTAACAACATTTTCAGCAATACCCCATCCAGAATTAATTTACAGTAAACAATGAAGTCAAGGCTTGATGTTATAAACACAGGAATGTGTTAATGTGACACATGCCCACAGAACATGTCATATACAGTTATCTAAACGTGTACAATCTACACAAAAAAAAGAAATTACATGAGTTTTCAATACAGCACTTTATTGTAGAAATATACAGTCATTTGGTTTAGCAATTAAACAGTCAGTGCTTGTGCCTTCATGTTTGTATGATAATCTGAACCCTAAGAGATTTCTTAAAGCAAATGAAAGCATGCTACAGACAAACCGCACCTTTAAAACATGAAAGCTGCTTGCAGTTCATCTCATGACTCAATTGCTACAAATAATCAACTGCAAAAGAGCTCCTGCGTCTTTTATTTAGCTTTTAAAAATAGATTTTGTTTTTAATATAAGACAAGTTCCTTTAGTTCTCCTCTACCACCCGAAAAATCGGTGAGCACACTGCTGCAGCACTAGAAACTGATATAAATAGATGTGCACTTTGCCTAACACCAGAAAGACACAGTTCCCAAGTGCTTTCCATTTCCTTAGGAAGCAGTACACTCACAGCTTGGAGAGTTATTTCAGTAAGCTCTTAACCTGGGAGCTCTCCCTGTTTTACTTCTCTGCTTGTCATTGCTCCACTTAAAGGCAGGTAGTGACTGACTACTGAGTCCTGAGTTCCTGTCTCTCTCCCTCTCTGCCCCTAAGTTTGCCAAGAAGGTCTCACAGGCACCTTTACACTTTTGCTCCTGAGTGGGCTCTTTCCTCTGCTGTGATTGGGTGACCTCTGAGCATTCTGCAGGTGGTGGGAGGAGCCTTCCTCTAACGTAGGAGCCGTGACATCAACCGATAAAGCTTTCTTGAGAATGCTGTGTTTGGGTTGAGCTGCATGGGTGGCCCCCCTACCAGCAGATGTTGCCAGCAGTGCAGCTTTTTTGTTCTCAGTAGGATTTTTCGTTCTCACTGGGCCTCCTTCCCCTCCCTCAGCGCTCCCGGACTCAGACTTTTGGGAGTTCTGGCTGGAGCCTTTGCCCTTTTCTCTGCGTTCCTTCTCCAGAGAACGCAGGCTCTCCCAAGCTTGCTCGTACTCAGCTTTCAACGATTCCAGCTCACGAGATGCCCTGTCCCTCTTCTCTGCACAGTCTATCAGCAGCTGTTCTAGGGAGTGGAAGAACTCCTTCCCAAACCGTGAGAGGGCCTCATCTCCTGCAAGAGGAATAACAGATAGGACCTCGGGTTAGGGACAGTCTGCAATACACTGAGCTGAGGTTCCACAATGTGAGAGGCTTGAATGAGAAACGAGAGTAACCATGTCACAGTGCTTTCCATCTAAATACATCCAACATGGTGTATTAGAGGTGCTGAGCTGTTATTGTGTGAAGGCTGGGACCTCAGTCATTCCTTACTTTACTTTCTAAATAGCTCACCCAGCAAGAACCCTTTTGAAAAAGCAGCATCTTGTTTCCATCTCCTGTTTCTGCACAATTTGTACAGCTGGGAAAAGTGAATCACATGAAGAAGGTTAAGAGACTGCAGCTAAGTTTAGATTCTAACTCTCCTGGCTCTTAGCTTTTACTCAAACCATCAGAACAAACTGCAAAGGTCACAAGAGATAACACATGGGCCAAAACCTAATCCCTCACCAAAAAAGGCCTAATAATATTTCCAACCCAGAAAATGGTAACATTTTGTGTGCCAACAAGCTCCTCTGTGTGAATAAAGTTAAAGTCGTAACTGCAACATACAGTTCACATTGAGATGGGAGAGCAGTGGAGATTCTGAGGAGACATTTTTGTGTTTTAAAGTTTTAAAGGAGGGAAGTGTGAAACAAAAACAAATATAAATCAAAGCTGTCTTCTGACATGGCTTAGGATGCTGGAATGTGCTTGGAATGTCGTAAATCTTCCTCATGTATGGGTTCACCTGGTTCTCATCAGAATACCTTCATCAAACATTGACTGCCTGCCTGCTCAGAGGAGGCTTCCTTCTGCAAATCCTGAGGATTACCTGGCCCATGGAAGCCAAGGGGTTCATGCCAGGCTGAAGGAAGCGACAGGTGCTTGCATGTTTGGTGTGTCTTAAGTGTTGTGGAGCAGGTGTGAAATATTCACAGGGACAGATTTCTGCCTGCAGATAGACAGGTTGAGAGACAGATATACTGACAGACACACTGATACAAAAAACAAGACAGATAAAGATTGGCAGTAGAGTTGATAAAAGATACTTTAGATAGACACCCCTACAGAAAGACAAAGAACAAAGGGATCTACAGTACTGTGGAAAAGTTTTAGGCAGGTGTGAAAAAATGCTGTAAAGTAAGAATGCTTTCAAAAATAGACATGTTAATAGATTATATTTATCAATTAACTAAAAGCAAAGTGAGTGAACAGAAGAAAAATCTAAATCAAATCCATATTTGGTGTGACCACCCTTTGCCTTCAAAACAGCATCAATTCTTCTAGGTACACTTGCACAAAGTCAGGGATTTTGTAGGCATATAGTCAGGTGTATGATTAAACAATTATACCAAACAGGTGCTAATGATCATCAATTCAATATGTAGGTTGAAACACAATCATTAACTGAAACAGAAACAGCTGTGTAGGAGGAATAAAACTGGGTGAGGAACAGCCAAACTCAGCTAACAAGGTGAGGTTGCTGAAGACAGTTTACTGTCAAAAGTCATACACCATGGCAAGACTGAGCACAGCAACAAGACACAAGGTAGTTATACTGCATCAGCAAGGTCTCTCCCAGGCAGAAATTTCAAGGCAGACAGGGGTTTCCAGATGTGCTGTCCAAGCTCTTTTGAAGAACCACAAAGAAACGGGCAACGTTGAGGACCGTGAGGACGCAGTGGTCGGCCAAGGAAACTTACTGCAGCAGATGAAAGACACATCATGCTTACTTCCCGCCGCAATGGGAAGATGTCCAGCAGTGCCATCAGCTCAGAACTGGCAGAAAACAGTGGGACCCTGGTACACCCATCTACTGTCCGAGAAGTCTGGTCAGAAGTGGCCTTCATGGAAGACTTAGGCCAAAAAGCCATACCTCGACGTGGAAACAAGGCCAAGCGACTCAACTATGCACCGAAAACACAGGAACTGGGGTGCAGAAAAATGGCAGCAGGTGCTCTGGACTGATGAGTCAAAATTTGAAATATTTGGCTGTAGCAGAAGGCAGTTTGTTCGCTGAAGGGCTGCAGAGCGTACACAAATGAGTGTCTGCAGGCAACAGTGAAGCATGGTGGAGGTTCCTTGCAAGTTTGGGGCTGCATTTCTGCAAATGGAGTTGGGATTTGGTCAGAATTAATGGTCTCCTCAATGCTGAGAAGTACAGGCAGATACTTATCCATCATGCAATACCATCAGGGAGGCATCTGATTGGCCCCAAATTTATTCTGCAGCATGACAACGACCCCAAACATACAGCAAAAGTCATTAAGAACTATCTTCAGCGTAAGAAGAACAAGGAGTCCTGGAAGTGATGGTATGGCCCCCACAGAGCCCTGATCTCAACATCATCGAAGTCTGTCTGGGATTACATGAAGAGAGAGAAGCAACTGAGGCTGCCTAAATCCACAGAAGAACTGTGGTTAGTTCTCCAAGATGTTTGGGCCAACCTACCTGCCGAAGTTCCTTCAAAACTGTGTGCAAGTGTACCTAGAAGAATTGATGCTTGATGCTGTTTTGAAGGCAAAGGGTGGTCACACCAAACATGGATTTGATGTAGATTTTCTTCTGTTCACTCACTTTGCATTTTGTTAATTGATAAATATAATCTATTAACATGTCTATTTTTGAAAGCATTCTTACTTTACAGCATTTTTTCACACCTGCCTAAAACTTTTGCACAGTACTGTATATTCATTGAGTTTGATGTCTTTCTTTTTGGATGGATCTAGATGTTGCTAGGAGAAAAGTGGAACATTATACAGTAGATAGGCAGGTATCAAGGAACTTAAATGAGATGATGTCTCTTGGAGATAAAATGTGAAGGTAGATCACTACATTATAAAGGTTCATTACCAAGGTTAAGAAGAACAGGTCCTGTTAGGTTTACCAGAGGACCAGAAACACAGCTCATTGAGGTTTTCAAAAACATCTGCAGCCCAGGTTCTGTAGACTTCATAGTCCAGTACAGATATAATACCCACTGTTAATAATATGGCAGCTTTCTTGGTCCTGATATGTAATGCCAGAGGGTACCTCTAAGCCCATTGTATAAATATTTAGGATAATTTTAGTGGAAGGTACCAGAACTGGAGACTGACAGCTTATATTAATCTACACAGCATGTGAAATAAGACTCCGCTGCAGTGAAAGCTTCTTACTCACAGGCTTGCCAGCACAACCACAGCCCTGGCCTGGAGAGACCACACACTGAGCCGGTGGCTCAGGCCAATGCCTGGCCTCTTCACTTATACTGCCAAGAAATATATTCCATTAGATTATGGTAATGTGATGGCGGTCATTGCCAGTAGAAACTGGGGTTGGACGAGGAGGTTCTTTGTAGTTTCTTTCAAGTGTTCTTGCGTGTGATAAGCAAACACCCTGAAAGTAATTCCTTGCATAAACAAAGGAATTTATAAAACGTTATGGAAATGCATTTATTTAAGAACACTTTAACAGTGATATCCACATTCATCCAGTTGTTTTATATTTTTAATGAATACTTATTGTGAAGTCCATTGGGAATTTAGCTACAGCAGAACTACAAGTCACTGAACTTTATGTCATTTTACTTTGTATGGATGTAGATGGATCTACTGTATATGCCACTGAATACTAAGTACTTCTCTGCACACAAAAAAATTAGTCGACATCCTTAAGTCTCTGTTTTATCTTTTTTTTTACATCTAAATTGGCTCTCCTCAGTTTAGTAGTGGTTTCTCTGCATGCTGTGTTAGTTATCAGAGTTAATGTTTTTGTCGTATTTTACAAGGTAGCCAGGAACACCCAGCTACTGTGTTTCTACAATACTACCATAGGTTATTGAGTGCCCACACAGTACACAGAACCTATAGTTTAACATTTCATCTGAAGAAGTCTGATAGCTTCCTAAACCATCCTATTGTCTCTTATGATTAAGATGAAAAGCAACACAGTATCTGTTGCTACACTTTGTGAGAAGATGAAAAAAGCTTTGATGCTGGCGAAGAAGAAACACGGATCTGGACAAATGCATCAGAGAATTGCAAGGTTTGGGATAAAAGCTAAAGAGGATGCAGAGGTTGGGATGTGTAGTGGTTTACAAGGAACGAAGACTGCAGTCTGTAAAGCTCAAATTCATCCTAATATTGTACTAATGACGACAACATGGGGCCTTCTTGCACAATGGTATTTATTTAGCAGTGCATAGATTGTTATGATAATCACAGTGCACAGTTTGATATATAAATTACAGCCAATAATGTGTGAATTAGTGATCATTAATGCATATTTTATTCATCTTTTATCTTCAATTTACTAAAAAATCAAAAATATATGTCAGGCTTCTTTTTGTGCACCAGATGCCTGCTTGACCAGCCCCCCTTTCCAGTAGGCATCGGTGGTCAGTGTTCAATCTACTGGAGGGGCATCATGTTAGCCAAAACCTTTTCATCTCAGAGGCTGAGATTCCCCTGGGTCGTCAAGACAAGTTTTTACTCATCATCAAGTGCTGGAGTTCTGCCAAACCTCCCCTTTTCATCTACGAGGGCTCAGATTCAAACCCCTCCAGGCCTGAAGACAGCTGCTTCCAGGGGAGACCGGCCTCGGGCATGTATCCGTTCACCAGCAATAGCGAATCATATTTGGCTCATTAATCTCTACAATATGTGTCTCTGCAAGTGAAGTATCCTGTTTAACATTCTTTAGTGTTCTGTTTTGTTATTGCATTATGCCAGTTATATCTATTACAAACAAGTGAAATCAAAATGGTTTTATATCAAAAGAATAAAAGAAAGGTAAGATAAACCCTGAGTGGTTTTAGTTAGTTTGTTCATGACAGGTGTGACAGAAACAGAATGATTCTTGGTGGTAAATCTCCCTCCCGACCTGTGAGGGCGCTTAAAAAAGGGAACAGAGTACCCTGGACTGGATAGCCTGACAATTCATTCTCCGGGTTAAAAGGAAGTCGGTCATCTAGAAAGGGGACGGAGCTCCAGTCACTAAATCATCGACCCGGAAGGGAAGCGATGTGGCAGCCGGGGATTGGAGGAGCGGTTGCAATCATAAACCAAGGGGTCATGAGTGATGGTACAAATAGGGGACGGAGAGATGTGATCTGTTCCTTTGTTTATGGTTAAGGTACGACCCAGTATTTGTGATCATATCGTGAGTGTTTGGTTTGTTTGTCTCTAATTGTTACTTGTTATTATTAGTAGATGGCTAACACGTTCCGGAGCTGTCGCCAGAGGCCAGCACTAACCCGGACATCACTGCACCTGTAGTGCTATAGTGTTTGTATATTGTGGATGTAATAACTGTGTTTATTATTTGGGACTGCAAACCCGTTTTACAGAACAGTGCAATACACATTCCTGTGTATTGCCTGGGATTATTGTTTTAAGGTCACCAGACCTGGATTACAAAATAAATCATTTTCTGATTAGATTATCACTGTCTGTCTTTTCTTTGCGCACCGCATCACTCCTACACCTGTACCCTGCAAACCACTTTGCCACACAGGTTATATAAACCAGAGTGGTTTTAGTTAGTTTGTTCATGACAGGTTATATAAACCAGAGTGGTTTTAGTTAGTTTGTTCATGACAGGTTACGTACTACATTTTTTGGTACTGAATAATTGTCTAAACAAGGGCAGCACATTTAATGAATCCTAACAACTAAAAAGATCTTAAAGTAACTGCTCTGAAAATATCTTCACAGCCGTACTACATATCCTACAAGCAGCTGTAGTCAAACTGTATGCTCTTAAAATCATTAATGCCATGGTTAATAAAGGACAAATGAAGTTGTTTCATCTTTATAGAGCTGCCTGTGGGTAGTTTCATATTTGCAAACATGAACACATCTATCGCCTCCCTCTTATTTTTCTATGTGTATAGAATGCTATGTGGGCCCACTTGTGCATCGTCAAACAATATGATGTTTGAATATTGATCACATCTCTAATGCTAAACAACAGACTGAAGACTGGAGTTGTTTAAAGATGGCGCTTTATATTTGAAAATAGGAAAAATAATCTTAAAATGAGCAGAACTACACATAGTATTTGATACATATGGAGAACAAAAATATGCATTAGGCAAATGTACCCACATTAGTTCTATTAAAGGTGAAACAACTTAATATTTCATTTTTGGATATCACTTTTAGGAATAATTCCTAACACACCTTTGTCCTTTTGCTTGGATCATTTTTCTTCCAATTACACTGGGTAAAACATAATAATCAGCTACTGTAACTTGACTTTTTCTAAAGGAAAGCACTCTATGTGAGAGCTGCATGTTGAATAAGATAAAAAGCCTCCCTGTGTTGTCTTTCTTTGCTCACCTTGGTTCTGTGATGGCTTCAGGGCCTCCACTGCCTCATGGATCTGCTCAGAGCTGTTTTTAAAGACTGTCAGAAAATCCCGCAGAGCACTTTCTGAAGCTGTTGTTTTCAGGCTGCTATAACATGAAAGCACCTCTGCAAGAAAGCGAGGAGGCCAGGGTTTTAGGAGTTGCTTCAAAAACTCGTATGAATGTATTCATTGTGTTTTTCAGAAATGGAAACAGTTTTATTTTAAACTATTGTAACTGTTGTCATTTAACAACATTTTCACTCACATGACCTACTTTGCTGTTCTAAATTAGTTTGTAGCCACAGCCACAGCCACAGTTGATTTTGTTTATTTTCTTATTCACATGTCCTGAGTCATTAATCAGATAGATTGACCAGCCTGGATAGTGACTAGCATTACTGTAGCCATTTGTGATTCAAACATCACATTTCTGCATATTTTCCAGTATAAAGGGTAACAACTGTGGCGTTAACATGTTGCTTGCTTTATTATTTGACAAGATTAGCGTAATAACCTAGCGTAAAGCGTAAAGGCCAGTTTCAGACGGATGCTCCAAAGCGTGCCAAAGTCAATTGAAATTAAGTACGCGTTAGAGCCGCACTTCATTAAATTTGACTAACCAATTGGTTTCATACTGGCGAACCGAAAGCGTATCGCACTTATTTCAAAGGTGTCTTCAATAAAATCACATCGGAGACAAATGATGACATATGGTTATTATAAAGAAAAACTCTGTTATTTGAGAACAGTAGGCCTACACAGCGCAGTTCGCTAGTGTCAAACAAATACACAGCTAAACAAGTTTTAATCACATTTAACCATCATTTATGTCACCTTTATTGTAATAATAATAATAATAATAATAATAAATCTGAATTTAAAAGATGTTCAGTCTTTAGTGACTGTTTTTACCCTTAAGAAGACCATGATCTATCCGCCGCACTACAATCTAGTCACTGGGGCTATCTGTGTTTTCAGAAGCCGTAGTGCTAAGGAAAGATCAGCGAGCAGATTCCCAAGGTAGCAGCATGATTTTCGGTCAGTTAAAAAATAGAGCTCCGTGCTGCTGCTGGGAGTTGGGCTACGACACATTTTCTTACAGCTGCATTTCTATTAAGTTGAGGTTCAAGAACACGAAACACAGCATCCCCATTTAGTTAAAAAGCCTGTCACTGACAATTATTGAAATATTCATTGTATTGTTGTTTTATTTCTGTTTAGATTTGCCCAAATATATAAGAGGATCAAAACAAGTTGCTCAGATGAAAGGAACAGAAGTCTGCAGTCATATTAATATTTATGCAAACGAGGATTGATTTGCATGGTTTATTTATTTTAGAAATACGTATAAATGAATGAATTAATTAAAATGTAACACGTGTTTAGCTAAATCACAATACATGTAGTTTAAATTCAGTTTCTCTTAGGCGTATATTACTCAGAATTTTTTTTTTTTTTAAGACAATATTTAAGTTCTTAAGAAGAAATTTAGGCCGATCATAAGAAAAATTGAAGAATTGAACTTAAGAACAATCTTAGGACGATCTTAACTATTTTCTTACAGACTTTCTTAAGTTTTGTCTTAAGAAGACTTTCAAGAATACGGCCCCTAGCTCGCTGCTCCTCCATGGGCTCTGGCATGATTGATTAGCATTGTGGGATACACAATACTGTTTAGCATGTCATTTAAATATCATTTGTGTACATTAGCATTAAGTGCAGCTTAATTCAGTTCACCACTGGAGCTCCTTATGAAACCAAGGTGCACCAGAGTCGCGCGGCGCGGCAGAGGAAGGCGTGCCAGCGTCAAAAGAGCGTCGAGGCGAACTTAATTGTTTCAGGCGGCGCTCTACTCATGTACTTAATTGGGCCTTAGTCAAAATGTTGTGCTTGAACTGAGTTCGGCACGCCTCTACAGCATCCGTCTGAAACTGGCCTAACTCTACAACCCCAGGGGGAACTGCTTGTCTTGGTGGAAGAAGTAAGTAACTCTTTGTACTCTTTGAATTACATCACACTATTGCTATCTGTTACTTTACAAAAATGGATCCATGTTTATTGAAATGAGAACAAGACTAATTTGTCTTCCAATAAAATAGAAATCCATTAAATAAATATTATTTATTTGTCTTTATTGTATTTTCCCTTGAAAAAAATAAATGCAGACCTTGAAACACAGCTCTTGTTTGTGTGTTCAACAATATATCAGTGATAAACATCTTTAATTAACAAAGTAAGACAGGGATTGTGCCAGTGGCTGTTTTGCAGTCGCCAATGTTTACTTTTTCGATCCAGTGAATCCAGAACAATGAATTATCAATGGCAGTGATGCATATAATATATGTTCTATATAGCTAAACTCTTGTGAAGAAGCGATCATGCTTCAGCTGACAAATCTTGTTCGTCTTCCTGACTCACGTCTCCACTGACTAACCTTGCAAAGGGGCACACAGAGTCTCTGCTATGTTCTCCTGGAAAACTTGGTAGGCTTGCCTGACCCCCTGGATAAGTGCTTCAGTGTATTGGATCTGGAGGTTGTACAGGGACCTGTGGAACTCCAACTCTGCCTGTAAAGCTTCCACCTGGTTTGCAAATAAAAGACAGCATAGCTTACTTGTCACATGCATGTTCAGATAACCATTATGTTTCCATTTGACTAGGGCAAAAGTAAATCATTTATTTAACATATCTACAAGTACAGGTACAAATATTTTGAATGTGTTATAGAATATAAATTGAACAAAATATAATTATTAGTGCCTAAACAGGCCTGGAGAGTTGATTAGATACAATCTACTTTGAGAACAGGCACTGACAGGCCAGAAAAGCTGATCAGCATAACATACATCTAAAATAGAACAGAAATAAATTGCAGAATGTTAAACAGGACTTTAGACTTAGAGATGTCAATACAAATTTGTAAATATTGTGTTTGGGCACCATCTATAAACTGAACCCCAGCATGCTAGTTAAAACAACGAGTTAAACTGCTGAACGTTTCCGATTCAGCATGCTAGTATAGTTAAAACAACGAGTTAAACAAGACAAATAATACATAATAACTGAAAGCAATAATGTGTTGTGTGTGTGTGTGTGTGTGTGTCTGTGTGTGTGTGTGTGTGTGTGTGTGTGTGTGTGTGTGTGTGTGTGTGTGTGTGTCTGTGTTTGAGCTGCAACTTGAATCCATGTCCTCCTACACAGCATTCTAGCTCTGCAACCACTGCAGCTCCTCACAAATATAAGACGAGAGCGGAATACAAATGCATCTCTCAATCCTGAAAGTCTCTCTAGGGCACTTTACTCACACCTTCTTATCCTGCATTCTTATCAGTACAAAACCTAAAAAGCATCCTGATTAATAAACAGACAATGAACCTCACTGTATGAAAGCAAAACAACACCAAAATAAACCGGACTGATGTCAGCATCAGTGTGAAAAAATACAATGTTTGGGCTTTTCGTAAACAAAGATAAAAGGGAATAACTTTCTCGATGAGGCTTTATGCAAATACTTGGAAGCCGGCTTGAGTGAAAGGATACATTTTGAAGGTCATTTACATAGGCTTATTTTGCATTTTGAAGTCTTGAATCTGCAGTCCTTAAAAACGCATTACTGTAATACCCCATAGCTCATAGGTTGAGAGAGTCAGAGCGACAAAAGTGTTGCTCATTAATCCAGAGCACTTATCTATGGAAGCCTCTGTTTATTATTAATGAGTACTGTCCTCTCAGAATGCTACAGCACAGCTCTTACATGGAATGGAAGCCTTTGATAACCTCCTGGAGTAAAGCAATTGAAGAACACTCAGCCCCCTTTGTCCATCACAGATAAACCGCATGGTTTTCAGAATGGCTTTTAAAGCACCAATTATCACCTACTTGTTTCAGATATCTGTAAATGTATTTCAATCTGTATTTTATTCTAATGCAATGCATTTAGTCAACGTTAGTTGGTTACCAACAAAGCAAACTTACTACAACTTCTGAGATATTTTATACAACAGTGTGTTTTGTTGGTTGTACCCTCAACATTTAAATGTTCAGCTGGCACTAGAAAAGTAATAAAACACTATTGCTCTAGTCATTAAAACAGGCTACAATATGAGGCTGAATGTTGTATTTTATTTGAGGGTGAATGTTGTATTTTATTCTACCTGCCCTATACAATTACCCAGAAAGTGAAAAGTGATTCAAAATAAATAAATAAATACGCTGGAGAATGGAACACGGCTACGATAATACAAATGCATGATTGTATCTGCAGGGCTGTAACTCGTGCTCGGTTTTTGAAAATGTAGAAATTATCACTTTTAGGCCATACTTGTACTAAAGCGAATTTCATCGTTTCCACTCTCATACGTTCTACACAATCTCAGCAGCAGTAGTCTATTAATATTTACCTGGATTAGCTGCCTGTGGGTAGAAAAATCCTTTTACTGTACTTTCAAGCTCCACTTACCCAGAACAAATTACCTCAAGAGAATGTGCATCAAATTCTTAAAGAACAAGCTCTTTTTTTGTTTCCTCTTTATATCTTTCCAAAAAAAAGTCTAACAATATTTTTTTTTAAATCTCAGTACAGTACATGAAGGATGAAGGATATTATAACATCATAATTACAAAATAAAATACAAACATTTGCGTTCTGCGTTTGTAAGACTCAGTGCTTTTACCCAGACATTCTGATTTGTCCCACCTGCTGCAATGCCTTCAGCCGGGAGTAATCTGCGGTTTTAACCAGGGCCTCAGCAGCTCTCCTCGCCCGCTGCTGAGGGGCCCCTTTGGGGAGGGCAGGCAGCACTGAAAGCACATTCTCTGTAGTCAGTTCCTGGCTCACCCGCTGCTCCACTCTCGCCTGCAAAACATCCACACAGTCACGCTGTGAGCATCCAAGAGAGTATTTTCTTCATTAATAGAAGAGTGCGTTTTCTTCATTAATAGCACCCTGGGAGCTGGCGCATTAAAATGTGAAGCAAAGGAGAGTAAACACACACACACAGAGCACAGGTGGGAAGACATACATCACACACTGAAAGTTATAAATAATGTACCCAACTATAATGGAAGGGAGGCGCTTGACAGTTGAACTCATTGTTTTATTTGACTGGGCTGCTGCAACACTTGAAGTTATTGTTACTGCTTATATCCCTGTATCCGGCAGGACAGGAATTTCACCGGCAGCTGCAATGCAAGCTTCCCCACTGAAGCTCCAATGTGTGTTGACTGTCTTGGAAGGACCACCATTTAAGTGGAGGAGAAAGCTCATTCCAGTCCTTGGCCACAACTCTATGTAGAACAACCAGTTATAATCCCACCAGACACTGGGCTACGGTTACCCAAACCTGTTCTATACAGGTCATCAAAATATATTGTATTTGCTTCTGACTGACGGTGCAAAATTCATCAGTATTAGCACATCAATACATACAGTTGTGTAAATGTATCCTCATACTAACACTTCTTGAATGTGACCCATGCTACACTATATTTTGCTCCAGTGGAATATCTGCACCACAGTGGAGGAAATAATGTTTAAAAACTAGTTGTATGTAGAGCTATGGCCAACAGTTTTGCATGACCCTGGAGAATATCTCATTTTGTCGAATGAAACCTGCTGAATAATGTTACATTGGCATATCAAATTACATACCGCTTTGCAGTTTTCCCATATACTTAACCAAAATTGTGACATTTCAAAATGTAACATGAAATACTGTACTACTATTGTGGCTTCCAGTTGACTTTTGTGATACCATTTTGTAGTTTCTTAAATTACATGATGTTAAATAAAATATCTAAATTATGTTCATATACATTTTCAGAGATGAGGCCAGCCACAACAAAGAATGTATGATACCATTAAGGTAATGAGTGATGTGTCTGTTCATGAGATGACATTCTTCAGAGATATAAGTGTACTATAGTTTTTCTAAAGAGGACTTTTTAGGCTGATACGAAGATTGGTTGTGGGCCAGCAAACGTAAATCATAAATAAAGTCAGTTTGTAGGGGAAAGGGCTAAGCACTGGCAGAGTGCACAGTCTTCACATGTTTGGAAAGCTTAAACAGTTCAAGAGAGTGATCAGTACCTGTGAAATATACAAGGAAGGTTAAAGGTTAAAAGCCTTTTCCCTCATTGTTTACAATTAACAGTGTAATATATTTGTTACAAGCTTGTGAATTATTAGACACAGACGCATAAACACCATCCATTGTCCTGACAAAGTGAAATGCTGCACAAGCTCACTTTCTCCTTGAGGTTCCAGAGAGGGGAACATGCAATACAGTCAAACCTTTGATGCAGGATTTTCCTAATGGAACTTTCAAATAGTTCAGTGATGATTTCACTGATTTCATAGGAACCGTGAACGGAGGAGGGGGAGGGGGCGTCTCCTGTTCAATTTGCTAATCAGGTAGGGCATGCCTGTTTTAGATGTATTTGGATTTACACTCACAGCACTGTACTGTATGGCACATTTTACATTACACTTTTATACTAATTCTAAAGGAAATGCAATTGTTTGAAACTCAAAATTAGTTTCCAACGCCACCAAGGTTAAATATAAAGCACCAAACAAGAACACTCTGTGGAATAGTTACAACAAAATAACACCTGCACATCTTCTTGGCAGCCCTGGGAATGATTTCACTGGACACCAGAGTCGCTGGGCATTGGGAACACACACAGTTTGAGTGGCTTGTTTCTGCAGTCTCATTACACAAGGGTGTGACATGGCCCATCTGCTTTCAACGGTTTTTACACTCGGTACAAACTCCCAGCTGGATCAACTGGAGTTCAGGACTTAATTACTGTATTGTCAGGGTCTACCTTCCAAGCAAACATGTGATATTGTGCTCCTGTTCTTTGAGAATACCTTGTGTTTTGCTCATGTGTAAGTCAAGACCAATCTGAGCTCCCCTTGCATGTGAACCTGCACACTGCACTCCATGTCCACAGCTGTCTCCCCTGGGGTGTCTCTATGGCCACCTGGATTTCGTCTCTGCTTGTTTACACATGCTCAGCCACTCTGTTTAGCTGTGTGCCAATTAGGTGCAAATTAATTGGTGGCAGCTCACGTCAGGGTTCCGTAGTTCCTTTTCTCTGGCAAGACTTTGATCCTTCTTGACAGATAAGGTGTCTATGTTGTGTCTAAACCCCTTCTTGGATTACAGCCAATTCATTAAAACAAAAAGAGTCACAGGCATGTACTGCTCAGAAACGTCAGGCTTGAAGATTTATAGCATTCTTTTTTAACTCTGTGCACTGCTGTGTATTGGTGGTGGGGTGGGGGAGGGGGAATCTACTGGGCTGTTTCTGTGCCAACTGTGTGAGTTGTTTGAATCAGATTTTAAATACAGATTCTTCAAACTGAGAAACCCTAGACAGTGGGGGCTTTCTCATGCTGGTAGAGAATAGACATTGATTTTCAGGCCAGTGCAGAGGGGAAAATGTACTAAAGCACCTCCCTCAAATGTGTCAAGATTAGTAGCACAGCCATGTGTTTCAATTTCTGTAATAACAAGGCGCTTCAGATCAGAAATGAGGGTGTCCTGGGTATATATCTGAGTATCAGAGTAAAGCTCCATTTACAGCACTGCTTATGTAACAAGCAGAGACCAGGGTGCAAACTGGTGAGTGTCTCAAGCACGGTGCAAAGGAGCCGTTACAGAGCTTGTAATCTCGTCTCACTTGCAGGGTCAGAATTCATAACAGCAGTACATCACACAGCACTGCCTGTTACACACCTTTTCATTTGAGCGTTCACCTTTATTGTAATTAAACCCAAGGTAGATTAGAATTTTCCTTGTACAAAATAATGATTATGTTAAATCCTATAATTCTCAACCTTACACCCTCTGAAAGACTTGACATTTCTCTGGATGTTGTAAACATTAATATCATGCATCAGGTAAATGTTACGAAAGACAAGGTTGATGATTTAGCAGGCAATTCTCGCTGGCAGTGATGCTTTTCTGAAAATGTTTTGGGTGGAATTTTTCTTAAAATGTTGTTTGTATGGGGGGGTTGCAGTTCTTAGGTTAGCCTTAGGTTTGAAGGGCATCTACTGTGTAATAGTGACCTCTATACTACGAACATGCATTTCTGAGATGATCTGTGAGGGTTATAAGGACGATGTAGAGAGATTGATGTCATCCCTTGTCTCAATGCATGTAAATGAAAGGCAAGGTTGAGGTTGTGTATCAATGTATGCACCAGATGTAGCTGGACCCCTCCATTGGCTTCCCCCCGCCCTGCCCAGCAGCTCTTTCAGAATAAAAGTGACCTGCTGGGACAGATGGAACTGAATCAGGTTCCACAATCCCAGCATCCCTTCCTGTCAATGTCATTCCAGCCTCCCTGCCTGTCAATGTCATCCCAGCCTCCCTCCCTGTCAATGTCATCCCAGCCTCCCTTCCATTTCAATGTCATCCCAGCCTCCCTGCCTGTCAATGTCATCCCACCCTCCCTTCCTGTCAATGTCATCCCAGCCTCCCTCCCTGTCAATGTCAATACCAGCATGAGGAATAATATAACATTGTACTTCAGTAACATAAGGGAACAAAGTCGAAGGAAATGCAAGCATCTGAAAAGAAAATAGTAAGCTTGATGTGCTCCAAACTCTGAAACTGTTTTCAAAACTGACTCAATGTGGACCCCCTGGAGATGTTCTCATGTATATCAGACATCTCACATCACCATCACAATGAGCAAACTGCAGGCAATGCAATCACAGTACCTATAACGCTGGATCCACATTACTGACACATTTCACAAAGCTGTAAACTGAACTCACTGATTGGACACTGTAGAATGGATTTCAGAAAGCTGTAAATTGAACACTGTCAAATAGATTTACTTCAGAAAGCTGTAAATTGAACTCACTGATTGGACACTGTAGAATAGATTTACTTCAGAATGTAAACTGAACTCACTGATTGGACACTGTAGAATGGATTTACTTCAGAATGTAAATTGAACTCACTGATTGGACACTGTAGAATGGATTTACTTCAGAATGTAAATTGAACTCACTGATTGGACACTGTAGAATGGATTTACTTCAGAATGTAAATTGAACTCACTGATTGGACACTGTAGAATGGATTTACTTCAGAGTGTAAATTGAACTCACTGATTGGACACTGTAGAATGGATTTACTTCAGAATGTAAACTGAACTCACTGATTGGACACTAGAATGGATTTACTTCAGAATGTAAATTGAACTCACTGATTGGACACTGTAGAATGGATTTACTTCAGAATGTAAACTGAACTCACTGATTGGACACTGTAGAATGGATTTACTTCAGAATGTAAATTGAACTCACTGATTGGACACTGTAGAATGGATTTATTTCCAATTGCACTCTTACACGACTATAGTAGCAGCATCAATCTGTGTAGCACCTACCATTGGAACTGTACAGAAAGTACAATAGGTATATTGCACAGCAGGACCAGTGTCTTATGAAGAAGGCTTACTGTAATGTGCAAGTGGAATTACAATGTTACTGAGGCTTTTACAGGAGAAAGAAGATTAGAGCCCAGTGCTTCAGATTGCCTGTTTGATGCTTTCCTAAAACGCCTGTGAGTGCCAGTATAATTTTCAATAGCAATTTCCTGTTTACACTTCTTTACTATTTTATACTAATTGGCAACAAATAATATAAATACTATAATATAAACACTGTGCATCTCAATGCTGCTTTTATGCTTTTGCCAGCAGGATCAAATGTACAATTCTTAATAAACTCCTTCAAGAAAATGTGCTTCCATAACTATAAAAGCATATCATATAAGGTAGATAATGCATTTTTCATTAACATGTTTGTATTAGTTGTTCAAGTTCCCGTTAAAATGTTTAAAGAAGCTGCTGTCGGTATTCATGATTGTAGTTTGTATTCTCTGACTGTTCTCACTGTTTTCCAGAGTACTCAAACCCTGCTGCTTGTCACAGATGCCCGTTATGAGAGAGGACACTGAGAAGCTGTGGCTCCCCCATCACTGCTGCCAATGCACACCTGCTCCTGGTTCAGCAGAGCACAGGGGTTCACTCCCCATTGGGGCTGTCTCAAGGCTTTGTTAAATCTATGCACGTCTCATAGATGTTTTTCTCTGTTCTATAAACACCATATCCTTACTCAATGTCCTGCATTACAGGGTCTATTCATTGGGTCTACTGTGCATGTTGTTTAAATCATTAAAACAGGGACCTTCCTGTTGTTTTACAACATTGATACACAAAGAGACACAATGCAAGTGACCACTTACCTATTTACTGTACTGCTTCATAAAGACAACATTCACCATTTCTTGTCTGTTTCATTTCTTGCACCTCTGGTACCCATTTTAAGCACTGTCCCATGTTCTAAAATGTCCTCACTTCTGCCACATATCAAATGTAATATACTAGAGCCTAGCATACTAGCAAAAGTCTACCAAGGCTAATAAATCAAAGGATTCTAGGAAAACAAAAATGTCATACTCACACATGTTTTTTATTTTTTTATCTGGATTTGCATTCTTAAGCTGACCTTTATCAAATCCATTTCAACAGAAAAAATAAAAATGATATACCATCAGGTTGAACCCTGCGTACTGTTATGAAAGAAACAATTATTGGACTTGCCATGTATGGATGGTGTTACCTGTGAAAGTCAGAAGAAACCGCATTGATAAAAATCTTAATGACACACAGACACAGGCGCACAGGCACAAAACCAGAATGCCACTAAAAGGACACAAAGGGTGATAAGGGACTAAGGGAAATGGGAAACTACACGCCTGAATGAAATAGACAGAAAATTGGAAAGCCTTTTTTTTGTGAAGGTTTTTGTTTTGTTTTTTACAGACCTCCCTTTTTAGAGGCCTAGCTCTGTACCGAAGACATCCTGCTGCCATGTTGTGGTGAGCTAGAGACTGGGGAGACCCTTTCTATACTTGGCCGACTTGTGCAGCCCAAACAGTGCATTAACAATAATGAAGAAAACAGCGGACTGTTTGTATCTCCTTGCTATCCTGCGATATGTGTTCTTAGTCATCATTTATCACTGGTTCAGCATTCGTGGATACTTGGCAAGTTTAATAAAGTCACCAGCATATTGTACCTGGCGAGTATAAAAATGACCACTAGGATGCACTAGTAATCCCCATCACCACCACCACTCTAAAAATAACTGAAATCAATTATTTTTTCTGGGATTTCAACACATATTTTGATAATCTGTTATGCCATATCTGTAAGGCATGAGTTAGGGTTAATTCACTTGAAGACGGGAAGCATCAATCCAATTTTAGTACCTTGCTATGGTTTGATTCTTTTTGTAACATTAACCAATGCCTCATTAAAATAATTGTAGTACAGCACTTGTCTCATAATATGGATGGCTTACCATGCATTTCATCCAAATGCAGGATCCATGGTTAATGTCACCTGCCTATTCTGCTCACCAGAGAAATACATATAAAAGGCAAACCTGGTCTCAGTGGCACACAGCTTAATAGGAAAGTTAGTGTAAATAAGTAAACAGAACAGATTGCTGAAGTATGTGCTTGTGACATGAACATACAGTGCAGAAGGACCCACAGGGGTTTATATTAATTAAAGTCTAGTGCACATTCAAATAGAACAATGCATATCAACAGAAGCCTGGAAGCATGCAGCTGGGGTGTTTCAATTTTATTGACGCAAGATGTGTGTTAATTCAGCAAAGCCCACTCAAAGGCTCAATGCACTCCGGTGTGCGGGCAGTCTGAGCCACAGTGCTGCCAGATTGAAACTTGCTGGAGGCTTCAGCTTGTTATAGAAAGTTTTTAGATCTCAAGCATGCTACTGTAGCTTGGTCTTAACCTCCATTATGTTACATGTTCCAAACACATTATTAATTTTATAGCTGGAGTAGACTTTTTATGTTTTAGTTTTACAGTCATAAACCAGAAGCATTGGGACAGACGAATAAATGGAGAACGACCCATAGTGCATAAAGTACCTTACTTACTAAATAGATTGCTGTCTGCTGCTGGGTGCTGTCATAGGCATGGAGTCTGTGGGTGCTGTCATAGGCGTGGAGTCTGTAGGTGCTGTGGAGGCTGTCATAGGTGTGGAGTCTGTGGGTGCTGTCATAGACGTGGGGTCTGTGGATGCTGTCATAGGCGTGGAGTCTGTGGGTGCTGTCATAAGCATGGAGTCTGTGGGTGCTGTCATAGACGTGGGGTCTGTGGGTGCTGTCATAGGCGTGGAGTCTGTGGGTGCTGTCATAAGCATGGAGTCTGTGGGTGCTGTCATAGGTGTGGAGTCTGTGGGTGCTGTCATAAGCATGGAGTCTGTGGGTGCTGTCATAGACATGGGGTCTGTGGGTGCTGTCATAAGCATGGAGTCTGTGGGTGCTGTCATAGACGTGGGGTCTGTGGATGCTGTCATAGGCGTGGAGTCTGTGGGTGCTGTCATAGACGTGGGGTCTGTGGGTGCTGTCATAGGCCTGGGGTCTGTGGGTGCTGTCATAGGGGTGGAGTCTGTGGGTGCTGTCATAAGCATGGAGTCTGTGGGTGCTGTCATAGGCGTGGAGTCTGTAGGTGCTGTGGATGCTGTCATAGGCATGGAGTCTGTAGGTGCTGTGGATGCTGTCATAGGCATGGAGTCTGTGGGTGCTGTCATAGGGGTGGAGTCTGTGGGTGCTGTCATAGGGGTGGAGTCTGTGGGTGCTGTCATAGGCATGGAGTCTGTGGGTGCTGTCATAGGCGTGGAGTCTGTAGGTGCTGTGGATGCTGTCATAGGCGTGGAGTCTGTAGGTGCTGTGGATGCTGTCATAGGGGTGGAGTCTGTGGGTGCTGTCATAGGCCTGGGGTCTGTGGGTGCTGTCATAGGGGTGGAGTCTGTGGGTGCTGTCATAGGCCTGGGGTCTGTGGGTGCTGTCATAGGGGTAGAGTCTGTGGGTGCTGTGGGTGCTGTGGGTGCTGTAGCACACTAGTGTTGAGCCCCTTAAAGAAGTGCAAACAAAGAGAGAACGATGCACCTGTAACTTTACATAGCAAAGATCACTGAGGGCTCTGTTGTAATTATCAGCACAGTGGTGCATCTAAATACTGCCTCCTTCATTCAGTATTTGTCATATTATTATATGTAAATATGTCATGTTAAGCGAGTTAACGATCATTCCCTGCCGCAAGACGGTTATTAGAAACCTTTTCTTGTTCCCCTTGATTGTGAAAACTGAACAATTGTTCCTTCTTTGATGATCACCCAAAAAGTTTAATACACAGTTAAACAATCAAAACCACATCCAGATTCAAAACCACAATGAAACTTAACACACAACAAAAAAGTAGACAATACGAGAAAATCCAGCCTATAGAGAACACTGCCTGTACACTTGTGTCAGTATCTTAGCAACCCCTGCAGTACTCATAACGGACAAAGGGCAGAGTTTCGCAAAACAGTGATCGCATCAAGCTATATTTAAACCTCATTAAGCATGCATGCATTCTTTTTGAACAGGTCAGTCTTTTGTACACATATCAGACATCGTTTCACAGGTTGTTTAACTCCAAAGATGTAACAAGAGAGATAAGATTTGAGACCAACACTGATAGGAATATCTGGAGGTCTTTGTGCCTCTGGGTAGTTCCAGATCACCACACGAAGACTGAGTTTTGTTCCTATGCATTGAAAAGCATGATCATGTCCCTCCCCTCCTGTGTTTAAGTATAGAGTCTAACTCCAGCTCCAGGTTAGTAGTACATTACACATGTATATGCACTTACAGAAAAGAAGCACAGATTGCAGAATCTGCTACCCTTACTCTTGTTTGAATTCAGATCAACACTACCTGACCATCAACTTATTTTCTACTTTTTTTTTCTTTTTTTTATCCTGGTCCAGTGGTTAAAGAAAAGGGCTTGTAACCAGGAGGTCCCTGGTTCAAATCCTGGCTCACTCACTGACTTAAGTCACTTCATAGCCTTGTGCTTCGTCTTTTGGGTGAGACATTGTTGTAAGTGACTCTGCAGCTGATGCATAGTTCACACACCCTAGTCTCTGTAAGTCGCCTTGTATAAAGGCGTCTGCTAAATAAATAAATAATAATACCGTTTTGGAGATCTGGAAAGAGCAAAGAGTGAAGGTTATAGATAAACGGATTGAATACTGCTTAGCTGAGCAAAATGAAGAGCTATGGTCTGCCAGCTGACTCAGGGTTTAAAACTCTGCTAGATGAAAAGGGACACATCTAATTTGCTGATACGAGCCCCAAAGTATCCTATTTGAAGTTTTATTTACTGAAGGTGGGGGGAGTCAACGCATGTTCTATATAGAGGACTGCCGTAGGGAAGCCACAGCACTGATGAATGCCCTCCGGCTGCAAGGGACACAGCTGCTATTGTGTTCTATCCATTTTAATGGCAGGTACCAGGGACATCCCCAGACCTTTTCTCCTGAGGCTGGCTCTTCAAAGATTTTCATCCCATGACTAAATCAGTTTTTCATTTTCTATTTTTTTTTTTCTTAAAGTCTTGTCGATCAAAGGAAGGGAATTTAGACACAGGTGCAGTGTGTATACTGTTCTATTCAGTACAATACCATACAACTAGAAGACCTTCTGTAAATATGTATCAGAATTTTAAATTGAATTATTGACCTTAATAAAGCTTTACAAAGACTGGAGTTCTGGAAATAAAATACCTAAAGAAAGACTATGGGTCTGATGTAATTTTTTAGTCCAGCATTTCAGATTGCCAATGAGGAATATAGGCTACTGCTTTAGTCATTTTCTGGAATATCTAAAACAAACCCAAAAGTCATTCAAGAAATATAAGACAAGAGACTGGATCTATTCCATTTTGGAAGAAGGACAAATATACAGTAAGAGATAAATAGACCAAATGAACAACAAAGACAGACAGATGGTAATAATTCCATCAACGCTCTGCTGCTTTTCTAATTAAATAAAGAATATACTGTCCTAACCACAGCCAGCCACAGTTCAGGAAAAGGTTTGCAGGTCTGGCACTTATCAATTCGCTGACCAGACAGCAGTTAGCAGGAGAACAACTAAGTAACTAACTAACTTAACACACTGTAATGAATTGACATCTTAGTCCATTGAACTGAATGGATCAAAGATGAACATTTTACCGCTCAACTAAAGAGCTCGCTCTGTACTGGAGATGCAAGTACGGGTCTGCTGATGTCAGTATTATTAACTCATCAGCCGCTAGGAGAGGAGTCAATACAACCCACAAAATACACAAGGGTCTCTAGTTACTGCACCCAATTGAAACACATCATCAGAGGCAACACTACAATCTGTACTGCACAGAGGCACTGAGCTCATTGTCAACTGTATTGGAATTACTGGGTCTCAGTGTCTCAACTGTACCCACAGCGTAGCCTGCTCAGACACGAACGCAAAGACACAAAAAAAAACAGCATTTGGGCTGCGTCTTAAATTCGAGGGTGTCTTGAATTGGAAGGAATCCGGTACATTTCCAGCTACAAGCCACAGATCATTGGGTTGCATCAACATTCAAAAGTTGGCGAGCAAATCTATCCCTTTACACCTTTTAAATTTAGAAAAGCCTTTTCTTGAAGAGATATTGTACACAGTTACCTTGATGGCATTATTTTGTTTTGCCATCTCTTGTAAATGGACCAGATGATTTTTGTATAAATAAGTAAATAAATGTGACTGCTTATAGTAAACCAAATGGGACTCTTTATGTATGCTATGTAACTTGCCCATTTGAAGGTATAGTGACATCTATCTTGTCAACATGAATGTGGCAACCACTCGGGGAGCAATGGTGATCTTGATTCAGTTTCTGTTTTGTTGACGGAGGGCTACAGCAATGATGAATGCCCTGCACTCCTAATGAAGTTCTTGGTATGTGCACCTTCACTCAAGTGGAAAAAAGGATCTATACATGGCTTTGGAGGCCCATTAGAAATGATATCAGTGTGTTTATTCAACGTGGCCCATTCAGCAGATGGGACCTATTCCCCAGCCAGCAGCCTGGCCTTGACCTGCAGCCAACAGACCAAAGAGCTTCCTGCTGCTGCTGTTCTCTATACACCGGCTATTAGCTGTGTGGGACGAGAACCAGGGAACGCTTTCTTTACAGCGGCTATTAGCTGTGTGTGACGAGAACCAGGGAACGCTTTCTTTACACAGCCTATTAGCTGTGTGCAACAAGAACCAGGGAACGCTTTCTTTACACAGCCTATTAGCTGTGTGCGACGAGAACCAGTGAACGCTTTCTTTACACAGCCTATTAGCTGTGTGCAACAAGAACCAGGGAACGCTTTCTTTACACAGCCTATTAGCTGTGTGTGTGACGAGAACCAGGGAACGCTTTCTTTACACCGGCTATTAGCTGTGTGTGACGAGAGCCAGGGAACGCTTTCTTTACACAGCCTATTAGCTGTGTGCGACGAGAGCCAGGGAACGCTTTCTTTACACAGCCTATTAGCTGTGTGTGACGAGAGCCAGGGAATGCTTTCTTTACACAGCATATTAGCTGTGTGTGACGAGAGCCAGGGAACGCTTTCTTTACACAGCCTATTAGCTGTGTGTGACGAGAGCCAGGGAACGCTTTCTTTACACAGCCTATTAGCTGTGTGTGACGAGAGCCAGGGAACGCTTTCTTTACACAGCCTATTAGCTGTGTGTGACGAGAGCCAGGGAACGCTTTCTTTACACAGCCTATTAGCTGTGTGTGACGAGAGCCAGGGAACGCTTTCTTTACACAGCCTATTAGCTGTGTGTGACGATAGCCAGGGAACGCTTTCTTTACACAGCCTATTAGCTGTGTGCGACGAGAACCAGGGAACGCTTTACACAGCCTATTAGCTGTGTGTGACGAGAACCAGGGAACGCTTTCTTTACACAGCCTATTAGCTGTGTGTGACGAGAGCCAGGGAACGCTTTCTTTACACAGCCTATTAGCTGTGTGTGACGAGAACCAGGGAACGCTTTCTTTACACAGCCTATTAGCTGTGTGTGACGAGAGCCAGGGAACGCTTTCTTTACACAGCCTATTAGCTGTGTGTGTGACGAGAGCCAGAGAACGCTTTCTTTACACAGCCTATTAACTGTGTGCGACGAGAGCCAGGGAACGCTTTCTTTACACAGCCTATTAGCTGTGTGTGACGAGAGCCAGGGAACGCTTTCTTTACACAGCCTATTAGCTGTGTGTGATGAGAGCCAGGGAACGCTTTCTTTACACAGCCTATTAGCTGTGTGTGACGAGAACCAGGGAACGCTTTCTTTACACAGCAATTCTGTTCTTCTGTTTCCATTTTCTCTCTTTTGACACATTTTATTTATCGCCTTTAAATACTTCATTATTTCAGCAAGCTCCATTTTTTCTCTTTTTTTGTCCTTTCTTTATTTAGCAGACACCTTTATCCAAGACGACTTACAGAGGCTAGGGTGTGTGAACTATGCATCAGCTGCAGAGTCACTTACAACTACGCCTCACCCGAAAGACGGAGCACAAGGAGGTTAAGTGACTTGCTCAGGGTCACACAATGAGTCAGTGGCTGAGGTGGGATTTGAACCGGGGACCTCCTGGTTATAAGCCCGTTTCTTTAACCACTGGACCACACAGCCTCCTATATAGGTAAGAATTGTATTTATTGTATTGTATTTAAAAGTCTTCCTTAGTTTTAAAATGTACTGTTTGATTTAATATATTCAAAGCTTGCTTTAACCACTGGACCACACAGCCTCCTCCTTTCTTTTCCCCCAGTATTAGTCCTTTTTTAATGATTTCCTTCCCTTTTCTTGTCATCTTAACATTACCTTACATTTTAACAGCGATATTATTTTAACCCAAATTTCTGTGATGTTTCTGATGTGAACATTCTTTTTTTTATTTTCTTTAAAAATAACTCCCATTTCTTCATTCATTATTTAGTTTAAAAGAACTGATTTTAATTGATTTAATTTCAGCTCATTTAATGTCTACTGTAAAATTCCAGCTTTTATTGTGTTTTGTAATGTTGTATAGTTATATTAATATAATATGACAATGCATATACAGCAGTATGCTACGATACATTATTATCCATAACTATTAACACTAACTTTTTTACTTTGTCTTTTCAATATCACTTTAAAAAAGGGTCTTTATTGAAATATATGTCAACTACACTCATCACACGTACTGTACATATACAGTATTTCTTTTTATGAAACCCCTACTGTGACTGCTTTTCCTTTAACACACGTGTAACGTGTTTTGTAATCTAGTGTAGAAGCTGGATTTAGAATCTTGGTTTGTGTTAGAAACATGCGTGCAAGCTTCAACTTGGACATGTGCCACGGAGCAATCAATTAACGAAGTTGAATTTGAAAGAAATTCAAGGAGTGGTTTTGTCTTGGATCTGTCAGTGAGTGAAGAGAACAGAGAGGCTGTGCTGAGTTCTCCTGTCACTCGCCAGGTCCAAGAGATATCACTCTTACTCTCCAAGGAGATCTCTTCACAATGGTACTGATCATTATAGATTCTGTGCCAGAGTGAAGCTTCCTGCTCTTTGCCTCTTATCCAATTAACTTGTCTCCACTATATACAAGATGATTCTAACACAACAATCGATTAAAGGATGTATTTTTCTAGTTGTTTTTTAAAGAATTCTGGGACAGATGTCTAATGTAATAAATATTCAGCAATAATGGGCTGTAACTGTGAATCCTTTGTGATTTAAAAATGCTGCTGCAACAAGCATTGTTGGGGAGTAATGCATTACATGCAACACATTACTGTAATCTGATTACATTTTTCAGTAACTTGTAACTGTTCTTTTTTCACACAGATATAGGAATGTGGTAACAGAATACATTTATGTTTTTCATTGCATTTAAAAAGGTTTCTACAGTGATGTAGGACACTGCATGTGCTACATTAATGTAATCAGACCCAGTGATATGTTCAAGTTACTGTTACTATCTCAGTTGTATTCCTGCATTACAAACCTATTAGTCTATCAAGGTGTCAGTGCAGGATCAAGCATTCACATTACTATAGAGAGAGAGAACACTGTAGAATGGAGAAAGTAAGAGGGTGACCTAGCCTAATGCAGCAACTAACAGAGTGCAAGAGTACAGTACATACAAGTATTATTTATACACGCAAAAACTATAAATAACCACAATGATTAAATAAATAGTGTTTTCATTATTGTAAATAATTTAAATAAATCAAAACAAAGTAATGACTTCAGTCGCTTTGTTAATACTGCATGCATGAAAGCTGAGACTACTGGACCCTGACAGTAAGAGAATTAATAGAATCTCTACTGGAGATGTGCTACATGAATGCAGCATCTGAACAAGGTATGTGAAAGAATTCACTCAGATGAAACTTGGCATTGCTCTGGATTCTTTCCATTTGGATGAACTCCAGCACCAGCCCAACACTGTTTGCTTGGTTGGGATTCATTATTTTTTGTGCAGTCTTCCCTGAAACACAAAATATTATAACAATAAGCTAATTAGTATGCTTAAAAATAATAATAGTATGGAGTATAGATGCAAAAGCATTACTCAGGAGGGACACAGGACAACAAGCAGAACAAAAAGCAATGAATGAAAGACAAGAGAAGCAGTGGATACCAGTTCCTGTTTGTGCTTTGCTGTTGAATTGAAGGTGTGGAGATTCAACAGCACTTTTAATTTCTATACACTGGTACCATAAAACACCCTGACACTGAAAATAAACCAGCCAAGTCCTACACTTCCATTTGCAACAGGAATGCATACATCTCATTCAGTATGCCTAATTCATTTCAGGTTACAGAGCATTAAAAAATAACTCTAAAGAAGTAGTGTGTGCAGAACATCATTTTGTATTTCACTTGAGAGTGGTGATGTCTAAAGGCACAGGCAGCTCTGTGTGATTTTATATCTTGCCTCAGGGCCAGGGGGTCATAGGGTCAATATACACCCCACCACGGCATATAGATAGGAGCCTGCCCTTCAGCTGAACAGGGGAACCACCTGCTCCATGAACTTAATACAGAATTTTTATTTCTACAAAGTCTGTATTAATTAGTTTTAATGAGTTTACCCTCGTAGTCAATGCTGTTCTCAAATCAGGTTTTATATTTACCTGCATTCTCGTGTAGACTGATGGAGACCAACACTGAAGGAGAATCGCTAAACATCTTGAGGTGCTCAAATACATTTACACACTCCTGTATAACACTGAAACCTCGATTTAAAATAATGATGTTGGAATGGAGGTAGAGTTTTTTGTACAGGGTGGCTGTAAAGTCAATAGTAACCACTTTCACAACAATGAAATGTGGTGGGTGGATCTACCAAACAGTGTGCAAACAGATTCAATGACCACCGCCTCTGGTCACAAAAGGCCCTGTAGTTGACACTTATAATTCTAATGCACTGCTTCATATGGTCAGTATTTGTCTCTGTGAATGGATTTTTCTTTTTTATAACTTTAAAAACAGCAGAATGCATAAATTATTTATACATGTGCACGCAGCACCTCTTGACAAATGGCATCTATAAAATCAATTAGGAATGTTTTTACCCACTGACTGATTTTAAATCCTCCCTGCATTATCTTCATACACACAAATAACTGAATTGTACTGTTTACATATCGGAATCAGTTAAAAAACATCCACAATGTTGTTTTAAAAGTTTGATACAGGCCATTTTTCTGTCAGACTGCAGCAGGGCATTTTGAATGCTCAAGCTGGTTCAGGTTTTTAGTACTGAACTTAATTCTCATTAATTCAGCTCTTTACTTTGAGAAGCCTCATTGCCCAATACAGTGATCCTACATTTACTGTCTGGATGCCAGTGAAGACAGCCTGACTTTTCCCTGGGCAACACAGCATTTTAAAAAGCACTGTGAACCCTTGAAGGGATATGAGGGTCGCTTGCACATTTAGCTTTGTATGTAAGCCTACACCAGCCAGCAGCATGGACTCACCCACGGAGCGGAGGGGACTATGAGAGACAGGGTCAGCAGGTCCGGGCAGCACTCCTCCAGTGCCAGGTTGCAGCGGCTTGCATGATTTAATAGTCTAGCGTAGACGGCTGGCGCAAGGATCTTCCTGGCTTGTTCCGGAGGGTCTGGTCCTGGGGCGAGGATGAAGCCCAGTGTTTGCCTCATGCTGTGCAGGTGTTTCAGCAGCTGGCTGAGCTTGGATTCCAAAGCGCTCTGATGAGACACGAGAAGAGGAGAAAACAACTGTGAGCATTGTCAAACAGAGCTGACTGCTGCTGGGTGAGAGGTCAGGGGGACCATGTTTCAGCACCTGCCGATGCCAAACATTAAACACTGACATGTCAAATGCAAGCTTCAGTAGGCATTAGAGGATTTTAAAAATCATTAGTAGTGCAAACTGCTCCTGTGTGTTTCAGAACCCTGTGTGTAGATCTGGGTGGTGTGAAAAACAAAGTGTGCTGGAGGGCTAGCCCACAAACACCACAGCACAGTAATTTATGACTTTAGCCTTTAATATATATCAAACACAACGATATGCCTTAAGCAGCACTAATACCACACATGAAAGGTGTGGCAGGTTTCCTAAGCCTATTAACAGTCATTAATTTGTCACTGGAAGAGGCACTTCCAGAGCAAAGATCGACCCATTTCAGTGCCACACCTTGCTACTAACCTGCATCAGGTTCCAGACTGTAAGCAAAGAAAGTCATTTTTGAGAAGTGTTCATTATTATTTGTATGTATTATTTCTGTTCATTATGGAGGGAACTTGGATTCCAGAACATGACAATCATGGTGCGGATTAAAATGAAGTGACAAAAAATAAAATGCAGCATGAGATTGCAAAGATGCAAATGTTGTGTTAACTGTGATGAGTAAATAAAAAAGAGCCCTGACTATATTATAAAGGACCTGAATAGGAATAAGCGTAAAAAACTAAAAGGTTGAAAAATCCTGAAGCAATACTTGGGTTTAAAAATCAAATAAAGAATTACTGAATGGCATTGTTTGTTCATGCCTGATGACACATGGAAACAACAATTAGAATTGAAGTAAAATTTCTAAAATATACAACCTAAATTTAAATAACACTAGCATGAAGAGAACCTTTTGTATAAGCTCTTTGTGCACCCAATATATGATGTAAACTATGCAGAAAGTCTCCCAACACTTGTGAAAGGGTGCGTGCTATAAATGGGAGATTACGGTAAACGTATCTTCTGTCAACATGTTGCTGCCTCATTAGGTTTCTTTTTCTCAAACTGATATTTCCGCTGCTTGCCTGGTTCATTTTGATGCTGATGTAGATATTGACAATATGCTAGCTGTGACATTAAAGACTCTATTTCATCCACTTCATCTGAGGAAGGCAAACATACAAAGTGCTGTGCATACACTAAATGAGAGAGTCACAGAATATTAGCATAACGCAAAAATAATGTGTTCCTGCACCTATACACACTTTTATTGTTTTAATGGCAGGCTGGGGAAAAGGGAAAAACTTGTGTATTAATTTTAAAACAAAACAAAAAGCCCCAAATCGGCAGTGACACAAAGGGTAAAAGCCCCAATCGGCAGTGACACAAAGGGCAAACCTCCTCAGCTGCCTTTGTTGACTCTGAGGGGGTATTTTCAATGGAGTGCAATGGTGCTTACCATTGAGGAGGTGCGTCTTTCAGCAGTTTTACACTATTTTTCTATTTTCAAAAGAGAGTAAGTTGTAAGGTTACAGGATAGTTTTCTGTGTAAATGTATGCTTAGAAGTATTTTTACTTTCAAGTACAGTACATTTAAGTAACTTTAATCTTTCAAGTAACTACACAATTATTTTCAAAACTTGTTAAATTATTATATATATTGCTATCTTAGGAGAATATTTTTTACAGGAACAAAAGGTCTAACATTTTCCACCCATCAGTAGTCTCTGGACAGCAGACAATCCCCATCTACAAAGGAAAATCCTACAAAGAATCAGAAAAAAGACTGCAGACGTGCTATCAATCAGCTATTTAGGTCAGAGGTTACATAGGTCTTGAGCCTCATATGCAACTCATTACTTCAGACTTGTGAACAATTTGTAAACGTGGGGCTGCCGAATTCAGTAGGTTTGGGGGCGGTATCGAGAATGCCCCAGAAGTGCTGGAACATGCTGAACTGTGAAATCATTCCAGATGACATACTTCACTTCCATGTGCAGAGCTAACAGGCTTAAAAGTGTTAACAGCTCCTGGAGGATGAATCCCAAACCAGGTGTTAGGGAGGCAGAATGGAATCCAGTCCTCCACAAGTGTGATTATTTATTGCAGTGCACTGCATGGAGAATCACACAGGCTGGGGAGAATCCATCTGGTTCTCTGTGGAATGTGTTGGTGCAAGGAGTGAAAAATGCAATCCATATCTCCAGTAGTTCAACCATTAATCCTACTTGGCCAGAAAATGCAGCGTGGACAGGATGCTAGTTACCGAATTGGTCTTCACTGTAGCAGGTAAACTTTGAATGCTCTATCGTAAAGTCAAGTTGACAAACTTCTACAAACGTTCACGACTGCCTATATAACCTCGATATTAGGGCAACTCCCTACAATACAAACTGAAAGTATAAATACAAAGCATGTCATCTCTCACCACAGAGGTATATACAAAATCAGAGCACCTCCACACAGCACAGTAATTCCCTGTCAGCAGGGACAGCAATTAACATTTACTAATGTTAATTTACTAAAAGAAATAGAATAATCTGGCCACTATTCAAAACAGGAATACTGAATTGTTTGTTTTCCAGCCCAAGCTCATTAGAGATCTCAGCATGCATGTTGTGACACAGCTACAGCTCCGGTTCATTTTGTATGAAATAATAGCTGAATAGCTTAGCAGAGCTTGACAACTCTTATTTTGACAGACCATTCCGGCTGTTTTTCCTCCCACCTTGGCCTCAGCAGCTGTATGTCTAAAATCCATGTTCTGGCTCAGTGTTGATTCATGTCAGTCAGCTGGTAGGTACATTACTGTCCTGTCAATCACCTGCATAGTCAAACTAACTACAGACAGGAATTTCAAAGCTGTGGGCTTGCAGAACACATGTGAAATAGTTCAGCGCCTGTCTTTCAAAATAACCATCTGATAAAGAAAAACTTAAATACAGAAATAAATAGAAATACCCTTTTATATTATCCCCTTCAGTCACTGTGTGTATAATTGTATATATCTATGTATCTATTTTATAATGCATATATTATTTTTCTTTTTTTTTGATTATATATGTTTTCTTTTATTCATTTCAAAGTTTTGGCAGGGCAACTTCTCAAACTCCACAGAGTTCCCCTAAACTGTTTTAAAATGTCTAAAAATGAAGTTAAAAAATTGTGACCAAAGGTGTTATTTTAAGATTAGTACTGTAGACTTCCACAAATCCAAACACCGATGGTCTGATCTGACCTGACCCATATTCTGAACTGGCATATCAAAATAAAATGCATGCGGACAGCAGCTGTAGAATCCACACTTCAATACTATAATTATATGATAAGTATGTAACACATTTACAGCTATTTGTATTTTTGGATGAACTATACAGTAAGTATTAAAAACAGAAAACAAAGACTAGAAAAGTCATTTTTATTATGGTACAGATTGTAACGAACAAATCATCTAAACAGGGTCCAGTCAACGGGTTCATGTTAGCGAGAGTCTACTGTATATACAGTTTCATAGGGCATGGGACATTTCTTAAATATGTGAGACTGTGTGTGTCCTTTTCCAGAACATCAACACCAAATAAATTAAGAAGAGCCATCACCCATAGATTACTGACAAAACATTAAATGTAAGTGTCTTACACTTCTATCTAGAAAGTGAAAAACAGAGTGGAAGGCTGCTACTGTATGTCTCAAATATAATAGAACCCTGATAAAACAGTGCTCCTGGGCCATGCTATTTCCCATGTCAGTATGCAATGTGCTTCTCTCCAGACTGCACCTAGTTTTGAGTTTGCTTCCTATTTATGAGCAGTCCGGGGTCTATTTTAATGATCTGCACATTGGCAGATCTTAATACTGTCACTCTAGAGTGTAAAAACCTTATTTTTTGCAAAGCTCATGGCAGTGTATATGTATTGCATGGATAAGGCCCTGGGAGAAGTTCACAGCTGGAGTGATCTAGAGTTAAGGGATGTCAGTCTTCAGATCTGTTCTAAAATCCACAAGATGTTTTGGACTGCACCACCAGATTTAGTTTGTTAAAAGCTTATTTAAACAGACAAGGGGAAAGAATAGGAGTGAGAAAGGGGACTTGCTGGAAAGAAGCAAAGTATACATGCTTCTAAAAGTGATTGCATTCCATTTATTTTCCTGCCCCTTTACCATAAATGAAGCCAGGTCGTGACTGCTAGGCTGGGCCACAGGCTGTCTGTATACAGTGAAGTACTATTTAAGCACATTAAATTGATTTCTAACAAGAGTTTCTGTCATTTTGTTCAGGCTTTAGCACAGTGCCTTCTGAAACACCTGGGACTGCAAAGGCAGCACTTCAGTGCTGCAAAAGGCTAATCACTAACTTCAGTCATCCACAAAGCTAATAACACTCACTCTTTCTTCTAGTTCAAAGAAGGCTGCTCAGCCAAAACGACAATTGCTAACCTCCCTTAGATTACCAAGAAAAGATTAAGTGTGCAACTTGAATTATAATAAACAAACCCAAAAAACTACTACTACTACTACTACTACTACTACTACTACTACTAATAATAATAATAATAATAATAATAATAATAATAATAATAATAATAATAATAATAATAATAAATGAATGCTGCTAAAAGGCTGATGATTGCTGCTGTTACAGCAGCTTGCTATCGTTATGTCTGGCTCATTTTTTCTTTCTCTAATTACAAAAGCAGTAGGGAAAGGTCTTCAGAGTGAAGCCTCCAATGATTAATGATGAAGAAGAGGGCTCTGGCTTAGGCATCAATCACTGCAGGCTCTCCTCGTCTTCCCTTCACAGGAAGCTTCCTGCTGTCCAGAAGATGGTGCAGCACCATAACAAACCCAACATCTGCTTTACCATCTGGGTAAAGGGTGAGTCTGGAAAGCTGGAAGCTCCTCAAGTACAACTGTCT
Source organism: Acipenser oxyrinchus oxyrinchus (assembly GCA_030684275.1). Lineage (NCBI taxonomy): Eukaryota > Metazoa > Chordata > Actinopteri > Acipenseriformes > Acipenseridae > Acipenser > Acipenser oxyrinchus. The sequence continues at coordinate 10,108,955 of CM060248.1, forward strand.
GCAAACATGTCTGGAGGTGGGAGGCATCATGAGCTTAGCACTGGAAACAAACATGTGTTTTGTATCAGTGCGCTGTACACATTTATCAAATCTCCTTTTTTAATTAGAATAATTCAATTTTTGTCCCCATCAGTTTTCATGCACTGTAACCTTTGATCTTTTTCAAACCAGCAGTTCTGAAAGATAACCACCTAATGCCCACAAGAGAACAAGATTGATGCACTCCTTTGTAACAGCACATAGCACTCGGTATTAATGTAATATAACCTATAATATACTGGAGCAAATCCAAGGGCAATACCACTTACAATGGATGTTTGCCTTGGAATTCACTACTGAAATACAATACTCTACTTGGATCTATTTTTATTATTGCTTGGTCACTTGGTCAGCATGTGAGAGCATTGTAAATGTATGAGATTACTATGCACCCAGGGCACTCTGGAAAAGATACACACTATTAGAAACTTTGTTTAAGTGTTTAACAACCAAACAATATGAACACATTGTAAATAGGTTACTGTACACAAATGTGCTTTTCATCTGATTTTATTATGCAATGATTTCAAAACCTTGCAATTAACGGATTGGGAAAACACCAAAATATTAATATATTGCAGAAAAAAAAAGTGTTTTTTGCTTCAAAAGGTACAAAAAAAGCTAAGAGTCAAAGCAAACCAGTTTTAATTGGTGACAATTTGGAATTCCTTACTCAGAAGAGTGTACTCAAAATGGAAAAGGAATCAGGAACTATCAGATACCATGGAAACCCAGGTATTCCTCAAGTGCACAGAGTCAAAACACTCCGGTAGCAGTAAAACTGAATGGCTTTTTCTGAGGGACTTCCAAGCTAACCCTAGTAATACATACAGTACGCATGCATGTGTGTTGTAATATAATCAGTCACATGTAATTACATTCTCCATGTGAAGGGCTGCTTTCCTGGAAACACACTGCATCCTGATGATCCCATGTAGTGACTCAAAACATTAAAGGACATTTCAAACAAAATGAACAAACACTTTGCTGATCTAAGCTGTGCAGGTATACGTACACACACTCACTCACTGTCTGATTGCTCTTAATGTATATATAAATCAATATAAGCAGTAGAAAATTCAGGAACCACATGGTTTTGATTATAGGCATTTTGTACAATATTTGTAGTGAACATAATTTTAACTCCAAAGTATTGTTGCTATTACTATTTGACTGTACAGTTTAAAATAAGAATAACTGTGGGACAATAGCAAAATATATTCTGACATACTGTACACCAAGCGGGTAGCTGTCTCTTTCTCTCTCTCTCTGCACAGTATGTGTAATTGAAAACATCACACTGATAAGGTTAAACTATAAAGGTCTATTGAAAATTTTTAATTTGCAATCTGTGCAATGTCAGAACGAAATAGGGAGCTACTTGCAATTCTATTGTAACAGAATCATTTCGGCCAGTGAGATATTATTCTATGAATGTCTCTGTGTATATGGTGGGGTGGGGGTTGTACAGTTTTCAAATGTAATCAATGAGTAACCACAGACTGTCACAGCCAGTTTGTTACGCTCCACATCCAGCAGGTCACTCCATTGACAGCATCTTGAAAGACTCCTTTATCTCTCCCTTTGCATGTTGCCCTTTTCAGCGTTTCCTCGCATTGGTAGCAATATGTCATTCTCCTGCTCGACTTCCATCAAATATATTCCTGGGAGGCACGTGGCAGTAAGAGCTTGTGAGCAGCTGTGGAATGTGGAATGCAGCTGTTAATCAATCGTATTGCCCTCTTGTGAATGAAAGAAATCCACTACAATGATTCTATTTAACATGGGGGATGAACTGAGTTTGGATTAGAGAAAATGGTAAAGCAAGCCACAACAATCTCTGTTGCTCACAATAAAAGTGACCTCATGCAACTACTGTGTAGGTTTGTAATTGGAATCTCCGTCAATTGAAATGGTAAACATTTTACACCCACTTCCTGCAAGATTATGTTATTGATATTAAAAACAGTTTGGTGCAGTGATGAAATATAAATATCATAAAATTATATAGCCTATATTCTGTTCTCTCAAAACCCATTTGCTTACAGAAAAGAAAACAAAGACTGCTCACAGTCTGAAATTGCAGCAGACTAGGTTTTCTAAAATATGGTCTCCACGACTCATATAACTGGCCCCATACTGTCATTAATGTGTCAAAACCTTATCTAAAACATTTATAGAGCAGTACAGAATTCCTGCAGAGTTCCCAGTCACTTCAATTGTCTATAAAATAAGAATATGTGACTACAGAACTTTAACAGAGCAGAGGTGTCAGTACAAGTGTTCTATATACATGGTTTATATAGATTTCCAGAAAGCTTTTGACAAAGTCCCGCATAAAAGATTAATTCTCAAACTGAGCACAGTAGGGATTCAAGGAAATGCATGCACATGGATTAGGGAGTAGTTAGCAAGTAGAAAACAGAAAGTACTGATTAGAGGAGAAAGCTCAAAATGGAGCGAGGTAACCAGTGGAGTACCACTGGGATCAGTATTAGGTCCTCTGCTCTTCCTAATCTACATTAATGACTTAGATTCTGGTATAGTAAGCAAAATTGTTAAATTTGCAGATGACACAAAAATAGGAGAAGTGGCAAACACCATTGCAGCGGCAAAGGTCATTCAAAATGATCTAGACAGCATTCAGAACTGGGCAGACACATGGCAAATGACATTTAATAGAGAAAAGTGTAAAGTACTGCACGCAGGCCATACAAATGTGCATTATAAATACCATATGGGAGATACTGAAATTGAAGACGGAATCTATGAAAAAGATCTAGGAGTTTGTTGACTCAGAAATGTCTTCCTCTAGACAATGTGGGGAAGCTATAAAAAAGGCCAACAAAATGCTTGGATATATAGCGAAAAGTGTTGAATTTAAATCAAGGGAAGTAATGTTAAAACTTTACAATGCATTAGTAAGATCTCATCTATAATATTGTGTTCAGTTCTGGTCACCTCGCTACAAAATGGATATTGCTGCTCTAGAAAGAGTGCAAAGAGCAACCAGAATTATCCCGGGTTTAAATGGCATGTCATATGCAGACAGTCTTGAAAAAAAGAAGACTACGCGGCGATCTGATTCAAGCATTCAAAATTCTAAAAGGTATTGACACTGTCGACCCAAGGGACTTTTTCGACCTGAAAAAGGAAACAAGGACCAGGGGTCACAAATGGAGATTAGATAAAGGGGCATTCAGAACAGAAAATAAGAGGCAGTTTACTCCCAAGTAATGTTGTTGAAGCTGACACCCAGGGATCCTTCAAGAAACTGCTTGATGAGATTCTGGGATAAATAAGCTACTAACAACCAAATGAGCAAGATGGCCTCCTCTCGTTTGTAAACTTTCTTATGTTCTTATGTATATAAACTATATAAAAAAAATACAACTTTTCTACAGAATATATATAGACTGAACCAAATGATTTTATTTTATATATCAGAACCATTTTGCCTCTATAGTTCCAAGTACAATATAAACTTTCTATATGATTCAAATATGCCTGTTTAAAAGAATGTTGAGGGAAATGTGTACATGAATCATTTTCAAATATAAACATAAGCATTTAAAAAACTCCTTAATATAAAAAAGTGTCAGACAGCCATCTGAACAATGCTATCAGTTTTCAAAAACTCACTCTCATGACTTCACTTTCATTAATAGCATATGAACCAAATTCATAACGTCAGCTATCTGGCATTCAGGCAAAAAAAATCGAAGCCAGCATTACGGAACAGTATAGAAACGTCAGCACAAAGCTCAATTGGTCTATAGAATATGTTCAATGTAATCAAGTATAAAATACAGTAACACATCATTTGTTTGTTATAAACTTTACAGAAACAACAAAAGCTTGGTCACAGCACTGATGAGACGTATCATTTGGATTTCTTGAAGAATCGCTGCACGATTCTTTATACTGATCTAGTGAAAAAAAGACTTGAAAAAAAATGTACTTGCAGTGGCTTGACAGTGTCGATAAGTAAATACATTTCTTTCCACAAGAAAGGGTGTCCCAAACTCCAACCAACACTGACAGAGTTCATGTTTAACAGAACAGTACAATTATTTTATTGTATTTATTTTGTTGCTGTTCAAGAGATTTCTTTCTTTCCACAACACTAGAGCTGGTTGTATTCTTTAATCGGGTGTGAAACATCTACCCAATAGCTTCTTTTCCCTGATGAGCCTAAGCAGATTTTGCCAAGCTACTGCGCCCTGGAGGAGAGATTTCAGCTTGTGACTTGTCTAGTCTTTATAACATTTGTTACAAGCAATGTCTTTGTGCCTTCACTTCACCCTGAACTTAAAACAGCTTGGTCTTTTTATTTTTTAAATAGAGCAGTCTCATGACCAAACTGAAAGCAATTGCAGATGGGTCATAACAGGGAACAAGGAATCATCTGTGTAGAAGTGCATATGAATGACTGAGAACAGGAGGCACAGGATAGCAGTGCTCCTCCACATATGGCTTTCAGTGACGAAACTAAAGCTGAGAACAGTTGTAATTCCTATGGATGACATCTGAGAGCTGCCCCTAACTTTGCGTTTGTTTGGCATCATCCCACATAGCTCTGTAGAAGTAAAAGGGTTTTGGAGGAAGATCTATTGGTAAGCCTCTATCTGACCAGAAAAGTCCACAAAGGGTTAATGAAGAGCAGGAGATCTCCTTTGTTCAAAACTGTCCGCAGGGTATATCTGTTTATAAATGTAGGTTTGTTCACGTTGTTGGTGCCACAATCTACTACATGTATTAGTGCTTTTCTGCATAAGGGTTTATATGGAGTAGCAGCGTCTGGTTACCGGGGGAATATTTACATGCAGCCAAGTGTAACTCCAAGTGTAATACTTCTCAAGGTCACCCGGTGATGCTGTCCCATTATTTGATTTATGTTACACTTTTAAAGTTTACAGTCCTTCTGTTTGCACACTTTCAGAATGGACAGGAGGTGGTGCTGTGGCAGCTGTGGGACTACCGATGCAGTGTAACTGCATGGCTATAATTACTGTACCTCTTTAACTGTCTAACTACATGGTTAAGGGTATATTTACATGGCTTGTGTTGGATTTGTCCTGGTTTTGCATAAAAGATTACATTAATTGCGTTAAATAATATAAAACTAAAAACAGTATAGGAATGATTTTGTTAGCAAACAAGCCCTAGAAGAATTGACAAATCATGATTTCCCCTCGTGTACACTGAAAACTAGCCGACCTAACCAAATTCTAGCCACAGCTCTGAATTCGTGTTGCGTACTGTCACGTCTCAGTGAGATACCTCTGGGGACCCATTCACACTTCAAATTGAAACTGGTAGACCAGGTTCCCTGTTGTTATGTTTTTAACAGAAATAATGAGGCTCAGTAGGGTAGAATTGATTAAAAGAAAATTAAGACCAAATGAAGAGTAAATATCTGTTTTCCATTCCAAAGAACATTATTTAGAAATAGCAGGACTTAAACAAAGCCTAGTAACACACACATTTAGAGAAATGTTTCTACAAGAAGGGCTTGTAAAAATCTTTTATACGTGTTACAGGATTGAAAAAGACTAAAAAAAGGTCTAAAATTATTACAAAGATTCTCTTTTTTAAAGTTTTTAAAGTTATGGATTGGGTTAAACACAAGTGAGAGACATGTGTTAAACATGTGTGTGTGATTATGTCAATGGTTTAGACAATGAAAAGATGTTGCATTAAGGATACAGTAAGTCACCTACAATGCACCGTTTTGTTCAGTCATTGTTAGATTTTAGCGTTAGCTTTTTCCAGAACATTGTACACGTTCAATGGCTTAGTGATCTGAAGCAATTAAAACAAGCCATACCCGTTGAAAAACAAACAAGGACAATATGTCTCAGCTTGCTTTCACTATACTTTGAGGATCGTCCATCTTTTGACTTTTTTTTCGAAGAGATAACCAGCCTGTCTTAAACTCTTTGTGAATCTTTCAGGGAATGGGTTTACTTGCATAGCATTTAAATACATTACTACAAATAAATGTGTAACTAAATACTGTGCCTACTCCTAATTTAAACATATCTATAGTATGAACTATATTGTCATTCTGTACCAAAATCGAGTACAATGTGAATCACAGACTTATGGTCAGCGAGTCACATGTTTCTCTCTCATAATATTTACATTTCTTTAAGATAACTGACTACATCTGCATAGTTAAGTTTTAGTACTGGTACCTACCCTGGAAAATTACACACTCTAATCTGAATCACATATTTAAATTCCCAGTTGGATACAAAAAATAGTCAGAGGTCTATGGGGTAGATTGAATCAATTTATACCCCTCTGGGATAAATCACAGCTGGAATTGTTTAGAGCATTTTATAGTAGTAGAGCATTCACCTGGATTGCATTAACCACAGTTAGCACACTGAAACAAGACTTTCACTCTGGCTAACAGAAATATAAATATAAATGGATATGATCACCTGAGCTTAGAAACTTATTTCAGGGAATCAGAGTTATGATAATAACCTAGTGTTTCCTTTAAAGTACAAAATGTAACTATTAACATATGGGTGAGTGTACCAAAGCCGTCGCAAGGGCAACATTGTAGAACGACTGGAATGCTACAAGGCTAAGCCGAGAGGCGGCCTTGTGCGTTACCATGCTGAACCCCAGTAACAAGTAGCTAGGGCTAAACAATTAAGGGAGAAACTCATCTCTATGCCTTTGTTGCAAGGATCAACTGAGAAGCCGTCCTTAACACAGGGTTTTGAGGAATCATGACATTAAGTCTGTAGAACCTGGTAAAGGTATGGGAGTAGACCACACTGTTGCATTGCAAATGTCCTTGACAAATGCATACTGGAATAAAGACAACAAAGTTGCCATGTCTGTGGTGGAATGGGCAGTGAGCTTTTCTGGAGGGGGCAAGTTGGCCAGCTCATAGGCAGTCCTAACTGTGTCTGCTATCCGTTTGGGCAGCCTCTGCTTGTCCTCGGCTTGACCATAGTTCAGACTGCCTCCAACTTTTCCTCCTGTCAACATAGAACGCCAGGGCCCGCATTGGTCAGAGCATATGGAGCTGTCGCTCCCTGTCAGACTGGAAAGGAGGTGGATAGAAAGCCTCCAATTCCACAGACTGGTTGACGTGGAATGCTGAGATCATCTTCTGCAAAAAGGCAGGATTGGTACGGAGTGTAACCTTTGTCCTGGCCTATGTAAACATTAAGCAGGCTTTCACTATGGAGAAGGCCTACATATATACAGCATGCCTGACTGAGCAGGTCACAGCGCTTGGGAAGTCTCCACAGCTGGCCGCTCAGGAGCTGCATCAAGGTGGGGCAATAAGGGGCTACTAGGAGCACATCAGCCCAATCCTGCTTGATTTTCTCAAGACACCGCGGGAGCAGGGCGAGCAGTGGGAAGACATACAACAGTTGCTTCGGCCGTTGATGTGCCAAGGCATCTACCACCAGCGGGTCCCCTCCTCCTATTATGAAGAACCAGAGGAGACAGTGGGTTGATTCCTGGGAGACCAAGAGATCTACTGAACTGCTCCCAAATGAGGCTCACCACATCGGGGCCTCCACTGGGGACTCTCCTTGAGAGGAAGTACGCCACCAAGTTTGTCACCCCGGGCAGTACATGTACTGCCCACAGTGAGAGGGAATCTCGTGTGCCCAGAGCAAAAGCTTACGGGCCACGCGATGGAGACTGGTGGTTGATGTAAGCCACCACTGTTGTGTTGTCTTTACGGACAAGCACATGTCTCCCTCAAACCTCCTGCAAAAAAGGCCAGGTAAACAGCCTGTAGCTCCAAAACATTGATGTGGAGACTCTGCCAAGGGGGATTCCACACACCTTGTGCACCCCTGCCATTCCACACAGCGTCCCTGCCCAGGCTGGACGCATCCCTGGTAACTACCTCCCTTCTGGTGACACTGCCCACCGCTACGCCGAGGTGTAGATGGGATGGCTGTTTCCAACAAATGCCTATACATAGTGATGAGACTGTCAATAGGCGGTCACAGTTCAATGCGGGCTGAAAAACCCTGCTGTTGAACCAGGCCTGCAGAGGGCGCATGCGCAGTAGACCCAAAGGAAAGGCCTGGGAAACTGCTGCCAAAACCACTCAGTCAGTACACACACAAGACTGAGGGAAGCCTGCTTGTTAGAGGTACTAACAACTCCAGGAGGAACTTATCCTGTATTAGACATTGGCTGTTCAGTTTCCAGAGAGTGTGCTTTAGCCCCAGGGAGCCCCTGTAGACAGCATTTATTTCAGCAGTGATTACGGTTCCCAATCAGTTTGAAGGGTGTAAAAATTACAATGATGACCTAATTTATACAGCGGTGAAGATAGAAGTGATTGACTATTCATGTTGCAATTAGTACTGTCCCGATTCAACACAAAGACTCCAACAATTACAGACCCCGGTTTAACATGTCTGCTTTAATAATTACTAGACCAAATCTGCATGAAACTGGACGTAGCAATTAGGCTTACAACCAACTCCCTGATAGTGTTCCTTAGTCACAGTGATCAAATCAGATTAGATTTGTTTAACAACAGCATTAGCTCTATTGAGACCCCAAAGCAGGTTGAATGTAACATTCATACACAGAGAGATGAACTCCAAAAGATTCTGTCTCACATTACAAGGATCTGATGCATCGTCCTATTAGTATATATGACAGAGTGAGAAAAGATTCGAAGTGTAAATCTCCCTCCCGACCAGAAAGGGAGCTGTGTAAGGTTGGTGGTAGGATTCCTCCTAGATGGACCACTTTGACGGTAGGAGGAAACCGGAAGTTGACCATATTAGGGGGAGCGTGTAGTTGCACGTACTTGAAAGGCAATCAGCTGCGGCCCTCTAGTGGAGAAACCATGGCGACGGGTTGATTGTAGGTAGGAGTTTCTGGGTACAAAGGGGAAGCAGCTACACCAGTACTTCGCCTTGCACTGAGTAAACACAGCCGGAGTATATGTGCATTTGTTGTTGTCTGTCTTGTGTCTTTTGTAGAGGAGGAGTGAAAGTCGGGAGCTGCAGCCACGGCGCCAGCACAAACCCCAGAGCACGTCCCACAGCACCAAGCACTCACCACGATCCTTGGAAGGAAGGAGCACAGTTTCGTGCACGGAGGATTGTGGTTGTGGAGTGTTTTTCTTTTATCATTATCAGGACTGAAACCTGCCGTGTCTCTCCCCGATACCATAGCTGGTAGAGGGGCGGATTGTTATTGTTTGGGATTGTTTTAAAATAAAACACTGACATTTTTGGGAGAATCCTGTCTGGACTTTGTGTTTGCTGCATCGCAGGGATTTACGTAAGGATTTACAGAGCGACTGGGGGTAGTGATTTACAGAGCGACTGGGGGTAGTGATTTACAGAGCGACTGGGGGTAGTGATTTACAGAGCGACTGGGGGTAGTGATTTACAGAGCGACTGGGGGTAGTGATTTACAGAGCGACTGGGGGTAGGGATTTACAGAGCGACTGGGGGTAGTGATTTACAGAACAACTGGGGGTAGTGATTTACAGGCGCGACTGGGGGTAGTGATTTACAGAACGACTGGGGGTAGTGATTTACAGAGCGACTGGGGGCAGGGATTTACAGAGCGACTGGGGGTAGTGATTTACAGAATGACTGGGTGTAGTGATTTACAGGAGCGACTGGGGGTAGTGATTTACAGAACGACTGGGGGTAGTGATTTACAGAGCGACTGGGGGCAGGGATTTACAGAGCGACTGGGGGTAGGGATTTACAGAGCGACTGGGGTAGGGATTTACAGAGCGACTGGGGGTAGTGATTTACAGAGCGACTGGGGGTAGTGATTTACAGAGCGACTGGGGTAGTGATTTACAGAGCGACTGGGGGTAGTGATTTACAGAGCGACTGGGGGTAGTGATTTACAGGAGCGACTGGGGGTAGTGATTTACAGAGCGACTGGGGGTAGTGATTTACAGAGCGACTGGGGGTAGGGATTTACAGAACGACTGGGGGTAGTGATTTACAGAGCGACTGGGGGTAGGGATTTACAGAACGACTGGGGGTAGTGATTTACAGGAGCGACTGGGGGTAGTGATTTACAGAGCGACTGGGGGTAGTGATTTACAGAGCGACTGGGGGTAGTGATTTACAGAGCGACTGGGGGTAGTGATTTACAGAGCGACTGGGGGTAGGGATTTACAGAACGACTGGGGGTAGGGATTTACAGAGCGACTGGGGGTAGGGATTTACAGAGCGACTGGGGGTAGTGATTTACAGAACGACTGGGGGTAGTGATTTACAGAGCGACTGGGGTAGTGATTTACAGAGCGACTGGGGGTAGTGATTTACAGAGCGACTGGGGTAGTGATTTACAGAGCGACTGGGGGTAGGGATTTACAGAACGACTGGGGGTAGTGATTTACAGAGCGACTGGGGGTAGGGATTTACAGAACGACTGGGGGTAGGGATTTACAGAACGACTGGGGGTAGGGATTTACAGAACGACTGGGGGTAGTGATTTACAGAACGACTGGGGGTAGTGATTTACAAAGCGACTGGGGGTAGGGATTTACAGAACGACGGGGGGTAGTGATTTACAGGAGCGACTGAGTGTCCTGTTGATATGCAGAGCCTTTTAAACCTGTTTTACTGTGGAAAAAAAAATACTTTTAAACAACGCGTCTAAAATAAACTGCGCGTGTGAAAATAAATTGGACCTGACGCGCTGAATAAATGGACCGCTAAGGGTTAACATATATAATAACTGGTAAGCAATTTTTTGAATGGGCTCATCCAGTTGATATTTCCCGTATCACACAGCTGTGTAATACAGGAAACATGTGTACATTAATACCAGCAACAGAGCGCTACCCCAGCGCGAGCTGTCAAACTGTCAAACAGCAACAAATATCCATATATTCTCCAGTGTGTACCTGATAAAGAAAACCCCCAGAGCCCTTCACATCCAGTGAAAATCAGGTACATCCAAGAGAGACCCACATTTCCAACATCGAAACTACCGCGTAAACATCTATAATTGGCCACCTGAAAAATCTCCGATACACAGACAAAGATGTTTTGTAATACACTGTGACTGAAGGTAAGCCACTTCTCAAAAAAAGGTACACAAAAATATTAGCAAACAAACACCCTCAGAACAAACTAGTGAAAATAAAAATGACAAAATAGAATTGCAAAAAGTTGCCACGGAAACCTGAGGCAAAAAAACAACAGAACTGGCACTAAGAACAGAAGAACAAAATGTCAGACAAAACACCTGATTCCCTGAAAACCAACTTGCTGTTTTAAAGTTACAAGTTTAAACTATTCACTTTAGTTACATTGCGTTATAACTCCTACTACAGACCATTGCAATTGCAATTTTCTCTCTACTGTCTCATATAATGCAAATCGCATTTTAAGTTTTGTTGAAGTTATCAGTTGAAGTTGTTATTATTTTAAATAAAATTCTTTATGCAGTTCGCTCTCTGTCTAATAACTCACTGACATAAACGAAGTAGAGTAAGCCCCTCACAAGCAGCAAAAATTGCTCACCAGAGATTATAAAAGATATTGCATGGAGTAGTGAGTGATAAATGAGAATTGAATGCCCAACCTTGGGGTGGGATGCTTGGATAAACCCCTTGGGATTCTCCCTTCGGGGTTTACATAGCATCCCACCCCTTGGTGTGCAATAAATTCTTATATCACACACGACCCCATGCATTATTCTCTATATATAGCACACCTTACAAATCGGTACATATTTCAACTTGATTGGTCTAAACAGTAGTACTAAGAGAAATGAAAAGCATGCACACTGTAAAAGTGAAGCTCACACACAAAGAAATAAAATGAAATTTGTCATTCTTTGTCTCTGCTAAAATACCTGTCATCTTCCTTCAGCAATGATTGATTCCCTGCTAAAATATAGGCGCATGCTGACCGCAAAGAAAGATTGCCCAGGAGGCTCTTACATAAACTGCACTCACCACTTGCTGTAGGTTCAGGTTGCTTGTCTTCCCATAGCAGAGATCCAGCAGGGTCACTGGCTGTTTGGTCAGATTCCTCACAGACAGCAAGCAGGGCATGGAAAGGTTCTCCACATTAGTGACCTGCAGTATAAATACAGGACTGATGAATACAGGCTGTGATCTGAAGCTGAACACACCATAGACTGTCTTGGCCAAACTACCCCAAACAGTGGCAATGTTACACAATTCGGCTTGCATCAATAGAACCTCGTCAATTCCACAACAACAACAAGTATGTGCTATTAAAGATCAAGACGACGTAAAGCTGGCTTGTAGGTCATTATAATGAAGCCTTTACATCAGCCCTGTAGCTCAACAGGAGAGCAGGTTACTATACAGTATACAGGAGATTCCCAGTATGGTTAATGCACATTATAAGACAAGCAGAATCTCTCCCCGTCTCTGAGCTGAATTACTGATTCAACTGAAGTCAAACAAAGAACGGAAGCAGATTTAAATGGTGTTTTAATTTTTTATTTTTTGATGTTTCCCAGCTATTTCAGTATATTCCAGATGGTGTTGCTTGAATAGCATATTGAGTTATTACCTGCTTTTTTTCTACCACAGTCTTTACTTGACTCTAAGCTTCGTTTGAGCTTGCCTGGATAATTCCAAATGCCAGGGCCGGACTGACTTCCTTGCGACAATCTGACCTTTAAACTCTGTTAGCCCCATCTACTTAAACATCTCGTAGGAGTAAGGGGAATGTAGAAATCTGAATTCCTCTACTCAAAGACAGATCAATAGATCAATGACTTGCTTGGACAGCTCGTGGACTGTTGCGTTGTTTTACAGTATTCTGTAGACACAGGAATCTAAAGCAGCTACACTGCAGTACGATGACTGGTAAATGTTTTCAAGTGCCATCATTTCTTTATCCCACTAAAACATTTCTAATTCAAATCGTGTTGATTAGAAAACAATATTCCACCTGTCCATACAAATGCACCATGGTAATATTAAAATGTCATTTATTTTCAGATGGGGAAGCAATTGACTACTGTGGATTGGGTGACTGGTTTCTTGAAGTTTACAGTTTTCTGATGAATCCACAGGTCTTTGTGTTCTCTTCACAAATCTAGTCTTCAGTTAAAGTGTAAAATGAATCAATTAAAATAAAAAATCACGGAATGCCATCATAAAGATTTTTTAATATGGGACACAGACTTAGAAAACGAAAAAACAAACAACAACAAAGACTTAGAAAACGAAAAAACAAACAACAACAAAATGACCAACTCTACATAGGATGGCATTTTAAATTAACTGAATACATTTACTATGAATGTCTCTGTTTACACCTTATGTTTAGGCTCCGGTTGTGAAAGTGTTAGCAAAGATTATTTTTTTAAAAGGAGCTTGGGAATGTCTGGGAGTAGTACTGTATACTTGCGTTTCCATTGGTTTAGGATTAGAGACTGGGAGCAGAACTGTATACTTGCGTTTCCATTGGTTTAGGATTAGAGACTGGGAGCTGTATTGTATACTTGCATTCCCATTGGTCTACGATTAGAGACTGGGAGCGGTACTGTATACTTGCGTTTCCATTGGTTTAGGATTAGAGACTGGGAGCTGTATTGTATACTTGCGTTTCCATTGGTTTAGGATTAGAGACTGGGAGCAGTACTGTATACTTGCGTTTCCATTGGTTTAGGATTAGAGATTGGGAGTGTGGTCCAGTGGTCCAGTGCTTAAAGAAAAGGGCTTGTAACCAGGAGGTCCCCGGTTCAAATCCCACCTCAGCCACTGACTCATTGTGTGACCCTGAGCAAGTCACTTACCCTCCTTGTGCTCCGTCTTTGGGGTGAGACGTAATTGTAAGTGACTCTGCAGCTGATGCATAGTTCACACACCCTAGTATCTGTAAGTCGCCTTGGATAAAGGCGTCTGCTAAATAAACAAATAATAATAATAATAATAATAATACTGTATACTTGCGTTCCCATTGGTTTAGGGTTAGAGATTGCAGGGGTTCAGACAGAGCCTTCCCAGGCTGCTCCACTGTCTCCAGGGCTCAGTAACAAGATAACAAAGCATGTTGGTTCGATTCAACAGGTGATAATAGGGGATTGGCTTGACAAGAAACAAAAGTCGTTTGTATATTTTATACCCTTGTCTGCCTCATTTTCTACTGTATTAAAGCTATAGGCTCCAGAAAATACTTTTTCCTGGCTGACAGGGGACAGGCACCACCAGCTATATGAGCACAAGGGAGCATGCATCATCAAATACAGACACATTCAGTGTGAACCCCAAACTACTAAGAATGCATTACGGTCTGTTCTACATATTCGATGCAGACATCCGCATAGCTGAACACACATTCTTTCTCAGTTGTGAATTCTGTCTTGAATACGGCTTTCATTATAATCAGTGAGATATTCAGCATTTAAACTGAAAGTGCAGGCAAGCACCATCAATTAAGTGTGGCACACCTGGAAAGCAAGCTGGCAGTGGTTTGGGTTAACTTCATACACTGGCTCTGTAAACAAAGCAGATTCCGTACTAGAGTTTACATCATTGTTTCCCATTTGTCACACTCTGAACAAAGTTTTCTGGTTTTCCTGAAAAATAATTATACATGCTCACTCCCACAAGGGCAGAAACACCCTCAATTCTGCCAGAACAAGCCTGCTGGGAACATGGTACACAATAAAGCAGGATGCCCAAGACCTGGAACAGAGATTGTAGCTGTGAGGGTAAATGGCAACCCATTGAAATAGTATTTATTTTTATTTTTTTTAGATTTATTTTACTAATAATTCATCTGCTTTTGACACCATTATTAAAGAAAACAAGTTCTGCTCTTTGGTTTAAGTGTCTCACTCACATCAGCACATCTTCTAGAATAACTAGAAAGTAAGTAAAGCTCACAATCAGTTTGGTGCACTTTTATATTCACAGTAAATGCTTCGTCCAGACCCTAAAGTAGTTCATGATCTCCTTTTATCTGTTAAACCTGGAGCGGAATGTACCTCCAGGACTGGGATTGGACAGCCCTGCTCTGTACTGAGCTTGTACTAATTAAAAACATGAAATTCAAGGTTGACCCTCACTGAGTACAGTACTGTATATCAATTTTCTATACAGAAACGTATTTAAATGTTACTACAAGTCCGTTAAATTGTAACAGGGCGGAGGCTTGGTGTGAATCAATGATAGTGTATACAAAGAAACAAACAAAAGCCTTTAGAAAAAGATGCCTTCAAAAATATCAGATTGTTTTCCCCCTTACAGCTCCACTGTCTCAGCCACAGAATAAATACTGCAATGATCAATGATGCTAATTTCTGAACATATGTAGTCAGTTATGCAGCTGAAAGATTTTTTTTAAATGTATTTTTAAATGCAGACAGTGACTCAGGCTGGAAATGGGCCTACTTCAAGCATTAACCTTGTAGTGCCAGCCAGGACTCACTTATTTATATTACTGTAACAAATCTAGTGCCGCTGCAAGGTGAGTAATTATAAGCACCGATAAATGAAAGCCAGATACTGTATATATACTGTATATAAACGTGATTATTCTGTAACACACAAGCCTCGGGACTGGAACGTCACACAAGCATCCAAATCCTGCCGCGGTTCACATTTATAAAAACACTGTGCAGGGGTGAAAGTTGGCACGTAAAGTAGCTGATACATTTGTCTTTCTTTAGCAATATCTGTTCTGTACATAAACATGAATACTGCAATTTTAGTATTTTACCAATTTATGGACAGCATATGTATTTTATTCTGGGGGCATATCTTGGTTTCAGACCTCACATCATTGCAACAACCTACAGCTGCCCTGAAAGTGCTGGGACTCCTTTAGCAGGGCTTCTGAGTTATCACTTCACTTCAAGCAGTCACTCTCATTAGCCACTGCAAATAGATATACTGTGTGTGTGTGTGTGTGTGTGTGTGTGTGTGTGTGTGTGTGTGTGTGTGTGTGTGTGTGTGTGTGTGTGTGTGTGTGTGTGTGTGTGTGTGTGTGTGTGTGTGTGTGTGTGTGTGTGTGTGTGTGTGTGTGTGTGTGTGTGTGTGTGTGTGTGTGGCTAAACAAGATCACATGACCGTGCAGTAAGAATTGACTTACCACACAGCTGTGACATCATAGACTGACTCACAAATTGATCTATTTATATCATAATAATTAATGCTGAGATATTAACAAGATGAAACTGAGGAAAACAAAACCAGAAAAGAACACTAGAAAAACAACTTCATGGGCAATTAATGTTTTTAATGACTGCTTGAAACAAAATTTTAAAAAAATAAAAAAATTTGTCTGGACTTTAAAACTGTTCAACTGAATAAAGTCCAAAAGCATTTTTAATCCACAGTTAGAAACGCTGAAGGAAATGAATACAGGATCTCAAATATTTTGGGTCTGAGAACTGGCATAATTCACTCTCTGCTCTGAATAGTGTTTCTGTGGGTTGAATTGTCAACATAATTTAAACCGAGTTTAAATCATCCAACAATTTCTTCATCTCTGTCGCTAATAATTACAGAAAATCTGGCAAAGAGACAGCCCACCACCACCCTCTGATATCAGAAACAGATTTAAACAAAATGAAAATCTTTCCCACTCTATCTGCCAGCACAGCCGTTGGGCTTTTAAACAAGGCCTGGTTCGATATTGCTTCTGTTGTACTCACTGCGGACAGGAAGGACTGCACAAACTGACATCAATACAGATGAAAATGGCCTGGAGTTTGTGACCCAGTCATCTAATGAGCAAACGGAAAGCCATGCAGATATCAATGAGAACCACCGTGAAAGCACCGATGGTTAATGTTTGCCCAGCCTGGTGATCCGTTGTTCCCTGCCAACAGCTTTAAAAAAATATTTACAAAAGTGTCCTCCAGGTGCCAAATCATTCTACCGTCACCCCGTTAAAACAATCCTGAATAAAGATCAATTTGGTATTCCCATGAACCTATTGGTGTTAATTACCTCGGAAACACGATGTCTTGCATTTCAGAGCAGGCTGGCCTTCATTCACAATCCGCAGCACTGCTGTCCACATGTTGTCTTATGCAGGTTTACAGTCCAGGGAAAGGATGTCAGTTACCGGTCATCGGTGTGAAAACAGCCTCCAAAATTACTGGTTACTGTCTCATGAACTGCAAAGCCTGGAGTAGGATCCTTTCTTTCGCAAAGATGGCTCTTCCATCCACAGCCTCACGTTCAGAAGCTCCCTCCTCAACATCGGCTCCAAGTGCCAGTGCAGTGGCTGGCTGTTCCGTGAATCCTCCCTCAGATGCAGGAAATCAGTCTGCCTTCAATTACAAAACGCCCTTTCATCTCGAAAATGTAACATTAAAACGTCAATGTTAAATTTTACGTTCATGGCCAATAAAGTTAAAAAATAAATATCGAAATGAAACAGTCCTCGGGGACTACTTTTTCTGAGTGGAAGAATACATAATAGATTTCTTCTTTTTAGCCAAAAAGAAAGTTACTCTAGGTAACATTTTTAAATGTTAGACATTTTATAAGCAAATGAAGCCACTCCATGGTGTGCAGTAAGACAATTCTTACTGCACTTCCTGGATGGTTGAAGGCACTCTGCGTCGCATCAAGCCTCACAACGCAGCCAGGGCGTGCTCTAGGAATTGTCTTACTGCACATCCTGTCGGGAGTTATTTCTTACTGAAAGCACCAACATACCATTTCCTCTCATTAAATGGAACAATACAAATGTTAAACAGGCTAATGGATAGCAATGGTCAGTTATGCAGTGTTACTTTATTATAACCATTCACAAGTTATTCTCCCAAGATATTTCAGAGATTCTTTTCCAAAATCTGTTATGAATAAAAGTTTGGTATGCATGAAACTTTTCTAGGCTGTCGTTAAACAGTTTGATGAATTGAAAATACTTTAAAAATGAATGGGTTACAGCTTTGTGAAAAGGAAGGATCATCCGTGCCCTCAATCTTTCAAAATACAAACTGGTCTCCTATATTGACGAACCAGACCTGTCATAAAAAGCACGTCCGTGCTACAGACACAACGTAAACTCAGGGCCACAATCTAACTGACCCATTTCATAGTTCAGGTTGCAAGAAACAAAACAATTGATAGATTTCCATTTTTATCTTCATGAAAAACGAAGAGAAAAAAAATATCACATTAAGTCAAAATGTAGAATTTTCATCAGCAAATGTGGCACAAAACAGCAAACACACCGCCCACCGAGGGAGTTCCTATCCAATGAAAGCGATAAATTGTACTCAGCAGTGGGCAAAGCCTGTGCTCTTTTAGAAGTGAAAAGCCAGGGAGCAGTTCCTTCTCCATGCCAGGTCTTGTGAGCTGCGATGGATGATGGCTTGACTGGAATGGGATTCTGTTTTTATCGCTGGCTCTCGTGCCAAGTTTACCATCTGGTACGTAGCTGTGATCTGCACTGATGCACAGCTCCTCAAGAGACTCCTTTTCCTGACTCTTTTTCTTAGCAGGCGTGGGATCAGCCAGAAAGCTGTCAGCTAGCTTTGGAAGGAAAAAAAGAGCTTTCTCGTTGTTGATTCCACATGGCAACCATCACCTGAGCATTTCATTTACATGAAGTAGTAAAAAAAAATGTAATTCCAGCTGAAAAACAAATGGCAGCGCAGCGGACAACTGTTCCATTTATCCAAATGGAAGCGATGTTAACAGCAAGAGTTCTAAACTGGCAAGCTGTTTAGTAATGTGTCTCTCCTAAAGTTACATTTGACTGACCCACACCACTGAAAGCCTGACCAAATATTTTATTTAAAAGAATATCAAATCTTTATTATTACCATTATCAACAATGGAACCTGCTCCAACGGCAGGAAACGTTTATTGATTAATGTAAAGTATGTCACAGAAGAAGAACATCCAATTCATGCGATTTGAAAAAATTCATAGAGATTTGTGAATACTCCATTAAAATGAATGGTCATTTCCTTTCTTTTAGGAATGAGACAGACAAAAAGCTTCTGTTAACATTTCTAAACAGCTCAAGCTCTGTACTCATGTTAAATGCCCCCCCCCCCCATACAATTCACCATACAGAGTCACAGACACCCTTCCCTGTAGGGACCCTCTTTATGAAGAGAAAATATTCAATTCAGATTCATTCCACGAGAGACTGTTAATATATTTTAAATTAATTAGAATAGACTGGTTGCCTTACAGCTGATTCAAAATGAACTATTTTGGTCACTGTGATACAGCGCCCCTGGTGAGCGTATGTAAAAGTAGCTAACGCAATAATTCCATTTTGCACTTCAATTAGCTACACTGGTCTCAAGTGAGCCGCTTTAAAGGAAACCTGTGTCATAGCACACATGGATTTTAATTTTAAAGCATGATATCCTGTACTACTTTAGGTTAAAGGAAGATATGCTTCTATGCCACTTTCTTGGGTTGTCTATTTGCACTTGTACTCCTTGGTTATTTTCAACTCAGCAATGTCTTCTGGGTCAAAGCATGTTACTGGCTGAAAGCATGGCAGTCGATAGGGGAAGCAGATGATTGGTTATTGACAGTAAAGAATGCGCCGAAGGGGTGGGGACAATTTCACTCTCCAGGTGAAATGATCCAGAAAGCACAGGGCCATCTACATCATAGCTTGTAAACAGTGTTTTCTTGAATCCAGTGTGGAAAAACACATCTTTGCAATAACACGTTTCTTTCACAACGGCAGAGCAATTGTATGGAACTATTTTGTTAGCCGCAATTACTTTAAAGGTTGAAACTTTAACAACTTTAACATATTTGCAACTAATCATGAAAGCCATCATGTGATGCCCTCCATCACTTTTCATACTGCAATGCATTACACTTGTGCATTGAACTAAATATGGAAAAGAGTGTATGTGTACAGCATTTTATTGCACAGTATATTTGCAAAGATGGTCAAGAAATATTGAATATGAAAAAGATTGACCTACAGTTACAGCCAAAAGTTTAGCATCACCTAGAATTTGACATAATTAAAAAAATATATAGATATATCATTTAGATATTTTATTCAACATCATGTAAACAAAGAAACTACAAAATGATATCGCAAAAGTCTACCGGAAGCCATAATAATAGGACAGTATTTCATGTTAGATTTTAAAATGTCACATTTTTCGATTTTTGTCAGTTTTTTGTATACGGTAGACTACAAAGCGGTATGAATTTAATATGTTAACATTATTCAGCTTTATGAAGCAACATTAGTTAATTCTATAGGGCAGGGGTACTCAATTCTTGGTTACAGCAAGGTCAAGGTCCAGAGCACATTTTCACTGCCATCCCCATATCACAAACAAACACAGAGCTACACAAATATTGTTTTTACGCATGTTGTTGGTTTGAGAGTTCTTCACTAGGTTTAAAGGAGTTTTTGGGGGAATCAAAACTCTGTCTCATTTTTACCAATCTGCCTTCTTTACTTTTACTGCATGCGTTCTTTCCCTGCAATAACCACAGAATGGTATAACTACTGTATTCATATGTGTCTGTGTTAGCAGAGCCAAACATTGTGTTTCACCATTCCAAAAATAAAGCAAATTGAAACAAACAAAACTGAAGCACAAGAAGAACAAATCTACTTGTCCCATCCCCATCCCACAAAACACACACACAAAAGTAGAATATAACTTGTAGGATTGTGGTTTTATTTAACAGTGAATACAATCAATCAATCAGTGATTAATAGGGGCGGATCTAGCCTTGTAGCTTGCCTGGTTCACTAAATTCTTTAAGATACACAAAAGGTTCCCTGTGACCCCACCTCACCTCAACAAATGTATAACATACTTTAAGGAAATGTTCCTTTCAGTGCAGTTTGGAACACATTTGCTAGTAAATTTAAGTAACATACTAAGAGTACAACTATAATAAGCAAAACTTGGGGCTATTCAAGTATAAAGATATATTCTGCCAGTGTTTTACCATTCGTTCTCTATAAGCGGAATCCAGCTCCTGATGTACAGGTGTTTTAGTTAGTGCATCACAGATACAAAATCATTGCCAGCTGTTACTGCTGCTTTGTGGAATTCAGATTTTTCTTGACGTTCTTTCAGTTTTGTAACTGCTGAACCCCAGATTTTTAAAGGACTTGTGTATAACCTGTCAAGTTTCTCTGCATTTTGTACTGTTTTTCTACAAAAATGCATGCAATATTTGCAGAAGGCTCCATCCATTTGATAGCTATTTTTCTCATCTAACATCTTGTCCCATGATGGCTAACTGGAACACTGCTGCAGCAGGTGATCCTGGTTTCATACCCTGATTTTTTTTTTTTGGGGGGGGGGGGGGGGTTCTCAACATTCTTTCCCTGCACTACTCTCACAGAAAAAGAAATACATAAATGAATGAATACCTAAACACATGAGATTTACAGTCTGTACTTTATTTTAAAATAATAAAATATTGTACAGATAATCTCATATATAAGCATTTCATTTCTATCATTATAAACATATTTGTCAATCTTCATTGTTTAATAGTTTCATAAATTGATGGATTGTGTATGTCCAATAACTTATATCGCTTCTGTTCAAATCTAGCAAAATAATGTTTTGTTTTTTTTAATATAGTGTTTAAATCTAAAAAGAATATGTCAATAGCAAACTAGGTTAGCAACACTAAAATCGAAAGAAATAAAAATCATTACATTTTTTGCCAGGGAAAGTTTTTTTTTTTTTATTCATTGTCAAGTACACACTTGACAATGAATAAATTACATAACAATGTATTCTAATCCACTAACACCTTAGCGATTATGGTGTTTTTTTGTGTAACTTACCAGATTACTGCATTTAAATGTCAGGTTCATGTATTAAGAAATCAGTATCACTTATTTGCTAATTTACAAAAAACATAAATAATACTTTAAATGACTGTGCGTTGCCATAGGCTCTAAGGATAGCCATTTCTGGGTTCTTTGTAACCAATAGATCAACTTCCTCCACAGCTAGCCAATCAGAAGTGATAGGGGTGGGACTTTTTTAAATGTTTGTGTGTAGGTGCTACTAGACTTCCACAATTTAGGTTTCAGAAACTTGCGTGGCTCTCTGAAATATACCCGGAGTGTTCACCTAGCAATAGAACTAAATAAATAAATAAAAACTACTTGTCCGACAGGCAAAGTAGAAGGCAAAACTTGTTGTCCCTCACACAAATCTTGTTGCCCCAGGCATCGGGCGATACGAATTGCACACCCCTGTCTTTGGTAAGCTTTGCACACATTGCACATTTTGGTGGATAGTGGAATGATGCGATATCTGTCGTGGTTGGGGTTCTGTCTGCTGCGCTACCATTGCTTACAAAGTGCAGTTTGGTACACACAAGTAGTACAGTATACTGTGGTTCCCCCGAGTCAGGAGTACCAACAGTAACACAAATACGCCTTGACTCGTATATGTTTTTAAAAAGCATTATATTGTATGTTTTACCAGTAGTATTTTTTAATCGGCTTGGAAAAGCTACTTAACAAAAACAGGCTTTGTAGCACCAGTACTTGTCATTGTTTTCTTGGTCTTTGTGAAGTGGAATTTTCTGAACTCGTATCAGGTATGAAAATAGAATCTTAATTGTGTATTTTCAAAAAAAAAAAAGTAATGACGGTTGTTTTATTAGCCATAGAGAAGGGATATGTTGACTTTAACAAAACAGGCCACAGCAGCCAACGCACTGAGTTTCACTTCATTTGAGCTGCTAATGCTGTTGACTTGTACATTTTGTTTCATTCATAGCTCGCACTGAGTATCTGCTACTTACTATCACAGCAACACCTACTGTACCCTCGCACACCACACTCTCATAAGAACTATGCTGTCTGAAAAATTCACAGCATTCCCAATGTGAATGCAAGTAAAAACAGAGATTAGCATATGACTTGGCAGTCCATTCAAAATGCACTTGCGGTCCAGATTCGGACCGGAGTCTTTGGCCATTGTTGTATATTATTTTATGTTTAGATGTACACAGTGTCATATTTAAGGAGAAAGTATGCTTTGTTTATTTAGAAGGATACATTTTACAATTCTCTTGGACAAAAATCTCTTTATGACATATTAAAAGCAGCGTATATTTGTTATCCCTTTTGAGTTCTGGGGTGCTGAACTCACCATTTCAGGCCTGATGTCCAGTTTGGGGTAAATGCTCACTACTTGCCCTGTGCCACAAGCATTACATACACAGTTTATGATCATTTGGAAAAACAATGTCAAGGTGATAGCTACTCTGTTTCTGGAGTTCTCAATATGGCACTGTGACAGGGCGAGGAGCCCTGCACATGAAAAAGGGGGCAGGGCAAAGCCCTGCCATAAATGTATTTGTCTACAGTGCCTTGCGAAAGTATTCGGCCCCCTTGAACTTTGCGACCTTTTGCCACATTTCAGGCTTCAAACATAAAGATATGAAACTGTAATTTTTTGTGAAGAATCAACAACAAGTGGGACACAATCATGAAGTGGAACGAAATTTATTGGATATTTCAAACTTTTTTAACAAATTAAAAACTGAAAAATTGGGCGTGCAAAATTATTCAGCCCCTTTACTTTCAGTGCAGCAAACTCTCTCCAGAAGTTCAGTGAGGATCTCTGAATGATCCAATGTTGACCTAAATGACTAATGATGATAAATAGAATCCACCTGTGTGTAATCAAGTCTCCGTATAAATGCACCTGCACTGTGATAGTCTCAGAGGTCCGTTTAAAGCGCAGAGAGCATCATGAAGAACAAGGAACACACCAGGCAGGTCCGAGATACTGTTGTGGAGAAGTTTAAAGCGGATTTGGATACAAAAGATTTCCCAAGCTTTAAACATCCCAAGGAGCACTGTGCAAGCGATAATATTGAAATGGAAGGAGTATCAGACCACTGCAAATCTACCAAGACCTGGCCGTCCCTCTAAACTTTCAGCTCATACAAGGAGAAGACTGATCAGAGATGCAGCCAAGAGGCCCATGATCACTCTGGATGAACTGCAGAGATCTACAGCTGAGGTGGGAGACTCTGTCCATAGGACAACAATCAGTCGTATACTGCACAAATCTGGCCTTTATGGAAGAGTGGCAAGAAGAAAGCCATTTCTTAAAGATATCCATAAAAGTGTCGTTTACAGTTTGCCACAAGCCACCTGGGAGACACACCAAACATGTGGAAGAAGGTGCTCTGGTCAGATGAAACCAAAATCGAACTTTTGGCAACAATGCAAAACGTTATGTTTGGCGTAAAAGCAACACAGCTCATCACCCTGAACACACCATCCCCACTGTCAAACATGGTGGTGGCAGCATCATGGTTTGGGCCTGCTTTTCTTCAGCAGGGACAGGGAAGATGGTTAAAATTGATGGGAAGATGGATGGAGCCAAATACAGGACCATTCTGGAAGAAAACCTGATGGAGTCTGCAAAAGACCTGAGACTGGGACGAGATTTGTCTTCCAACAAGACAATGATCCAAAACATAAAGCAAAATCTACAATGGAATGGTTCACAAATAAACATATCCAGGTGTTAGAATGGCCAAGTCAAAGTCCAGACCTGAATCCAATCGAGAATCTGTGGAAAGAACTGAAAACTGCTGTTCACAAATGCTCTCCATCCAACCTCACTGAGCTCGAGCTGTTTTGCAAGGAGGAATGGGCAAAAATTTCAGTCTCTCGATGTGCAAAACTGATAGAGACATACCCCAAGCGACTTACAGCTGTAATCGCAGCAAAAGGTGGCGCTACAAAGTATTAACTTAAGGGGGCTGAATAATTTTGCACGCCCAATTTTTCAGTTTTTTATTTGTTAAAAAAGTTTGAAATATCCAATAAATTTCGTTCCACTTCATGATTGTGTCCCACTTGTTGTTGATTCTTCACAAAAAATTACAGTTTCATATCTTTATGTTTGAAGCCTGAAATGTGGCAAAAGGTCGCAAAGTTCAAGGGGGCCGAATACTTTCGCAAGGCACTGTATTTTTAGAATGGGGTACCCCTCTGCCCCTGGGCAATTTATTATTTTGTATTTGATCTGTATTATTATTATTATTATTATTATTATTATTATTATTATTATTATTATTATTATTATTATGTATTTTTAAATGAAAGCAGAGGCGAGGTCGGCAGCTCGTTCTCTGCCAGTAGTAATTGAAAACCTTGTGCAGGAGGTGGCCATCTCCCGAATTAATGAAGTGATTAATTGTTGCTAATCGGGAGATGGTCACCTGCATAAAAACCTGCAGCTCTCTGCAGTCTGGGTGGGTTGTTCGGAGGAGAGAACAGAACGAGAACTAGAACGAGAACGAGAGTGAGAGGAGTTTAAGAATCAAACTAAATATAGGAACAGTGAAGGCGATTGCCCAGCCTGACCTATTCGTTTTGTTTTTGCGTTTTTTATTTAAAACTTATTTTGCTCTGTGAGCAGTGTGTGTTTTTGTTAAACCTTTTATTTTTGTTATTTTTGAAAATAAACGGTGCCGCAGAGTCTTTTGCCCTGCAGTACTGAGTTTGTTTTCCTTCCTGCTTCTGGCCTGATGTCACCACTACATCCATCCCTGTCACAGGCACTTTGGCATTTCCATCCATGGTCATTTGTAGGTAACATGCACATAATTAAACTAGAAGGGCAGTTTTGTGTTTCAAGAAGATAGCTTTAGTACTTTGAATATCTTTCACATGTCAGGGGTAACTCATGACTTCAAAGATAATGATTTAATATCTTTAAAAAAAAGAAAACTTCCAGGTATTTCCACAAGCAAAATCTAAAGATTGTGAGGCCGTGAGTTGGGTGTCCCTTTGGTGTTGAATGACCCCAGGAAGTAAATACAGACATAGAGGTAAGGCGCTTGGGGAAGAAGGTCCTCGGCAAGTTTCATCACAACCAGATAACCAGATCACATGACACATTTAAAGTGTGACATACATTACATCCCCAGCACAGGATAAGAATGCTTTCTGTGTGGTAAACCAGTCACCTTTCATAAGGGTCATCATCACAGAACAGATGAAAACCAAAGTCAAATAAATACATACAAAACTGTGTAAGTCTGGTCTCAGCGTGCAGATAAAAAAGGGTTCTTTATTCTGAAAGAATGCACCAGAACGACTTTCAGTACTCATTGAGATAACATCAACATTTGAATTTTGCCTTTCTGTACAGAGACAGATCAGCCATGTTCCTCAATCAGTAAGAGTACATTTGAACCTTTTACCTTATCACATGTTTTTGGTGTCAACTGATAAGACAGCAACCATCTAACTACAACTTTTGACAGCCTCTGAATCAGTGCTGATAGCAAAATTAGCAGTGAAAGCTCTTTGGCAGTTGTTCCCCCAAGAACCCTTTTTGTGTTTCTGGTTAAAGGGTTGAAGTAGTGATGGGGCATTTATGGTTCTTTATCTCATGAAACTCTTCTCTCTAAAAATACAGTATATATTGAAACTGACAAGAAACTGTACTGGTATTTGAGAAAGTACCTGTTGCTCTTTCTCCATTATAGCCCATTTGGAGGGACCTGCTGTGTTAAGAACCAAGTCATATGTCTCATTGTTTTCAGTGCGGCCCCTAAACTCCCTGCATTCTAGATGACAAGTGTGTGCATCCTGAGCCCCTGCTAGTTGAGCCCTGTACTTACTGACTGGTATGGGACTTAGTGTATACAGCAGTCTCTATGTGGTTTTGACACACAGCTGTTAAATTGTCCAGCACCAATAAATGCCACTCAGTGTGGATCATTGCTATTCAAATATAAGTGCATACACACTGTACACATAAAGGAGAAAGTATAAATAAGAAATTTAATTGGGTGTGAATCTTGACGTAGGGAGACACGATAAGAGTTTGAATTGTCATTGAATTGTTTTCCATCTTTGCAATGCATGACCCTTGAGAGGTATACAGTATGTACAGTATATATATATATATATATATATATATATATATATATATATATATATATATATATATATATATATAAATAAAGGGCCCTTTTAGCAACATGTGCAAAGGTAACGGCATTTTGTAAAATTAATTTTAAAAAACTAATGCTAATACTACTACTACTAATAATAATAATAGAATGATATGTTTATATGTATTAAACAAAGCACTTATTTTACAAATCATTATAAAACTGGTTAAATGTCTTATAACAGTTTTGATGAATACACAGTTTATATTTATATATCAGTTGTGATCAAAAGACACAGTAGGTGTACAGCAACCTCACGGTTTAGTATGAAATCCAGTTTTCATTTTGAACTAACAACTAACTAAGTCCAGCTCTCCATTCAGCAGACATGGCAGAACCCAGGCTTCTGTTCAGGTTCAAGGGCAGGTCTGTCTTTAATGACTTCCTGCTCAAAGGGCCGCTCCATGCAAGCAATTATTCCAACCAATTCCATTTCAGAGCAAGGCCTTATCAGAAGGAATCATCTCCACTTTGCCAAAACAAACCCTTGTCCAAATACACACCTGACCCCCTTGATTAATCTTTCAACTTCTGCTTTCCTACAGATTGACTGCTAAGCACCCTTATATGAACACCATATGTGCTGGTAGGTTTTTTAATGCATACACAATTAGTTTTGAATGAGCAAATTTGAATTAAAGCACATGCTGCCCTTGAGATTATTGAACAGTGTACACACATACATCACTTTTTCACATAACCATAAACCAGCTTAACAATTAAAGAGAGAACAGGGGACACAGAAGCGGGCTGCTTAATTGAGAGAGACAAGCCTTGAATTCATGACTGAACATCCATCCCCAATTTCTTAAAATACTGCCCTGCAGGCACAAAAAGGCTGCGTGATATTTTCTGTGTTTGTGAGAAAGAGTTCATTATTAATTTGATTCTGGCTTTTCCCTGCTTTATATATATATATATATATACAGTACTGTGCAAAAGTTTTAGGCAGATGTGAAAAAATGCTGTAAAGTAAGAATGCTTTCAAAAATAGACATGTTAATAGTTTATACTTATCAATTAACAAAATGCAAAGTGAGTGAACAGAAGAAAAATCTACATCAAATCAATATTTGGTGTGACCACCCTTTGCCTTCAAAACAGCATCAATTCTTCTAGGTACACTTGCACAAAGTCAGGGATTTTGTAGGCATATAGTCAGGTGTATGATTAAACAATTATACCAAACAGGTGCTAATGATCATCAATTCAATATGTAGGTTGAAACACAATCATTAACTGAAACAGAAACAGCTGTGTAGGAGGAATAAAACTGGGTGAGGAACAGCCAAACTCAGCTAACAAGGTGAGGTTGCTGAAGACAGTTTACTGTCAAAAGTCATACACCATGGCAAGACTGAGCACAGCAACAAGACACAAGGTAGTTATACTGCATCAGCAAGGTCTCTCCCAGGCAGAAATTTCAAGGCAGACAGGGGTTTCCAGATGTGCTGTCCAAGCTCTTTTGAAGAAGCACAAAGAAACGGGCAACGTTGAGGACCGTGAGACGCAGTGGTCGGCCAAGGAAACTTACTGCAGCAGATGAAAGACACATCATGCTTACTTCCCTTCGCAATTGGAAGATGTCCAGCAGTGCCATCAGCTCAGAACTGGCAGGAAACAGTGGGACCCTGGTACACCCATCTACTGTCCGGAGAAGTCTGGTCAGAAGTGGCCTTCATGGAAGACTTGCGGCCAAAAAGCCATACCTCCGACGTGGAAACAAGGCCAAGCGACTCAACTATGCACGAAAACACAGGAACTGGGGTGCAGAAAAATGGCAGCAGGTGCTCTGGACTGATGAGTCAAAATATTTGAAATATTTGGCTGTAGCAGAAGGCAGTTTGTTCGCCGAAGGGCTGGAGAGCGTACACGAATGAGTGTCTGCAGGCAACAGTGAAGCATGGTGGAGGTTCCTTGCAAGTTTGGGGCTGCATTTCTGCAAATGGAGTTGGGGATTTGGTCTGAGTTAATGGTCTCCTCAATGCTGAGAAGTACAGGCAGATACTTATCCATCATGCAATACCATCAGGGAGGCATCTGATTGGCCCCAAATTTATTCTGCAGCATGACAACGACCCCAAACATACAGCGAAAGTCATTAAGAACTATCTTCAGCGTAAAGAAGAACAAGGAGTCCTGGAAGTGATGGTATGGCCCCCACAGAGCCCTGATCTCAACATCATCGAGTCTGTCTGGGATTACATGAAGAGAGAGAAGCAACTGAGGCTGCCTAAATCCACAGAAGAACTGTGGTTAGTTCTCCAAGATGTTTGGGCCAACCTACCTGCCGAAGTTCCTTCAAAAACTGTGTGCAAGTGTACCTAGAAGAATTGATGCTTGATGCTGTTTTGAAGGCAAAGGGTGGTCACACCAAATATGGATTTGATTTAGATTTTTCTTCTGTTCACTCACTTTGCATTTAGTTAATTGATAAATATAATCTATTAACATGTCTATTTTTGAAAGCATTCTTACTTTACAGCATTTTTTCACACCTGCCTAAAACTTTTGCACAGTACTGTATATATATATATATATATATATATATATATATATATATATATATATATATATATATATAGACAAAATAAGTTCTCTCTTTCATTTTTAACAAAACAACAAAGAAGAAATTGCTGGCTGTGAATCCTTGAAAAATTCCAAATTTGCTACGTCAGGCATCATATGCAGCTAATAACACTGCCAGTCAAACAGCACGTAACCACATCAAATCATTGTTTTATTGTATTTAATCTGGGGCAATATGACCTCTATTCAGTTTTGTGTTAGCTGTTAAATTACTTTTTTTACTTTTGACAGTAACTTTTTCTAATTTGACAGGTATGTATAAAAAGTACATTAATTTCTTATAGTTTCTTATATATATATATATATATATATATATATATATATATATATATATATATATATATATATATATACAACAATATGCTTTATATATATATATATATATATATATATATATATATATATATATATATATATATTAGAAAGCATATTGTTGTAAGAATTATTTTAGTTTACAATTATTTTACTTTTAATTAAAAATTAATGTAGTAACTCATGACTTAATTAAATTGGTATGAATCAAACATAAAACCCTAATAAAATGGCTTAAACGATTTTCAAAATGTATTAACAACTCAGAGAAATACAGTAACGATGTTACAGGTAGCTCTCACTCATTTTGTAAAGAAGTTTTTGTTTATATACACTGAATGAAAACTTGGAATATTGAGTTTACTATGCTGCAGACGTGGGGATCCAATGATAGGTAAACTGCATATATTAACACATTTCAATGTTGATTTAATATATATATATATATATATATATATATATATATATATATATATATATATATATATATATATATATATATATATATATATTACTATCCATTACACATAACAACATCTATCTCTTAGTCTTGAAAACAAAGCTGTGGTCTCTTTGACTCAGTGTGTGATTTAACAAGCCATAACTATCTGATGAAACCCAGATGGAGACCCACAAGTGCAATACCATTGCTGTACGATTGCAGTGCCATTGTAGTATCATTGCTGTACCACTGCAGTACCACTGCTGTACCACTGCAGTACCATTGCGGCGAAACTCCTATGAAAATAAAATAAAGGTTCCGCATCTCCCACAAAATCATCAGCCTCTTTGAGGAGCTCTAGTAGACACAGCAGCTCAGTATTGTCCTTTTTTTAAAAAAAAAATCAAAAAAAACTACTCATACTATTTTGGAATTATATAGTTCTTCTATCCCCTATCTAGTAGCCCCGCCCCCTCCCCCCCCTTCAGAAAGTATGCATCATTCTTTAACAGTGGTTCTCAATGCTGTGGCTGTGGGCCAAGGTGTTCCTGTGAGACCAGAATGCTGTGACATTTTATAAATCTGTATTTTAATTTCTGGAAAAAGTAAAATGTCAAGAGAGAAGAATTATCATGCACGCTCTGGGCATTATGAGAAATACCCATGAGCCCCTGTCCAAATAAACACTGAGGGCCACAGGCCTACAGTGAGGGAAAATGCATTGCCTCAGACATGGATTAGATTGAAATACAGATAAGAACATGTGTGATCATTCATTCAGTAACCCAGGTAACCTAATTTACAGTTTAATTGCGCAAAACATTGGAGGCAGATCAGATAGCTCTAAAATGGAAAATAATTAACCAGAATCATATTTTTTTAATCAATTTTAGAGATAAATAAAAGATTGAAAAACCAGTAGATCAACACTGAATTCGAGAGAAAGTTTGATAGATAGTACAAACAAAGAGCTACCTGCAATGAGAGACATATAGCCAGGCAGACTGTCAGAGTCCTCTGCTATAGTTATGTGAGAAGATGTGTTTTAGTATTAGCTTTGCACGTTTTGCAAAATATATATAGCTTCAATGCATGTTAGTAGAAGTGTGAACCACTTGGCCCACTTTTAGATATCCACTTCAATCGGATGGCTGTTTTAGTTTTTAAATAGCAATAAATAAAGGCAGACCAGGTTTAATAAACCATGAAAATGAAGACCAAGGGGGACATGTATCAAGATCGACCGACGCAGCGCTAAATTAGCGCTCTGCCGCGGCACACGTTTGACCCCGTCCCGAATGTATTAACTGGCCCAAAATTAATGAGGCATGGTGTAAGCTGGCACATTTCAATGCAAAAATTCCACTGCGCCAGTGTTCTGAAACCCTCAAAATGGGCTATGGTAGCACAGACTGACTAGGCTAAATGTTAAAATGTTTCAGCCTTGGTTTTTGGATGATGTTCTTGATTAGCTAGCTATGATAACACATTTTAGGCAACTTACATCAGTAGAATATAATGTAAATATATCAGTTTCCTGACACTGAAATTCGTTGAATTTTTTTTATTGTCATTCATGAATTTCTTTTTAAAATACTGTGAGTTTTTCAGGCCCCTTTATGACTGCTGCCATAATGCTCTTTCTTATCAGCTGCTTTCTGACTTTTTCTTTGATCCCAAATAAGACCAGTCTGAAATCGGTCTTATTTGTGGAGCCTTTTAGGACTAGCACAGCTGTTCTGCTGCTTCATAAATCTCATTTTAAATTCACAGACTTCATTTACAAATGAGCCCCAC
This sequence comes from Acipenser oxyrinchus oxyrinchus, assembly GCA_030684275.1. Taxonomy (NCBI): domain Eukaryota; kingdom Metazoa; phylum Chordata; class Actinopteri; order Acipenseriformes; family Acipenseridae; genus Acipenser; species Acipenser oxyrinchus. Next base: position 10,141,054 of record CM060248.1, read on the forward strand.
CTACAATTTGAACATGCATATAATTAAGGCTTGACATGCCTTAAAATGCATGGCTAATGAGGGGCCGAGCACATTTTGCTGGGGCTAACACGGCCTTAACTTGCCAAAAGTGTCATGATACATACGGGGCAATCTTAAGGCCAGCGTAAACCCGGCGCTATGGACTTAATGCCGTCATAAACGCTTGATACATGTCCCCCCAAATATTTTCAAAACACCTTCATAAGGTTAGTCATAATTCTCAGTCACAGTAGCCACCCAGTGGAAGGTGAATGCAAATGCAGGTCTAATTTCACTGCTTTGAAACAGTTAACCCTTAAAGTGGTTTTGGATTCACCTTCTTTAGTGCATTGTATCTGTCATGTGTCATGCAGTGATGACAACATCTCATTTGATTCCACAGAAAAACAGAATACAGCTAAAAGGGATAGTGCATCCCAAAACTATAGGTGAATAATGCTGATAAATGAAATGGTTAAATATATATTTTAAAACATTTTGTAGGGAATATAAGTATTATTAAATGTAGAGTAGGCACACACACACACATAATATGTTTAGAAAGGAATAATAAAAGTAACAGACTTTTCAACTTATGTCAAAATGTGTGTTTCTTTGATAGTATCTGCTGGTATTTTACAAAGGGTACATTTACGTGTTCAAAAGTTATAGATGAAGTAATAGTAAGAATAACAATAGTAATACTGTGACAGTCTGGCTGAGTGGTGACGTCAGAACCAGGAAATGAATAACATAGAAAGGACGGATGAAATGGGAAATGCACTTGCTTGCGCCGGTTTATTGTAAATAAAAAGGTTGAACAAAACAGAAAAACACGGCACTTTGGGCCAAAATAATTAGACAAACAAGACAGACAGTGGAAGAACACTAAACAAGTACGGTGCTGGTGCTTTCAGCACTCGTAGCAATTACTTATTTATTTTCTTACTTTTTTTATTCTCCTCTCCACACCCGTTCTCCACTAACGAACACACAACCCTGAGAGTGCTTTGTGCATCTATATATACTGTTGTGCTGGGATTCAATTACTAATTAATTATTCACTTGAATCCCAGCATGTGAACTAATTCTGTGCAACCCCATGCTCACATATTAAATACTTTAAATGCACGTGAAGTGAAGTGCAATCCCCGTGCCTAAATACAATTATACATTTTAAACACTCTTGCTCATTACCCACATTATATCCCATGTACCAACTACAATACACCAACATTAACACACGCAACATACAACCTAAAACACAAAAATACACACAGGGGCGGGGGACATTCCCACAAATACTAATATTAATAATTTCAGAGGTGGACAGAATAATCTTTCAGGCATGATTCAGCAGCAAAAGATTTTCAGAACCTGATGAAATATCAGCGGTACTAGATATAGGCACTCAAACCACTCTGTAAGCAAATGAATGGTACTAGCATAAACACAAATGTTAATGAAATCAAATCTTTCATTGACTTAAATTGATCATGGGTGTCGTCAGCATGCCTGCAGTTGATGATTCTGGGGCCCTAAGCACCAGGCATCCAAACGTTGCAGATGCAATGCCTTTCAAGCGTTTCAAACTTTGGTCAATGCATCTGAATCTAGTCAAGATTGTCTTTTCAAAATTCGACCCCTTCTAAACCATATTATAAATGCTTTTTCTTTTTTGTGCACAGAAGTTGGTCTTTGATAGGCTTTTTCTCAGAAATGTATTATTTAAAAGCTAAATGTGCTGTGTTAGGGTTCTAAAAGCACTTGGTAGACTTGGGGGTATACTATGCATCACAACAAGAGTCACTTACAATAGGGCCTCGTTTGTTTTACGTCTCATCCAAAGGACAGACCACAAGGAGGTTAAGTGACTTGCTCAGGGTCACACACAGTGAGTCAGTGGCTGGGATTTAACCTGGAACCTCCTGGTAACAAGCCCTTTTCTTTAACCACTGGACCACCAAGCCCCCTTGGTGTGCAACAATCTCATGTGCAAATATCACCCTTCAAAACACCCGTTTTGCCACCAGAGAAATTGGCATTTCCATTTGACAAGATAACAATCTGAAAATATTGGATAGCCATACATTTAATTGCAGTACTTTTGGATTTCAGAATGCATCTACCCGAAGCACAGTGGCGCCAGCAATGTGGCTATCCACAGCCACCCAGTACACGGCACACCCATGGCAGTATGCATGGCACTTCATGGATGAGAGGGGTGGGGGCAGTGTCTCGGGGCAAGATTACTGAGGTGTACAGATCAAAGGGGGCCCAGGCGTGACAGACCGACCTGCCTGCAGCCCGGAGAGCTTAGGCAAGGGAAGAGGCGAATTGAGTGAAATCAAAGCATGGAGACAAGCATGCACTTTACAAAATATCCCCATTATTGTGTCATTACAGTGCATCAACAGTGAAATGGTAGGTACATTTAAAAGGTAAAATATTTCACTTGGTCTACATCTGATGAGTGTGATCCTCCCTCATAATCTTGAAATCAGTTTCAGTTATCCCATATTTTTCAGGTCGTAAGATCTGTGGTCCTCATGTCTTCTATACATGTCTTCATAAGGACCGCTATTTGAAACCCTGGACGGGCACACTGTGTTAGATTCAGCTGATTAGCTAACAATAGACTCCTAATTCAAGGTAAGAATACACAAGCTTGCAATATGATAAAACTTTATTGGGGTGCATTACGTAGACAAAGGCAACACATTTTTTTAGAATGAAGTAAAGCATTCTGTGGTGATTGGTGCGACTCTGCACTTTGAGGGGTGTTTGAAATCAGCAGAAACAATAGCTCGGCTAGCAAGGGAAACAAAGGAAATTACTGCAACTGATTGAAATTGGCCTCTGCGCACCAAACCAATCTTTATCTGTTTGCTGTTTGACTTGATTAGATTTGGAACAATGTTTGTTGTATATTCAGTAACAATGCAGATTAAGAATATTATAACTACTCCATTCACCAGCGTTTCAAACTTATCATAAATAAACAAAATCATTGTACTGAGAAACAGGCAAGAGAGTGGGAATAGAGCAAAGAACAAGAACGTGTTTCAGAAACAAAAGGAATGGCACTCCTAATTAAGGAGGGTGCAAATTCAACATGCAACATTTAGAATGCACATTCCCCACTGAACAACGCTCAGACACTTTTTTGAGGAGCTCCTTCCACATTAAACTTTGTTATTTATTTACTATTCTTTCATTCCTCCATTCATATTTTATCAGGCACAGAAATCAAGCGAGTTCTACAGCTCATTGCATCCTGGAGGACAGCAGCAACAGAACAGTCCAATTTAAATAGAATTACAGTAAACACTAGAACTACATCTCCAGTGGACCTCAATCAGTAAGAAATACAACATACATTTTTTACATCTACAGGGGGGCAGGTTAATGGTTACAAACTGGTCTACAAGACTTGGAGGTCAAACACAATTCTAGTGAGAGCTCGAGTGAGGGGACTGAAAACTTTGAATAATGTTTAAAAAGACACCAGGATGTGATAACTAAAAGAGAAAATGAAAAAACACAAAAGATGAATGTACTAGCTCAGACAACTCAAATATTTCAGAACCACAGTGAAAGTTTATATTCACTGATGCACTTGTAATTCAGAGCCGGGTCAGACAAAAGGGCACAGTCTTATACTATCTTATGCTTTTGCTTGTCAAAAAGGCTGTACAGTTACGCTTATAATCCTCTCAGTACTGGGAAAGGCTATCAGACTTTGTGCCATGGGTCATATGCTGTGCCACTGGCAGAGCAAATCTACTGTGTTTCCTCCAAGTTTTTTAACTGAAACTATAAGAGCAAGCTGTTCTCTGCTCTGAAGCCCGTGCACAACACCTAAAGAAATATCACTGATGAGAACAGGAGCCCCTGGAAAAGAGCATATCTCTTGCAATGATCCCATTAATTTAGCATGACAGGTATACAAGATTGTCTATGGGCAAGCACATGATAAAGCATGTAATAACACCTTGGCTATTATTTAACTGGACTTTCTATCATAGTGGCATGTTATTAGCTGGCAGATGGAAGTGTTACATCATCCTAGTCTCCCGTGTGCACCTGGTACTGCAGAGAGTCCGGACAGATAGAGAGACAGACAACTTGAGACAAAAGAAGGCAGCGCAAATACAAATATTCCAGCAGAAATGACCCTCATTACAGGGCTCAGCAAATCCACGCATGTATTCACAGAAGCAATCAGCCCCGCTCCCTGAGCCTGACAGGGAACACAGCTGAGACCTGAGTGAATGCCAGCTTTGTCATTAAGGACTCCTCTACATGAAGAAATTGAAGGCAAATTCAATGATCCAGTTTTCTCTTGAAGCATGTACAGTACCAGCGACACACCCCACTAAGACAAAGTGCAGACAGTCTACCTTAAATTTGTGATCAGTAGTTGACAAGACCAGGACCAGTAACCCGCACCAGTTAATAAAGCGCACCCTGCAATACAGACTCAGAGAGAGGGGAACTTTAGCTTTCCTTCTGTGTGGAACAGACACCTATCCTAATAATTAATAATGAAGAAACTCCAAAAGTGTGTGCACTGAAATACAAGCATAGATCTTCTTAAAGCTGTTGCCATTCCCAAATAATGCACCCCTGTACTTTGAGCAGTCTTGAACAGACTCAGTATAAAGAAGGCATTGCAGCAGGGGTACGGTGCTCAGATCCTCTCTATAGTACTGAAATGAGAAGACATGAGGCATACAGGATGTGCTGCCTCAAAAACATACTCCATTCTACTGTCTTCTGCCCTGCAGCCCATCATTTAAACCACTTACCTCTCACACCTGAACCCACCCCATCTACTCTGGGCATCATTTAAACCACTTACCTCTCACACCTGAAGTCACCCCCATCTACTCTGAGCATCATTTAAACCACTTACCTCTCACACCTGAACCCACCCCATCTACTCTGACCATCATTTAAACCACTTACCTCTCACACCTGAAGTCACACCCATCTACTCTGAGCATCATTTAAACCACTTACCTCTCACACCTGAACCCACCCCCATCTACTCTGAGCATCATTTAAACCACTTACCTCTCACACCTGAACCCACCCCATCTACTCTGAGCATCATTTAAACCACTTACCTCTCACACCTGAACCCACCCCCATCTACTCTGAGCATCATTTAAACCACTTACCTCTCACACCTGAACCCACCCCCATCTACTCTGAGCATCATTTAAACCACTTACCTCTCACACCTGAAGTCACACCCATCTACTCTGAGCATCATTTAAACCACTTACCTCTCACACCTGAACCCACCCCATCTACTCTGGGCATCATTTAAACCACTTACCTCTCACACCTGAACCCACCCCATCTACTCTGGGCATCATTTAAACCACTTACCTCTCACACCTGAACCCACCCCCATCTACTCTGAGCACGTAACTTACCTGTTGGTGTAACCAGGGACCCGTATAAACCCACTGCCAGAACTTTTTACAAGAAGCAAGTTTTAGAATGTTATTAAACAGCTTTTTGAAAGTGCGGTTGCCTTACCTTATTGTTCCGATGTAATCTCTGCCTGACATCTCGACACATTTCAATCAATTGAGTGAGTTCTGCCCGTGCCATGGGTACCTCCGGAGAGTAGTTTTCACAGCTTAGGAGCGATCTGTCCGTAAACAAAAACATGACCTTGTTAATCACAGGGGAAATGAGAACCAGGTATCCTCCAGTGGAACGTTCAAATTACTTTTTATAAAGCTGATAACAAACAAGTCATAATGTAGATTGTAGGTCTCCTGTGATGCAAACTTTGAACTGGAGTGAAACCACGGAGAGTCTGACCCGGTACGCTTCTTCTTGTGAAGACGCTGTCATTTTTGTCCGTTCACATTCTGTGAGCCTCATTGGTAAGACAGCAGTGGACACTAATACAGTCTCATGAATTAGCCCTTCCTCTGGGGGTCTAACCAAACAGTCAATTGATCTCTCCATGGCAGCAGTGACCTAAGCACTCAAGCGTTCTAAGAGTCAATGGCACCAAAAGGGTTTGCAACACATACAGCGGTACAGCAGCTGGCATTCATAAAAGCTGATTGAGAAGAATATTAGAACGACAAATCATGGTTCTCTAATAGACTTCAATCCGGCATTAGCATTCTACTGCGCTACCCAAGTGGAACCAGTATTCTATTAGAAACATCTGGTTAAAATACCTTAATCGGTCAGTGAGGGTTTCCAGAGCATTCTCCACCTCCAAGGTACGAGAGGCGTGAGAACTCAGTCCCTCCGCAAGAAGCACCACCTGCAACAGCCAGGAAAGAAACACATAAAACAATTACAAATAACATCAATGGTATGTGTGTATATCTGGGACCATTCTTTTTTTGTATCAATCCAAATATATGTTTTTTCTTTCTTATGTAATCATGAATATTAAAAAAGACAAAAATAAAAACAAAGCATTATATACAAAGAGTAAGGATGTTAACAGTGTAAACAAAAAATATTTCAAGAGCTAAATGTTTATAATTGTTCCTAAAATCTAAACCATTGCCCAAAAATGCATGTCAAATATAGCGGCCATCGTTATACAGTGTCATATGTATTGTGTAAGGTCATTTATGTAAAGTGCTTTCCATTTACTCTACACATGTTGTCTCATCCACATTAATATGTCATATATAATAAAAAATAAAAAAATAAAAAAATAAAAAAACAGGTCTCTAAAGGAGGGCTTCTCATAAAGGCTTTTTTAATAGGTTTCCAAATATATGAACATGTTTAAATCAATAAGTGTAAACGCCTTTGAAGCTCAACAGAATCTGCATTGCTACTGTATCAAGAGCCCCTTCCACACTGGCATGCTCTACTCAGGTTGGAACCTACCCGGGTCGGGACCCGGTGTGATGCGGGTCGGCTACGCGATTTCACACTGCTATTGATAAAGCGGGGCTGATCTGGGTGACAGACGCAAGTACACAATACGCATATGAATGCCCCGGAAGCAGCTTGTTTCAAGCTTCTCTGGATTGAACCGTCGGCCCAAATGTTGATTAGAGCAAATGTTTCTTCCCCTGCTGCCATCTGGCTAATGGTGTGTTTCAAGCAACAGAATTTATATGGATACACAGAATAAACAATAAATGTTCCTTGCGGAAGTGAAACCTTCACGCAGGCGTGGCTGTTTGTTATTTTGTCTCGCTCAACCCGGGTCAAAGCGCATTGACCCACATCCTGAGGTGGGTCGCTGGGGCCCGGGTTAACCCAGGTACGACCCAGGTAGGAGTGCCAGTGTGAAAGGGGCTAAGGATGTCAATGTTTAGGAGTTCAGGATGTGTCCTATTTGTCTGAACTCTGTCTTTCAGTGCTGGTCCTGTCCATTCATGGGTATTGGAGAGTTGGAATAAGGTCTTCTGCTTTAAATGTTTTATATTCACGCAGTGTTTAACAGCAAACTGAAACACCCTGTCAAATTAATATGGTTTAAGTTGTGTCTGTGCATACCTTAAATGAAGTAGTTCACTATTTTATCTTCATAGTATACAGCACTGGATGGAAAATTCCAGCCATAAAAGTACAATATGCTTGATTATTAAAATGTGGCATATATAAAATGGCTACTGTAGGGCCCTTTGGCAGCGGATTTTGCTACACTTGGCTGGGGTTCCTGTGGTGAGTTTGAGTCAATAAGAATCTACATTAAAATCATGTAAACTCACCACATTCTGAGCAGCTTGTTCAAAGGCATGTTTCACTTGGGCAACGAGACAGCGACGAGGCAACTTCTAATAATACCCTGAGAGCGGTCTGTCTAGCCAGCTAACACTTCTCAATTCCACAAACAGGGCTTACCAATAAACTTCTATTTCATAAAAAAAAAAAAAAATGCACAAATACTGGTGTTCTTGTCAGCAGAGCGCACCCAACATCTCCATCATACCTGTCTCTCCAGCTGCATCACTTGAGCCTTCAACAGGTTCACACGCCTCTCGTCAAACGTCTCCCCCTTCCCTTCATCAAGCAGCTGCTGATACTGAGTCCTGTAAACAGCATTGCCAATGTAGACTCTTCATTACACACACTCTCAATAAAAACATAAGAACATGTACGATCAAGAGGAGGCCATCTGGACCAACAGTGCTGCTCCAGGTCTGATCTCAGAACTTAGTAAAACTGGATCTTAAGAGATCCCAATGATTCAGTAACATTGCTAGGCAACCCATTCCATACACTCACCACTCTGTGTCCCAAGTGTCTCCACTTAATTTCCAACTGTGTCCTCTCGTTCTGATTTCAATCAAGTCCCCCCTCATTCTTCTTTGTTCCAGATAAATACATTCAGTATCCCTCACTCTATCTTTACAGCTCATCCATTGAAATCCCTCACCCTATCTTCACAGCTCATCCATTGAAATCCCTCACTCTATCTTCACAGCTCATCCATTGAAATCCCTCACCCTATCTTCACAGCTCATGAATTGAAATCCCTCACCCTATCTTCACAGCTCATCCATTGAAATCCCTCACCCTATCTTCACAGCTCATCCATTGAAATCTCTCACCCTATCTTCACAGCTCATCCATTGAAATCCCTCACCCTATCTTCACAGCTCATCCATTGAAATCTCTCAACCTATCTTCACAGCTCATCCATTGAAATCCCTCACCCTATCTTCACAGCTCATCCATTGAAATCCCTCACCCTATCTTCACAGCTCATCCATTGAAGCCCTGGGATTGTTTTGGTTGATCTCTAAGGCCACAATGACCAGACCAGAATTAAACAACATATTACACTTTTGACGAAGTAACCAAACATCCTGTTTGCCTTTTTAATTGCTTCCCCACATCCTATCTTGTTGCTGAGAGCAAGGAGTCTTACAACATGTACCATCTTGTGCAGACCTATGAAGCTAACATGTGCACACACAGACACTTTAAAATATACCGTTTATGTTGCATAAGTCTAGTGGCAGAACCTTAAAACACACATTTGTTCTTTAAACATGGAGTGATGGTATCATCATATAATTTAATCATAGCTAACAAACTCCTTGTGTTTTCTTCACTTAAAGGATGAAAATAATCACAAATACTGTATATTAAAAAAGTATCAAAAGACATCTTCCCTAATGGCTTTGGTCCATTTAAACAGCATGATGTACATAACGGAATGCTGTATCTAAATACAGGTATTGGATGGGTTTGCGACCATAAATTCACATTTCCTGGATGTATTCAAAAACGATTTATAAATATATTGTAAACCATTTCTGTTTCGTGTGACAATAAAGTGAAACACTTAGTTTTTTCATTCTGTGGATTGTATTTTTTTCTCCCAAAGTATGCTAGCTACCAAAACATCATTAGAGAGACATAAAGACTGCAAATGTAGTAAAAGAATCAGATGATCTCTCTCTCTCTCTCTCTCTCTCTCTCTCTCTCTCTCTCTCTCTCTCTCTCTCTCTCTCTCTCTCTCTCTCTCTCTCTCTCTCTCTCTCTCTCTCTCTCTCTCTCTCTCTCTCTCTTTACACCCTTACAATAGGCAGCCCCTCATGTCGAAAGCATAAAATAATTCTACAGTCATTTGCCATGTTTTGTACCGCAAATCAAGAGTTTTATTTTTGTCAAACTATAATAACAAGTATTGGGTCATTCAATAGAAATAACTGATTTTGAGGGCCCTATTGTGAACAATTTAATTTAAAGAAGTCTGTTTTTATGAAGAAATATCCAGAAGCTGTTATAAGGTGGGCTCCTGTAGGCTTCATTTAACAATACTAGAAAAAGTCATGAATACCAGTCATTATTTCTGACATAAAAAACAAACGTTCTATAGCTTGTGTGTTAAAGCTTTGTGAGTAAAGGCCCACTAGCTTTGAACTTGTTACAGAGGGTTGCAAAAGTGACCACATTTTTTACTCAAGAAAAAGCCATGATTTGCTTTAAACATCCTTTGCAAGACTGCAAAATTGTCCTTTTTATTCAGTACGTTTTAATTGTGTGCAAAGAATGTTTAAAAAGTGTCAGCAAATCTTGAAAACACCACGGATGTCTTACTTTAGGTCTTCAAGTTCCTGTTTCAGCTGTACGTTCTCCTGCTGAAGTTTCTGCAAGTATAAAAAGAAAACAACACAAGTAAAACAAGAAATCAAACTGCAAACACACACATTAGAAAACAATGTAACAGCTTTGCAAGCAATGCTAAAGGCAGCTCCATTTGTATTGTGGTTTGCATTCTCTATCCGACATCATTAGCACTGGTCTGCATTAAAAATGAAAGGATCGGCAGCCTAAGAACACAGACCTCTGCGTCCAGGCTGTCCGCTGAGCCTAGATTCCGATTGAGAACACAGACCTCTGCGTCAACATCATCATTGGTATCAGACACAGTATACACTCTGAGATGCTGCATACACAAGGTGAGGGCCGGTGGATCGTCTGTACACCACATGGGCTGGTGGGTATTTAATTGCACAATTTGGGTATAATAGGCAAAGGCAAAAGTATATTTTCTGAGAGGAATGGAAAGATTATAATGGTGTAAATTAAGGCGCAGTTTAATTACTGTTCTGAGTAGCTTCTTGCTAGCTTAATATTGTTAAAATTACTGTACTGTGCTTCTTTTTGAAACACGCAATAAAATCCAAATATGGCCCATCGTATGTAAACTAAACCACAGACATTTCTTAAAACACCCTTTCATTTCTCCCAGTGCGAAAAAAACATCTTAAATCAAAGTAGAAGTTAAAATAGACTGTCAGAGTTTGGTAGAATTACACCCGTTGCTCAAAATGTAGTTTCATTATTCAGTGTCATTTAATTTCATAGCATCATTTTCAGTGCTACAGGTTGAGTTGATCTGAGTCATAATGACATCATGTTACGATTACTCCTCATCTGTAGTGCAAGGCTTAATTTTAATTACGGTCTGGCTGCATTTGTGCTTGAGGTCAATTGGTTGTTCCCCATCTGGCAAAATATATGGATGGTTTTAAAAAGTCCATACTGCCTAATTATATCTTAATTCACCATGAAATTATTTCTGGTTCTATAGACTTTAGCCCCAGGAGTTTAATTCAGATAGAGACTTTAGACCCCTGCAGTATTTCTTTCCTTGTGTGTTTAGTCAAGATTAATGACAGTTAACATTATTCTAACACGTACAGTAGTACTCTTCAACTCAAAGCAGACAAGCCTCCACCAAACTCAAGGATGTTTAAGATTGTTATTACATGAGAGTGGCTGTTATTTACTTTATGCTAATATTGGACACAGCTTTTACCATGACTGAATGAGATAGTAGTGGTGGGGGCCAACCAAGACGTAGCTTCCCTGTAATATATGAGTCTTCAGCGCTTTTCCTCTGCAAGTTAACATGGATTTCCTATTGGCCCTGTGTTAATGGCTGTAGCACCTCAGCATGGCAACCGTCTGGAATGGGCAGGATTGGCCCCCAGGAGTCACCAAGTGGGCACTAGCCCATGACACCTCCATTCCCCATTATAATCAAATGGTTACAAAACTGACTTGTATACTTGTGGCAAAGTGGTGATTGATTACAGGCGCATGCAGTGCAGAGTGGATACAAAACAAACAGACAATGATTTTCAGGTGCAAGGGTGTTTACTGATTTATTTAACAATGTCCAGAGCCTTATGGCAAACACCTGTAAATAATAATGATGGAGTGATACAGCGGCATGTATCACTCTGTAATTGTAATCCCCAGGTTTGACCCATAACCAAAAAGTCCAGTTCTATTACATCCACACGAAACACAAAACACAAACAAGGTTAACAGTGAGTGATATTAGTGCTTGTGGTGCAAGACAGTTCTCCAGTAACAAAGGGAAAGTGTTGGTGTCCGGGTTTGATGCTGGCTGAATAGCAACAGCTCCGGATCTTTTAGAAGCAGTCTAAAATAACAAGCAAACAGTTTTTATTTAGACAAACTAAAACACAACACACACGTTTTGGCAGCACAGGATTCTCCTTCTAGGTTTGATCTGACCATTTACAAAGGAACAGATCACTTACACTATGTCCCCTATTTATACCCTCGCTCATGACCCCTAGGTTAACGAGCGCATCCGCTCCTCCAATCCTCGGATGCCACGCCGTTTACCATCCGGGTCACTGAATTTGGGTACCGTAGCTCCGACAACACCAGTGTAAACTGCTGTAAACGCCATGTGTACCTGCCTCTGTGTGTTCACTTCTACCCATGCCGATAGTCCGCCATACACAGATGTTTGCAGTCCATAGTGCAACAAGAGTTCATGCCAGCAGTGCATGCACATTCAAATACTGTACTGAAGGGTTGTTTTTCGGCATATTCTCGGATTGTTTTTTGTTTTGTTTTTTTATTCACACATCACAGGTATGTGTGCAACATCAAACAGACATGTACTTGACCTGAGCACTGAACATCTCATTATCACATAGTAAGGCATGACTTCTCACTTCCAAAAGATATAAAGTTGTTTTGTAAAAACACTGTTCCTCATGCAAAGTCCCTAATTAGTGGAACAGAGTGCCTAGTACTGTACATTCAAGTCCTTCGCCAGCTTGATCATACACAAATCCACTTCCATTTCTGTAACTGTTAATAATCTGCAAAGCTGCTTTTAATTGGTATACTACTAAATCTGAAAACTGTTATCTTTCCTAAACTAAAGGTCAGTGGTAATTTAAAGTCAAAGTCATTTAGTATGCAGCTGCTGTTGTCCTTATCTTTTACAATGTAACTGAATGTTTTGGGTGCAGATGATTGTTGCTAGAATTAAATATCATATTAGACTGATATGTGACAAATTGATTAATCAATCGTTCACATGCTCTGAATAACTGCTGAAACAAAACGTCAAGATTGAAAGCGAAATTATGAGACACATTACATATCTATATGTAATATTCTACTGGCTGATATATGCAATAACAAATAAGATACCTATGTATATAGTCTGCTGATGAATAACATATTCTTGTAACTTCACTTACTATTGGCTGTTAGTAGTAACACTTAACCTCTTAGTATTTTTTTATTTTTTTTATTTTTCATGTATATTTTACTCTTACGACAGTGCTGGTGCTCTGGTTTGAACAAGTGGTGTATTGAGGGAACATGACATAAGCATTGCTGCAGGGGTTTGACTGCAATGTTTATAAGAGGAATTCTTCATTTGTGATTAATGAACCATGGTGTATGAATAAAATATCAACTCAATGGTGATTATGTTAAAAAGAGATATGCTGTGATACAGACCACACAGAATACAGCAAAGGTACATTGATGCATTTCTTGTAAACACAGCAGGGTGTTCTGTAACACTTGAATACTGAGACGTCATTGTACCATTTGAATGTTAGCCAACTGTTAATGTTAGCCAATTGAAGAGCATATTTGTTTATGTTCTTCAATGAAAGCCGAAATGGATTTCCTGCTGAACACAATTCGTAGAAAAAAAAAAAATCATTTTGAAGGGTTGTATTCTTAAATACTAAATTAGCCGGGCTGTAGGGCACATATTGTTCACATCACTGCATTTAATAATAACATATTGCTTGCACATCCTGTGATGACATCAGCTCAAGTAAATTCAGAAGCTCCTAGTTCCTTCACGGCTGAACTTTCTTCACAAAAAAAAAGGAGAATGGAGGACAAAGTTTAGGATGACCTGTTTCTTACCCCTACTGAAGTCCCACCAGTACAATGAGGCTTGGCAGTGAAAACTGTCTTACTGGAACTCAAGCGTGACCAAAGATTCAGAGACACATCTGGCTTCACAAATGCATGAATTGTGGGAAAGAACTTTTAATGGGCCATCTAATCCATATGGGGAGGCTGCACTGTCAGCTCCACTTTGTGTTGCTTTAAAAAAAAATGTGGCAGAAAAGAGAGGGGAGAATGACTCAGGGAGAAACCAATGAGGAGTGTTACCGGCCACAGTGATGTCTGCTTACCCAAGTGGGGTCTAATCCTGTAATGCAACAGAGAGCTTACAGGGGTAGTATAACCGGGCGTTTCTCTTTATTATAATTTCATTTAAATTAAAAACACCAGGAATAACTTGTCATGTGAAGATATCAAGAGTTCCACATTACTATTGAAACTGAACTACATACAGTAGTACACAACTGTAAAGAAAGCAGGTGCATGCATGAACTCTCATATTAACCCACTGAATTAATATACAGTAAGGGCTCCTGCATGAACCCTCTACTGTGCATTTGCCCATTGCACTGTATTTCTGAGAGGGAAGCACTAACATACAAGCATTGCACACTTTAAATCCCATGGGACTGGTACCAGACGGTACAGTTCACTCAGCGCTATTCATCAGCTTTCAGTACCAAGGGGGGCTGAGTCATTCCTCCTTGAAGCTGCTCTTTGATGTAGATGCAGCTCTGCAAAGATCAAACAAAAGCTCTGATACAAATAAATGTATTTCTATAGGTCCAAGCACAGTTATTGTTACGAATTGCCAAATGCAAGAGTGCCACCTAGGCAGCTAAGACAGTACTGCATCTGAAAGTCCGTGGTGAGGGCTGATTAAATCCCAAAGTCGATTTGAAAGCACAAGCACATGCTGTCCCGCTAGGTGTGCAGCTGGGAATTCAATCCCCTGAGCATGTTAAACCCTGAAGTTGTGAACGCCTTTGCTTCAGAATTGTAATGCAATCCACTACTACCATCTTGGTAGGGGTTTGTGAGAATACCAATATACCGGTATATTGCGACATTCATCAGGCAATACAATAATTGGTATTTGAACAACAATACCGGTATTTTTGGTAACACTGGAAAATGTCGGCTATTATTTTGCGAGATAATCACTTCCTGCGAGAACTCGTAATGCGAGCAGTGCTAACATAAAAGAAAATATGGCAGAAGCACCCAGAGATTTTGAGCTACTTAAATTCTGCAAAGCAAAGTCACAAGTGTGGAATAATTTCCTAATAAAAAAATCTAAAAAGGATGGCTGTATACCATCAAACATTGGTAGATGTTGCAAGTATGCAAGGCTGTCCCTCCTCTACGCTCCCCTGCCTCCAGAGTCCGCTCCTTCTCCACCCTCGCCCCGCAGTGGTGGAATGACCTTCCTACAGATGTCGGGACTGCCCAGCACCTCCCGGCACCTCCTCAAGACTCACCTCTTCAGACAGCACCTGCAGAACTCCTCTTTTCCCTCTGGACACTTTATCACTCTTCCTTAATGAGCTTTACTTGCACTTATCTGCTCTCAATTTTACTGCATTTAATCCTGTACTTTAGAGTACTGTACTGTAATCTGCCACAAGTTTTATTCAATCTGTAGTATTTTGCATTTAATCGTATCCTGATGTAACTGACACTGTTATCTTCTCTGATATTGATTCATATTTTGTAATATACTTGTACTTACTAGAAATGAAGTCATTGTATTTTATCTTGATCTTAATTGTATTAATACCTGTACTGTGATTCTTGAAATGTATTTTTGTTTACAACTGTAAGTCGCCCTGGATAAGGGTGTCTGCTAAGAAATAAATAATAATAATAATAATAATAATAATAATAATAATAATAATAATAATAGGGATGATGTTACAGTAACGTCATGTGACAGTGTTCCTAACAGTGGCAGATCTGAATGCTGCCGCCCTTCAACTCCATATTCGCTTTACCCCAAGGGTGAATTAGTCTCTCTGTTTGTTTCACTTATTAACATCACAAAATCCAATGTAAAAACACGATGGCTTGAGAGATGCAGAAGAGCCGGTGGACAGTAAGTATTTCTGGGTCAGCAGCAATAGATTTTGATTCATGGCCAGATACTGTACTGCGTCCAGATTCAAAGAAGCGCTGCAGTGTGTAGTGCATACTTTACATTTCTGCAGTCTAACCAAGCCTAGGAATCTGTGAAGCCTGCTGGAAACTTTGGTTTCTAAACATTCCAAAAATACAGGGCAGCCCACAGGCACAAGAAAACGTAAAGGGGGTCACTTGTTTTGTTTTTTTCAGAAACGAACCAAAAGCATTCCATGCCATCTCAGCAGAGCCACAGAACCACTACTACTGGATATTGATTTTCCTATAGCTTGTACTGTAGTACTGTATACTATTGATTATAGATCTACAATCTGCTTGCATTAGGTCACAAAGCTTTTCAAACACACTGGCCTGTTTTAATTCAATTCTTCCAGTTTGCTTCTAGGTAGTTTCCAGCCTTTGTTAACAAATAATTGACATCAAACGCAAGACCGAATATCCCCCAATATCGAGAGTTGCTTGGATTATTTATGGATTATTACGTACAGTTGGCCCTGTTTATTATGGCATATCAATATCTTGTCTTGTGTATATTCAAAAATTCCAGTTCTTAGACCATTCATAACATTCAGTGTAAACAAATCATGACAGTGTTTATAGTGAAAAGACCCATCATCAAGCTTGTTAATACCCATTAATAAAACACAATTTCCATAGTGGCGACTGGCTGGATAAAATGCTTCACTTAATGAGAATGTATTTTACAGTTTCCATCACACTATTTGCTTTAACATAAAACACAGGTTTAGCAACCGCTTTATAAATAGCCATAGGAGTTAAGTGGCAATCAAGTTATGTTATGTAATTGCAATAAATACATGACTGCAAAAGTTAAGCACAACAGGATACAGTAGTTATTATTTGACTCATCAGAACAAATTATCGTTGGGACATTGGTAGTATCAGTAAACCCTCTCCACTTTCGGGCACTCTAAATCAGCCTTCTAGTGACGGCACATGGCTGAAATGGTTGGAAAACTGCTACTGTAGCAGCCATCATGCATTCAAGTAATTGAACATCCGGTTCAAAAAGATAAACGCGGTGAAACCATGTTCAACACACAGCATTATTCGTGTGCATTGTCTTCAAATTGGATTGTACCTTGCCACATGTCCTGTACTGTCTGATGGTATGACCAACAGTGCATTGTAAATATATAAACCAAGAGCTGTTAAATGCCTTAATCGGGGGCTGTGTTGATTCCCAGGGTATTAAAGTTAACAATAGAGCATTCTTAATTATCTTCGGACAATGATAATCTAGTGTTATCACCAGATCCAGATGAAGACACTCTCCTCTGGATCTCTCTGCGCTGAATTCAACGGAGGCTGTATTATTGTTAGATAATACACATTTAAGATAGCCCTGCCAACAAACAGGAATGCAAGTATTGTACAGTAAACAGCAGATCTAGTTTATATTCTTCTTGCATTCCTTTACCTTTAGTGTTACAGTAATATGCAATCACATTAACAAAACAAGGATAATGGAAAATGACATTAGACAATAGAATCCACATATCCCAAAACATTGTCAGCACCTAATACCCGGAACAATGGGCTTCAACTTTGTTTGCATCCAGGGTCTTGCTTCAAATCAGAACAGCCCCAAAAGAACAACTCTGTTTTTCTGACCAACAATGCTGCTGGCATTTCTGGTGTTCTTCTTCCACAGATACCTTGAATCATGAAGGTATTCAGTATTGCAGAGGGCAGTCAATATCCTGCCTTCACTGAATTATATGTATGGATACAGTATGTTCTGGGTGGGGAAGTTTGTACACTGTAGTAAAGAATAGTAAGAGACAGTAGTTGGTATATCTACCTTTAACAACAATTCCACAAAAAGTGAGCACCTACAGATCGTGGAAGTGAAAGCAGGATTTCAGCAGCATGAAGCTGCAGAACGTGCGTGATGGGTGGAATGGGATTTGAATGTGATGCATTTTTAAGTGTGTATGCGTTGATTTGTAGGTTTGTAAAAGGGGGTCGTGGGCATCCGTTAGAAGTGGAGAGACAGGAAGTGATGTTGCAGCGCCACACAGGCGCCCAAGATTTATTCCACAATCTTTAGGATTATATTTACAAGTTGCCGCCACTAGGCATCACATTGGGCAGGGGCGAGCAGAACAAAGCATGTGACTATTCCAACAATGGTACAGTACAGTACTGGCAGAACAATACACACAAGTGTAAAACAAAGTAAACATGCTAAATAAAACACAGTAAACCCAGCTAATACAATAAAGTTGCCTACAGGCATCCAAGCACCGTTCCCACTAAATAGGGAGGTCCTGCTCCAGGAATCTATGCTAATACACCCTCAAATATACTGTAATATCCCCTAAATGAATCGCTATATTAATAAATAAATAGGGAGGTCCCGCTCCAGGAACCTCAAATATTGTATACAGTATGGCCACGATTATCCTACGCATAATCATAGCCATACTTTAGATCTGGTAATTTCTTGTGGTTTAGCTGTTAAGAACATCATAACCCCAGATCTTACTATTTCTGATCATCTTGCCATTCTTTTTGAGGTGAATCTGCCAGTATCTACAAAGACTGTGGACCGTACATTTAAATCCCAGGTAATTAATTCTTCAGCTGTTGTTAAGCTTTCTGATGTCTTGAGCTCATTACCACTCTCTGAGTCCTCATCAGTAGATGAGCTGGTTAACCCTTTGCGGTCCATTTATTCAGCGCGTCTCAGGCGCTGCATATCAGCAGGACACTCATTACTGCATCTCCAGCTCCACCCCACCCCTTGTTCGCTGTATTTTTCACATACCTCTTCATAGTCGTGCATATCGATAAATCATCTCCTGATCACTCGTTTTATCACCAAACTCCTCAATAATGCGATCCAAGTCATTATTTTATTACTATAACATCTCAAAAATCTCTGCAAATGTCTGTGATATTCTTTGAGCGCTGGATGCAGAAGCAGCTATCTTGTTTGTTTATGTCCATGTTATCTCTGTGGTGCCGGGGCTATGTGTATTGCTCAGATCCGCCCCTTTTTTTTTTTTTTGGCTTCTCTCGGCTCCTATCGGTCTCACTCGGCCATTGAATGGTTTTCTCGGCTTTTTCTGGAGCGAAAACGACTAGAGACCTGTGTTTTACGTCTTTTTGATGATGTCGGATAGGGTCCGACATTGGACCGGAAAGGGAAAATTGTAATGTCGGACCTGGTCCTACATAGGACTGCAAAGGGTTAATACCTACAGCACCACCTTGACTGGTATCTTAGATACTGTAGCATCAATCAAAACTCGGAGAGTGTCTTTTAAAAAATGCATGCATGTTCATTACATCGCATGGAAGGGCCACCCGGTTAAATATAGGAAGGCTCTGGCGTTGGCTAAATCATCATATTATTCTAATTTAATTGAAACAAATAAAAATAATCCTAGATTTATTTTTGCTACCATAGATAAATTAACTAATCCTTCCCCTAATAGTCCTACCCTTGACATTGGCTCTTCTCACAGTTGCAATGATTCTTACATTTCTTTAAAAATAAAATACTAGACATCAGAAATGAGATTCCAGACACCTTCTATTAAGGAGGACTCCAGCACAATTTTACTAACTACGCCTATTAAGGTTACTATTGGAGCTTTAACTTTGATTACCTTACAGAAACTGACAGAGCTAGTTCAACATATGAGAGCTACTACATGCTCTCTTGATCCTATTCCTACAAAACTATTAAAATATGTTCTTGGCGTTATTAATACCCACATTTTGAAAATTATAAATGGTTCACTTTACTCCAGTATAGTTCCCTCAGCACTTAAGGTAGCTGTGGTAATGCATTGCTTAAGAAATACAATTTGGACCCTAAAGCCCTGAATAACTATAGGCCAATCTCCAACCTACCATTCTTAGATAAGGTTCTAGAGAGAGTTGTTGCAAACAAACAAACAATTACAAACATTTCTAACTCTTAATGGTATATTCAAGAAGTTTCAGTCTGGACTAAAACCAGGAAAGTTAACATATTATCCCTTTTTTGGCCACTTTACACTGGCTCCCTGTGCAGCATAGAATTGATTTTAAGATTTTGCTGTTAACTTACAAGGCCCTGAATGGATTAGCACCTAGTTATTTGCAGGAGTTACTGACCCCGTATCTTCCACACCGCACTCTGAGATCACATGATGCGGGGCTGCTGGTTATTCCTAGGGTCAACAAAAGCAACACGGGAGGTAGGGCTTTTTCTTGTAGAACTCCTAAATTATTGAATGCTTTGCCTTTGTTTGTCAGGGAAGCTGGGACCATTACAATTTTCAAGTCAAGACTAAAAACGCACTTATCTTACTGGGTTTTAATGTAACTTTAAAATTGCTGCTTTTGTATTATTATGTGTATACTGTCATTTAAATGGTCTCACTATGGCAGTTGTATGACTAACACGCTATACAAATGTATTGTGATTTGTTATTTTTTTCTGCTATGTACTGTACAGTGCTTTGCAATACTTTTGTATAGAAAGTGCCATATAAATGCAATAAGTAAACAAATAAACAAACAAACATACAGTAATATCCCCTAAATGAATCGCTAATAAATAAAACCACGACCCTGGTTCCACACATGGTGGTCTGTGGTTCCTTTGCTCCTTCTGTTCTCTGTCACAAAGACCAATTTACCTTCCGACTCATCAGCCCTGTGGGTGTGTCAGCTGCTCCCTTTTATAGTGTGGACATGCCCACCAAGGAACCCCAACCATCCAATCCTTGGCTGCAATTCCCTGTAAACAAAACCCAGCTGGCAGCGGAACATGTGACTCTTTCCTGCAGACGCAGCTATGTGTGCAAGAAGCCAGGGGCAGTATGCTGTCCCTGTTACTGTACAAGGTGTTTTGGGAGCTATTCTAACAGATGACCATGAAGATGCGCTACCTTGTACTACAGTATATCTGCCTCATTATAGTATTGATTAAACTTCAAATCACTTCCGAAACGTTTTTCTTCCCTGCCATGCCTAAAATCCAATAACCCACCTGTAAATGAAACATATACATTGGCCTAACCACTAAAAGCACTGGGGTTGAAAACACAGCCTCATGTTACAAGATTACAAGCCTTTAGTTTGGTAACTGCCTGCGTGGATTTTTACTGTTTTTCCAAGAAATACGGTGATATCATTTCTGTTAAACACCCAGGAGGGGAATCAAATTACATTATCATTATCTGCTCCACCCTGGAAGCAGAGTTGCCCAGTTTTGGGAGAGAAGCACTGCTGTTCATGTGGAAAGATAGCTCTTTCCCTAAAATCTCATTTCCAGGACAGTCAAACTTCTGCTTCTATGTTGGGTGTTAAAATATAACTAAACTTAAGTCACAATGAGATCTGTCAAGTCACGATACAATGCAATATATGTACAGACAGATTTGATGGCCCTGGTGCTGTGTACAGTGTGCCATGTAATAAGATTAATGGCTTAGTTCTCTAACTATTTCAAAAGAACTTAATAGCAAACTGTAGGTTTTCACTAAACTAACAGCTGTCATTCAAGAGGTCTAATTATCAAGTGTGTTTAAAGGCCTAGTTGCACAATGAGATGTTCAGGATATTTGATCTCCTGTGATATACCCTGCTCTGACATCACATTTAATATTTCAAAGAAACAGACCATGCTTCATAGAGAAATGTACAAGTTACAACATTTCCAACAACCAAGACTCAAACAGCAGACAGAGAAGACACCTGCTACACACTATCATCCCAGCTTCACTCTCCTTACCAGTCATCCTGTGAAAACAACCTACCAATTCCATGTGATTTATAGAAGTAATATTACCGGATATCGCCAGAAGCGCACTCTTGAAAACAGAACTCTGTCTATTTCAATTTACCAGTCACCACACCAACGAGAAAAAGTTCACCGATCGATAACCTGCAATTTCCATGCTACATCTGTGTCATACCTGAGCAGGAAGTTCTGCCAAAAAGAGGACCCTAGTCTGATAAGTTCTGCCAAAAAGAGGCCCCAAGTCTGATAGGGTTTGATGGAATCTACACAACTGTAACAGGGTGAATGGTGCGAGCTTACCCCCACCCTCAATCACAGTATGTTCACAGGAACACAGAGTTTTTTACAACGCAGGAAACAGTCACTGTGGTAACGTTCACAGGTATAAATGTTTATTTTGGCACTGAATACTGCTCACCAACTAGCAGGTTGTAAATACACTGACTGACATACTAATCCTAACAGGATTAATTATTCAATAAATATTTTCAAACTGAATCATTTTATACAAAAATAAACTATTATTTAACATTCATACGTTTCTTCTCATTTATATGCATTTGCTTAACTTGCATGAATACCATCCCTGTCTACAAACACATTAAACTATTATATTCTTCATTCATTATCATTATTGTCCTGTCCTTAACCATTACCAGTAAATAGACTGACAATTAGCACTATCCCTTCCATAGGAAGATTACAGAATATATGGCTATAACAGAATCCTTGTTTCACATGTATAGCTACGGCAACTTCATTAAGGGAAGCGCCCCAATCTAATTACAGCAACACACTGTCATATATCAAACACACCTGATCAACAGCATGCACAATACATAATAAACCACGACTCTATCACCAGTAGAATAACAATCACAATAATAATCACAATAACAGGCAATTCAATATTACAGCAAGGGTCTACCCTCACATAAAAAATGTTTCAGGCACAGGAACCTCAAAAAAAAAGCTTAGCTTTGTTTAATTTTACATTTATGAAAAGTGAACATGAACCCCATTGATCCCAGTAGGAAGTCCTGCAGACATGACACTTCCAGTGCCAAAACAAGAGGCTTAATTAGTGAGCAGTTCCGGTCTAACAGTCCAGGCCATGGCCTTCCGAAGGGAATAATGAGCCAAGCTACGACCCAGCACACAACAAAGGTGCTGATTGCAGCTTTAGACGTGCTAAACCGACAGATTGAGGTGACCGGACAGTGAACCGTACGCCTGGCACTGAGACACTGAAACACCCCGCTGCAGAGTGGGCTCACTCAACTTTCTGTTGAGGGTCTTTTGTTTTTTCACTTGGTGGAGCTGGATGTGATTGGTCAGTTTACCCTGTTAGGTTGCTTTGTTTTAAGCAGGAGACTATTTAAAACGAGAGAATAAACAATGTGGCTGCTCGCTGGCTCGCTGCCTTGCCAAACAAGTACTTGCTCTGAAAAGCTGTTGAAATAAAATATGATTATGCTTGTAAAACAATAGACATGAACAAGTAACTACAAAAGGCACTTGGTTGAGTAGTCTGGATTCCATAGCTTAGAATGGGGCACAACCTTTCTGGTTTTGAAGTGAGCTTCAAAATCCCTTTGGGAATATAGTATTCAAGAGATAGAGATGTGTGTGGTATTAAACTTGCTAGCTATCCAAAACCCAAAAAACATTCTGCTCCTGCACAAAAGCCACTTCACCTCCTTCCCCATCACTGTTAAGCTAGTGAGTTTTACTGCATCTGAGGCACTGTCAACATATATTGTCTGGCTATTCAGCACCTTTATGACGTTTGCTCTTGTTATGGAATCATTTATATTACATACTGTACACAACACAGGCAAAATCAATGTCTAGGTGCAGCAAGCCCCTGTTAGTGGTCATAATGAGCCACCTCAATTCCTCTACTAAATCCTGCTTGTTCCATGACAATTGAAATGGACTAAATTCAGTCACCCTTTATAACTAGCAGACCCCATTAGGAGGCATACTCCCCTAAATCCAGGGCATTATGTCTCTGCTTAAATATATTAAGAATGCAGCTTCCGTCCCATTAGTTTGTTGTGATTGTCAATTCAAGTTAGTGCCACTGTTGATACTAACCATTTTTTTTGTGCAGCATGTGCTAAGGCAACAGTTTGTCAATGACAGACAAGTCCCCTTCTAGAAACATATACAACAGGAAAAACAGCAAGGATCAGTCAGAGGCTGGGAGTTAAGCAGGCATTCTTTCTTTAACAACCTGTGAGTAAGTTCTGTTTCCATTTGAAGTGCTATGCAGGCGAGACAGATCAGTAGGGGAGCCTAACTAACTTCTGTCATAGAAGAAATGAAACAACAGTGACACCCAGTGGTAAAACATGTCATTAACTACTGATGATGTTTCTCTGTCTACTAAGGAGAGTCCTTGTTGCTCCACTTACTGATAACTGCCCCTCATATCTGCTTGACAGGTGGGTAGATACTGTAGATGGATATGTAGGCAAACCGAAGCTCTATCAATAGGCCACATGGACTCATAATTAATGAATCAATCAACTTTGGAACACTGGCATGCATATCTTTTCAAACACTTCATCAAAAGAAAGGAAAGGTAAAGTATAGGAAACAAAGGGCCCTATTCTTTTGAAAGCTTCACTGCTGCAGTGTCTGCTCTTGAGGGCTTACCCGTGCAGCTCCCCAGATTACTCAGGCTTTCCACTGCCTTGGCTTTCATAAAGGACGGCCCTGAGCCACACTCTGCCCAAGCATGCAGGCAAACCCGTCGCTGACAGGTTGTTCTTGGACCAGGGTGCAGTGCATAAGCAGTTCCTACACCTAAAGCACTCAATACAATAACATCCTACATTTATTTAAGGCATGATGGAGGTTCCTGCCTTACGTCTGTGAATGAACCTAAAAAAAATAAAAAAATGGGGTGTGTCTGAGTATGAGTACAAACAAGTATTTGTAATGAGTCTGGGTATTTTTTCAAAGTATGAGTACTACACAATTTTTCTAATATTCGTTATTCAGCAATAACATTTTTTTTTAAACAGTATTGAATCAGCTCCTGGCTCCAATAGGTGGCTGAAATGGTGTCAGACACTCTTCTAAGTTTTGTGTCGTCTGCAAATTTTACAAGCTAGCTAACTATCCCCTAGTCTTGTCGGGGGGCATGTTGTTGACGTCCTTCCTGGTTAAAACTTGCATAAAATAGTCATTCAATATAGGTTGATCATCCTCCACTGCATTGCCCAGGTCGTCCCTACATTCCTTAGGTTTTCCTTTGCTGTTGTGGTATTGGAATTACTGTTTGTAGTTGTTTTAAATACAATACTGCAAATAGATGAATACATTAGCAAAGAGAAAATGATCATTTCAACACTGTATAGCACTCCAGTTATGCCAAATTGCAAATTAAAGAGAGGTCCGTTTTCATATGCATGTGATCCGAGATGAAATGCAGTGATGAGTAATTTTCCCCATTTTGTTGGAATTATTTATAGGTTGACCATAAGAATTCATGAGAATGTCTTCAATGTATTGTAGTACATCCAGGTGCCAAAGATTCAGACAAAAACTTTTCAGCTCTGTCACTGCAAGAAGCTGGCTTTGGGCACAATGGTACGAGCAAAGGGTCCTTTGTTATGGTTGGGAAAGGACCCATAAAGGAGTACAAGTGAAAACTAACCATGAGTGTTTCGTGTTGTTTTGTCTATTAACTATTGTGTTTGTCTTTGTTAGACGACTAAACTATCCGCCAGCTGTCGCTACAAAGCCAGCACCAAACCCCGGGCTACACTGCACTACTGTTGTCATCGTAATTGCATTAATTCACCACTTGCACTAGGAGCACTCACTACTGGAATTGTGATCGTATATGTGTTTAAAGTGTGCTTATTTATTATAAGTATTATTTTCAGGACTGAACCTCGTGGGTTTTGACAGGGCTTCACACATTGCTGTGTATAGCCAGTTGTATTATTCAAGCAACAATAAAGCTTCTTTTCATCGTTGAACTGTGTTGGGTTGTTATTCGACTGTACTGCATCATCACTGCACCTGCACACTGCAAACCACTTTGCCACAAACAGTAAGTAAGCTGGGGCTTAATGCACTTGATTAAAAAACATTCTACATGGCATAAACCATGCAGCACAAAAGGAGCTCCAATACTGTACTTTCATGTCTCCTCCAGCCTTTCACATTGTAGTTTATATTCTTTTTATTTGCCTGTACAGTAGTTTGTTTGTTTGATTGATTTTTAAAAGGCAACTTTGCTTGTTAAAGTAAGGCAGTGGTACTCAATTACATTCTCTGGCGGGCCAGATAAGGACATTTCCAAACCTTGGGGGGCCACAGGGTGCTCAAGATGTGCGTAGTGGTGAGGGGTTGTTTAAATGGTCATGAAAATCTGACTATCCAATCAGACTTCACATACAGTAACAAAACGTTGCAACACTGCACTTGCACCAATCAATTAATACATCTCAGAAATAACTACTTAACAAGATTCAATGTTTGATCACCATTAATAATAAAAAATATTAAGCAAATATCATTTCCTGACCAGTATTCAAACGACATCTTGCAAACAAACAATTATACAAATCTCACTGTAATGCTATTAAAACAGCATGTTATTCATTTTAATTCTATTAAAACTAGAAAATGTTCTGACAATTACTGTGCTGCAAGCATTCAAGTTAACTAACGAAAGCTGTTCTGTTGTATAAGCATCTTACTAAGCGCCTGATTAAAAGTGTAGCACAGTGTCTAAATATGCATGTTCAAGCTCAAATGTGTTTAAAAGTAAATGAAAAGTTTCTAAATTAAATACATGGCATGACAGTAAACAGAGGGGGAAATAAACTTAAGTGCATATCCACTGTGCCATCTTTGAGAGGCGTGCTGCAGGTGCATTTCTTACTGTTGCCAAACCGGTTTTTTTAAGCTTAAATAAAAGATCTTTGACAGGCTCGGTTTCTTCGGCCAATTTCCTGTGACTGAACACTTACTGGTGGCCGCATTGCTAATTTTCCTAACAATACTTAGTTTATCATATGCAAAATATAAGAAATATAGACATATGCACAAGTTTTTTTTTTTCATGTATTTCTATAATAAAACCAAACTGTTTCTCATTTTAAACATACAGCAGCCCCGCTCAGCTTCCCAAGACTTTCTACACTAAACTGGAGACAAACATCTGGAAGATTTAAAAAAAAAAAAAAAAATGTTATTGCTCTGACAACAGGTCAAACGTAATAGGTTAAATCAATCATATAATTTAATAGAATACCTAAGCTAAAGTACATTACTAATGTATTTAAGTTAAATGAACACAACAAGTACTTTCACTTTCCTGTTCCAATCACATGCTGCACAATTCCCAGCTAAATCTTACAACATTAAAGCAATTTCCAATACTATTTATCCTAAAATAATATGTAAAACTGTACTATTCCAGAATAGGTTGTGAAGGCTTTACATTGCTACACTGAATTAACTATAAAGCAGAGGATGTCAAACTTAAAATTATACACTTTCCACGTGTGTATTTCAGGCAGAAACAGTACATAAGTAGATATCGTTTTTTTTTCTTTCTTTTTTTTTATCCCTGCCATTGTAGTTTCTTCGCAATAAACAAAGTGGCAAATTACACATTTTCATGAAGTAATAGCATTACTGGGGTTTACTTTTTTTTAAGCTGTGCATGCAAGTGAAAACTGTCAAATTTAACTTTAAATAAACTCTTCAAAAAATAGATGTGGAAAAGGTGGCGTTGTACAAAAAAAACACAAGTTTCGTTTATTACTCTCCTCATAACAGAAAATAGGATCACAACAACAGAAAACGCTGATCACTATATGTAGCATTTACCTTTGGCCAGTGTCTGGAAAGTGTGAAGCACTTTCAAGCGACGTGCATTACCTGCAGCTGTCTGTATCCCTCGATTCTGACTCGCTTGCCAAATCTGAAGCATCACTTTGCTGTTGTTGGTTTTTATGTTAATCTCACACATCACTTGCCATTTTAGACACAGACGTAGATTTTTGGCTTCGAATTAATGTGCAGCAATGTTTGTAAGAATATTCAGATTATTTCACCGCACTGAAGAAAATAATATTACTACCGCTGTTTTCATATTGCACGAAGCCTTCTCTCATTGCTCAACCAATGAGGCACTAAAACTAAGCAAATGGACGGAGATTTGTGACGCATGCCAAAATGATAGCTTATCAGAAATAAAGCTTGGCCAATCAGCTGACTTGTTCTTGTATTAGGCTGCCAAAAAAACAATTGTTAGGGGAAAAAATACCCTGTAGATTACGGTGATTTTATAATCTTGCGTATCAGCAATTTCAGCTTTTGTAATGAAGGGCAGCTGATGCTTGACGGGCCAAAAGAAAGGCTCTCGCGGGCCGGATTTGGCCCGCGGGCCGCCTACTGAAGAACCCTGAAGTAAGGCATCAAACTGCTTAAAATGATAGTTCAGAGCTATGAATGTAATGATGTGGAAAGTACTTTAAAATGTACCAGATGTTACCCCACATAAAGGAGTGTTGCTCTTCAGATTACCACCAGCTACAGTAAACTATGATAAGTACAAGGGGCTTCATGCTGCTGGGCAACTCAGTAGGGCTACTCAACAAGGCCTAACTTCCAGAACAGATGTATTTATTTACTGTCAAGGATATTTTCATTTTCAGCACACTGTCGACCTTTCAGTGGTTTTGCTCTCTTTTTTTCCAACCTCAGTGTACTGCATGTCCATGTTTACCTGTCTCACTGGATGCTTGCTAATGCTGTAAATGATACCTGTCCCAGCCAAAAATGTTACAAGGCAAACAGAGACAGAGAGGCTTGGAACGAGGTGGCGTATCGTGTGCAATGCAAAAGTCCTATTAGTAGCAGTAAATAAAATAATGTCAAAGGAGAAGTGTTTGCATATACAGTGGAATATTATGACCCTTCTTAACCCTTTGCAGTCCATTTATTCAGCGCCTGTCAGGTCCAATTTATTTTCACACAAGCTGTTTATTTTACACGCGCTGTTTAAAAGTAATTTTATTCACAGTAAAACAGGTTTAAAATGCACTGCATATCAACAGGACACTCAGTACTCCATCTCCACTGAATAACTGAATAATCTTTTGCAGGTTGTGCTGTACTGAAACCAGAAGTTTACAAGTTTCCATGGCCCTCTTCATTATAAAGGCACTTTTCAGACTAGCTGTCAGTAGTGATGGCTCACATTAAGGATTCTGGCTGGTTCTAGTGTAAATATACAGGCCAACAGTAATATTCCCTTATTTGCACAAGTCCTGAAAATCTATATTTTAAACTGCATCCATAGCCGCAAAATGTACCAGGTACATTTCCAGGCTCGCTGCTCCAGAAACAGCCTGTCTTTTAAAATGGCTTGGTTTTGACTGATAAAAGGGAGGCTGCGTACAGATGGGGGAATGCCCTCTTCACATGGAGCAATATTGGTCAGACAGCTCACTTTACTGGTTATAAAGAGGAGGCTGTATGGTAAGGAGGCTGTGTGGTCCAGTGGTTAAAGAAAAGGGCTTGTAACCAGACGATCCCCGGTTCAAATCCCACCTCAGCCACTGACTCATTGTGTGACCCTGAGCAAGGCACTTAACCTCCTTGTGCTCCGTCTTTCGGGTGAGATGTAATTGTAAGTGACTCTGCAGCTGATGCATAGTTCACACACCCTAGTCTCTGTAAGTCGCCTTGGATAAAGGCGTCTGCTAAATAAACAAAATAATAATGTAAAGAACTCAATAAACTGGATCTAGCTACGTCTCAAGCAAAGGGTAACAATGTAATGAAACACTTACTGTGTTCCAAAGCACTACATTTATTTTATTAAATTTGTAGTTCAGATTTTTTAAGGCTGACAATAAAATAAAGTGTGCCCAGGGAAGATGCTGTGGATCTGAGATCAAACTGACAGTTTATTAGACAGTTCCTAGACTTGCCTAAAAGTTCTCTGCCTTTGTATGGCTGGTACATTCTTTCACTTTGTCTTTTAAAGATGTTGTGAGAATGTAGGAGAGATTAAGTAAACAGCTGCTACTCTGGGAGGGAGAGGAAAACTTAACTATGTTTTTACTAATCTAGATTTCATTAATATTATCAAAAGCTCTATTAGACTAATGATGTCCAGAAGACATATGCCTAGCTACTGTGTATTGTGTTACTATAGATAATGTCTCGAACGTACCTGTTTTTCCCAGCTGAGTAGAGCTGAATTTTTTTTTTTTTTTTGTATGTATGTGTGTGTGCATGGAGATCCATCCATTGTACACCGGCATATTATAACTGAATCTTTAAAAATAGGCTCAGTCTCTTTTTTTCCTGTAATGTGTTTGGCTAGTTAATAAATGCAGGGGATCCCCTGAGACACAAACCCTTGCTAGACCGCAGCATGTAAAATAAATGAGCTGAGAAAATGTACCAGAATCAACAGTCATCTCTGGCTCGTCGCTTCTCAATTTATAAAACTAACATTTTTTTTTCATGCCCGTATGAAAGCTGAAACATTTTGCAAGAAGCCATAACTGTTGGACTATAAGGCCAGAACAGAGCCCTATCTGTACTGGGAGAGTCAAGTGTACACACTGTTATGGCCTTAATGTACACAAAGCGAAACCTGTTTATAAATCTAACTTCAAGAAGGAATGCACAGTATCTGCTCGGCTTGGCCACGACACCTCTGTTCATTGACTGAAACTCAAGTGACCTCCGTTTATCGCCTTGCCCAACCCACTGCAGGTTTGAAATGTATGAGCTGCCTGCCAATGAAGAAAGCTCCTGTTAAAGAGGCTCTTGAAAACAGCAGCCCTTCAACATGGGCATGAAATTGTATCCGTGCCTCAACAAAAAGGGAACTTTATTTGCCTTCTTGGCAGTCCAGTCTGCCTGCCCTAATAAGCATGAACTAAGCCTCGCAGGCAGCTCAATTTGTAACCGAAGCAGTTTCTCTTTTGGGGTTTATGCTTCTTCCTCTGGCTTAATTTACCTTGTCAGCAGCCTAAAACTCAATGAACTGGAGCCTTCAAGGATTGAACAAGCCTTGGGTGGAATTCTGCATAAGCTCCTGTTAAAGACATTGCCCTGATATTCCAATGAATTAACTCATTTCATTTAATGATTATTCCCTATGAAGAAACTGTTCAACTAGATACAATGTATTGTGGTTGACTATGTACTGTACTGTATGTTTTGTGTACATATTTTAAAAATAACCTATTGGAATTGGTTTGTAATCATACACAGTGCAGACCTATTGATCTGTGTGTTTTGGGGAGGCAAGTGTCCATGTACAGTATAGATGAACTCCACAGATAAAGGAGGAGAATTGTGACTGAATGCATCATTTTCTTAGCTTGCAAATCTAAACAAATCATACATTAGGCGGAATAGCTTTCAGTTGTTTAAACAATATAAAATTGTTTCAACAATTGATTTTAAAGATGTGTAATTATATGGTTGTTCCTTTTCTTGAAAATGTTAGTCAAAGTAGCAACTCTTTGTAATAACTTACTGTACAATCTAAAAAGACAGCGAAGAAACAGACAAAAACTATACAGAGAATCAAAAGAAACATATCACTATTATAACACATTTATTTTCGAAAAAGAATAAGGTATATAAATGATGGACATTGCCAAAAATGTTTTTGGTTTTTCTTTTTAATCACCTGATCATTCATCCTTGACAATGATACGCTTGAGTGACTATGACTGAAGCATATGCACTAATTAGTGAGTGAGACTGTTGATTGGACACTGGATATGGCATGATTTCAGCTGTTGAATTGCAAGCTTGAATAAAAGCAATAAAGAAAATGACAGAAAAAAAAAAACAATATGCCACATCTGTCAAGAGAACAGCACCTTCGTGCAATCGGCATGTTGGAGGCTGGACTAGGGCAGTGTACTGTGGCTCGCTGTCTTGGGTGCTCACAGCCAGCAATTTCAAACCTGGCGAGATAGTATAACCAGACACAGTCTGTCAATGACCAAGAGTCACAACACCTGCCCAAGATCGACAGATCATTTTGCAGCATCTTCGTGATGTCAATTGTTAATCAGCACAATAAAAAGTCACTGCACCTGCTCTAAAATAGAGTTTGTCAATTTTCGAGCACATCTAGTGAATTTTATCCAAATATAAGTCATAAGTTTCTTTTGATGAAACACTCTTCTGATTAGAGGTTTTCAGCAGTGAAACACACTTCTGATTAGAGGTTTTCAGTAATGAAACACACTTCTGATTAGAGGTTTTCAGCAGTGAAACACACTTCTGATTAGAGGTTTTCAGCAGTGAAACACACTTCTAATTAGAGGATTTCAGCAGTGAAACACACTTCTGATTAGAGGTTTTCAGCAGTGAAACACACTTCTGATTAGAGGTTTTCAGCAGTGAAACACACTTCTGATTAGAGGTTTTCAGCAGTGAAACACACTTCTGATTAGAGGTTTTCAGCAGTGAAACACACTTCTGAATAGAGGTTTTCAGCAGTGAAACACACTTCTGAATAGAGGTTTTCAGCAGTGAAACACACTTCTGATTAGAGGTTTTCAGCAGTGAAACACTCTTCTGATTAGAGGTTTTCAGCAGTGAAACACACTTCTGATTAGAGGTTTTCAGTAATGAAACACACTTCTCATTAGAGGTTTTCATTTCTGCTATGTATTTTGCTTGTGCATTTTCATCCCCCTTCCTCATTAATCTGACCTAAATTATTCAAAAACATTGGTTAATTTAAAATGATAGAATTTGCAACTTGTATTAAAGGGTACATAAGGACCTTTTTATTTTATTGTGTTACATGTTCCCATGTGTTGCTACAACTGTTTATGTAAGGTGTGTTTATTTTTTTTTATTTTTTTTTAACATTTTGACCACTTTAACTTTTAAATTGCATTCCCTGCCTTAAGATAGCTTCCCATGTACCCGCATGGACCTCTCAGAACTACATTGCCCATCATCCTCCTGCTCACATATGTAACTGAGATGGATTTGCCACTAAGCAGGAGGATGATGGGTAATGTAGTTCTGAGAGGTCCATGCAGGTACATCTTGAGGCAGGGAATGCCATGTAAACATTTAAAAAAGTGGTCAAAATGTAAAAAAAAAAAAACAACACACACACCTTACGTAAACAGTTGTACAACACATGGGAACATGTAACACAATAAAATAAAAAGGTCCTTATGTACCCTTTAAGAGCCCATGAATGAATGGAGTGCAAATACAATCATAGTTTGATAATGACAAACTTCAGTTTCTTACATCACCCAAACAGTGCTGTTACAGAGGTTTCACTTTGCAGGTTGAACAATGACTGTCTGACCCAAGACATGCGGGTCACTTGGGTGGGCTGAGTAAACTAATCTTGTCAAAATTATGCCAGGATGGCTGCCAGTCAGTCACCTTTGATCAGATACTGTAAAACAGGAAATATCTGCTGCAATTTCTTTTTGAGGATGTCTCACTCTGGACTTATTTACAGCAACAAACATTTGTGCATGTGAACTCAACATATACTGTACATTAACAGAATTGAGTAATTACACACATTTCATGTTTTGCAGTAATTTCCAAATATTAGCACAGCTTATGAATGGTCATCACTAAATACAATCTGAAAGAAATCCATGCAGCCTTTTAAATTTTCATGGTATGGAGCAAAACTTCAAAGATGCCTCCCAGACAGCCTTATTACCAGATAGAAAAATGCCACTCAGTTAAATCTGCATGGGTGCTTTTATACCTTCTCAGATTCAAGTCAGTAAAACAACAAGTCCAAGCCATACCTGCACAGGGACAGCATACCATTTCTTCTTGTGCTATTGGTTGTGTCTTTTTAGCAATTGGCCTATTATTGGACTGATGCCGATGGGTTTGTAATTTCATACCCTATAGTAGCTAGGTATGGCCAATTGTAAATATTTTAGATGCCTGTGTAGTTACAAGTTTAATAAAACCTGGAATGACCCAAACTGTTGTGAAATAAGAGTCTTTTCCATCCTTGTAGTTATTGTCCCCAAAAAAGGGATCAACAATCAAAGTGCTAACTGTGGCATTCGCTTTACTCATCTGTCTAATCTATAAATGTGCCATTCAGACCTACAACACAATAAGAATTAAAACGACTATTGAACAGTCTAATCAGATTAAGTGTTGCTGATTGGGATTTGTGTTTTTAGTAGTTTAACTACATGCGTTACTGATTGGGGATTTCTCCTGAGTTCCCTGTCAAACATCATATGCTGTTTTGCTGTTGTTTCGATTTTCCTATACTGTGCAGTAACATTAAACCACCAAACGTTGAGGGTTCATCTAAATGTTATTAAACACAACATGCTCTGCATAATAAGCGACATGTAGTCAACATGAACAATATATTGAAATATAATATTCATTTAAAACTGTATAATTATGCTTAACAATGAAATAATAACGTGTTTGATCACCCAATAATAAAAAGCTGAAGTTTTCATCTAACTAGTACTGTACATTATTACATATTCTTAACATTGCATAATCTCACTTTGAAAAAACATGTTGCTACTGCGGGTAACTTTTGCTACATACTGCAGTGTAAAGTAACTGTCCGTACCTTTTGTGTGACACGGTAAGTATTAGCATATTTTAATTGTTGAATTTATTACACGGAATAAGTGGTACCTTTGCCGTTAGATCTGCGCTTCCACTGATATTCCTGGACGTCATGGTTAAACAGATGTGAGCAGAATACTTTAAAATACTCTTCAGACTATCCTTGACATCAGGTGTAGTTACATTTGATAGTTGTCGGTTACAGAACTCTTGCTGCTTCCTGGCAAAAGCAACGCTTCACCTAGGCAGCCAATCCTGGCAGAAACATAAAAACAAATAGCCAACAATCTTTTTAATTGAAAAAAATAATAATAATACAAATATGTATCAAACTATATCATTTGTTTTTCAATTTAGAACAATATTTTGACCCCCTCCCCCCTTTTATAAAAGCATTTGAATCGCGAGGTTGTTTAGTGTAGACAGGACCTGACGTCGGGGAGTCCTGCTCAGCTGTGAGCGTGGTGACGCACAGGACTTCCTGGGCCCATGTGTGTAAAGTGTGTGCTATGGCCGGAGACTGGTGTTTTGGTTAGGGTTGTGAATTCTGTCAGGTTTAAGCATTGCAGTTATTTTGCTGAAATACAGATATGGGAAAATTAAACGTGGTTGTGCTGAGGTACCTGTCGAGGGAAGATTTCCGTGTCCTTACTGCTGTGAGTACCCGTAGCACTTACATTAAATTCAGCAGTAACATGCTTTAGCCTTGAGATAATGCGTGAAGCCTGGGCCTTTTTTAGTTGTTTTACTTTTGGTACTTTTGTTTTGTTAGTAATTAACGGTCTTTATTACATATTTTACCTGGATAACTATTTTAACATGTCGTTTACAAGTTTTTCTTCAGGGCTATTTGTCATAGTGTGTGTGTGTGTGTGTCCCCTTTGCTGTACTGGTTTATCGTGTCAACATGTTTGTAGAATGGGCTACAGTACAATTGAACAGTAGTACCTGATCCATTGTTTTTTTGTTTTTTGTTTTGCTTTCCTAATAACTACAACACATGTTGTAAATGGAAATCATTCAAGTAAAAGAGTGGGTGTCCTGCAGTGATGTAAACAAACTGGAACGTGGTCGTCACTGTCTGGTTAACCCATTAAGCGCCATTGTCCTTATTTGAGGATAGGCTATAGTAATTTTTTGGAGCATGACTATATTGTTCTGATAACTTACTCTGATTGTGTTAACTGCAAAAGTTCTGTCTAATTATAATGAATCAGATTGCATAAATACAGCATGTGTCCTGATTGTTTTATTCCTTTAAATTTATTTTATTTGGTACAAAATGGGTTTAAGTTCCCTGCATGGAACTGTAGTACTAGTAAGGTGTGTCCCTTGTTAGCACCCCATTCTCCTCTACTAGGGGGACTCATTTTAAAACACAGAAGCTAGTCATTTTTTTTTTAAATGTTCCCTGTGTTTTAGATCCTACTACTTCAGCTGGTAGCTATTCCATGCATTTATAACTGTGTGTAAAACAGTGCTTCCTACCTTCTGTTCTAAACGTACTCCTACTCAGCTTCCATGTGTGCCCTCTTGTTCTTCTCTGTGTCTTGGGTTAACTTTTTATACCGTTTATGATTTAAAAGACTTCAATCAAGTGCCCTCTTTCCCTTTTTTCTAAGCTGAAGAGTTTTAGTGAAAGCAAATATTGGAATTTGTATTCCAATGTCAGATCACACCTGTGAAACACATTTTAATAAGGTGGTCATTAACTGAAATGATTGACCTCATATTAGGGTTAGAAGCCCCAGTATTGCCACAGTCCACTCAATATGTTCAGGTCTGCTTGCTTGTTATTTGGCCATGACAAAGCTGTCTTTTTAAAGCCTGGTTTAACTAGAGTATTATGCTACTGTTTTTGCAGGTTGAGATGGGAATGAAGAATCATGAAATCGTACCAACTAGTCTGATCGCCTCAATTGCAAGTCTCAAACATGGAGGATGTAATAAAATCTTGAGAGAGCTGGTCAAACATAGACTGCTGGTCTATGAGCGCTCAAAAAGTAAGAGCTTAGCCATCTTGGCATGCTTTTTCCTACTCTGCCATTGTTCAGTACTCTAGAAGATTTGTATAATTGGGCTGTTCGTCATTGATGGGTTTTCTTTTTATTTTAATGACCTAAACAGCGGCTCATTGTCTCAATATCTCCACCATTTACCCATCCTGGTGTTTTCCTTCAGGTGTGACACTATTAATATCACTAAATCCGATAAAGAAATGACAATGGAGAGAGGTCCAGGATAGGACAGGTTTACCAGTTTTGAGGCAACATTGTTCAGATTGTAAAAATAAACTTTGAGAGTCAATTAATGACCTTTATTGTTGATGGTTTGCAAACAGCATTATGACATTTATAGTAAGGATCGTATCTGGACATGCTTTCTCTAACTCCGGTTATTTAAAGCTTGGTGAAAAGGATTTCTTAAAGCATTGTGTTCTTTGTTTTATTTTTTCTCCCTAGTGGTGCAGGGCTACCGTTTGAGTTATGGTGGGTATGATTATTTAGCCCTGAAAACCATGTCGTCCCGAGACACACTCGACTCAGTTGGGAACCAGATGGGAGTGGGCAAAGAATCAGGTATGAAATGAGAATACTGCTGCTATATAAAATCATTTGAATCTGCATAGTGAACGGCACTTTACTCAAAATACAAACACCTGCCATCTGTAGCACCCACTTGGCCCGTCCCTCTTTTAAAGTGATCCTAGCTTAAAAAAAATGACATACATTTCCCACGCCACGCACATCTATTTGCTACAGTTAGAACACGGATATACAACACTCAGTTACATGTCAGTCGCATTTTACCGTCCTTGTATTAAGAAACAAATCAATTCCAATTTTAGGTCGTGGGTTCAATCCAAGGTGGGGGACCATTCTGCTGTACCCTTGAGCAAGGTACTTTACCTAGATTGCTCCAGTAAAAACCCAACTGTATAAATGGGTAATTGTATGTAAAAATAATCTGTAAAAAAAAATAATGTAATTGTATGTAAAAAAAATAATGTGATATCTTGTAACAATTGGATGAGCCCTGGATAAGGGCGTCTGCTAAGGAATAATATATATATATATATATATATATATATATATGTGTGTTTTCAGAATCCTATCGTTCTGAATTAAAATACTTTTGTTGAAATATAATACTGTACCAACAAAACCAATACAGTACATCTAAATGGAAGCCTACTTATTTTAAAACAGACCTTTCAGATATGTATTTTTGATATTGTATCTTTTTGTGTTCCCTGAAAAAAAGACAAGGTTTGGGACGGGCCAAAATTAAATAATCAGATATGCGTCACACGCGTTTAACCGTCACTGAAGTCAAAATTGTTTAGGGTCGGACATGTGAGTGCTGGCTGTACATAGGTGCTTGATTCATGTCCAAGGCTACACGTTACTGATGATTCAAGTGGAGCAGTCTCCAGTTACTCTGTGGGGGGCCATTCTGGAGAACAGCCTTTGATTTCCACCACCAGCTTTCCTGCAAAGTTCCATGAGGAATAGTGTCTCAGAAAGATGCAAACACATTGCAGACTCCATGTCGTCCTGCATGTAGCCTGTTCGTGTCACGGCAGGTGCTGGGATATTTGGCCTACCCCTGTAGATGCGACTCCACACCGCTACTGTTGATGGTGTGATAGAATAGTTTGCAGTATTACCAGCTCGATGCTGAAGAAGTCAGCCGTCAGGATTTAAACAAAAGCAGGTGTACAAATTCCCAAGTAAAATTATCAAAATTGCATGCATTTTTACTTTGCAGAGTAAAAGCACCTGATTCTACTATAGAAAATGAAAAATGCAAAAGTGCTGTTTCATTGAACACCAAGCTGAGGACACTGTTCAGCTCAGCCAGTTTAGAGCAGGGTTATTAATTTAAAAAAAAAAAATAACAAATACATAAATAAATAAACTTCGTCCTAAACTAAAAAGCTCTGCGATTTGAAATGAAATCCCAGTCTCTTAGTGAAAGGTGAATTTTAACCTATATCCATTTCCTTACCCAAGAAAAAAGAAAGGAGAGTCACCTTACGATTTGATATAGTTGCTCAGATTTACAATTTGCAAACTGTCTTACTAGCCGAGATGTATAGTAACCTACTGATTACCCCACCCCCACCTTTAGATATCTACATTGTAGCAAATGCAAAACAGGAGCAGTTTGCATTGAAGCTTCAAAGACTGGGGCGAACCTCGTTTCGGAACCTGAAGAACAAGCGCGATTACCACCAGCACCGGCGCAAGATGTCTTGGCTCTACCTTTCCCGTCTGGCAGCCATGAAGGAATTCGCATACATGAAGGTACGTGTGTCCCAGGATACAGTCTGCTTTTAAAGGGGGTTGTGCTGAGGTGACACTGAAATGTAAGTGCTTCACTTTATTGTGCGATCACAATCTTAGGTCTTGAATTGGTATGTAGTACACCATAATATTTATGTGATACAGCCATCTGAAATTTCTTTAGAATATATAGTAGACCCTGATATTGATGTGGTAAAATAATACATTATTTTTATATACACCACCCACTCGATATGTCACGGGTATCAGGGTCCAATATAGATCCGCTATAATTAATTAAGGTCGGCACAGGTAGAAAATCCAGAATCGGGTAGCCGCCATGCAAAATACCCGGATCTTTTTCGGGTAATGATTTAATAAAATCACATCATAATAATGTTTTAAGTGCCTGATACATATTTAAATACTATATAGTACACATACATTTAGTCCCTTCAGATCTGTAGACTTGTGTAACCTTTTTCAGTACTGGAAACATCGAAATAATAATAAACATCTCTGTTTAAACACAGTTATTAATGTTAAATGCACTTCATACTGCAGGATTCTTTTGACATATATTGGCCGTATTCCGCTGTTGTTGTTAACATGGCTATTATGTTCAGTATTAAAACTAATGCAGTTGTACAGCACCGCTATTACATTATGGATTGTCGCAATAGCGACCGTAAATTGAGCCAGCTGGGTTTTGACGGCAGTCACAAAAGAGTTAGGTGGACGTGCTGTTCCTGATCACTAAATTCTGTCTTGTGAATACGTAACAATGGCATCCTAGCAAAGCATTGCAAGGAATTTCTTTAACAAGCAGGAGAAAACGGAATTTGCAAACTCTGCCAAGGAAATATTTCATTCAAAGGAGGAAGCACACTTAGTTATTGTGCTCCACATTTATTTTATTTTATTTATGTGCTTATTTTTTTTAAATATAGGCTACTTATTTTAAGAAACTATGTGGTAGATGTTCTAAGGTGGGCCAGTTGCAGCGCAAACATACCGCAATTTGCATTTTCGTTACGACAATTCGCAAAGTGCACATTTTGTCGTATGTACTAAGAAGAAATATGTTAACGAAGACAGCCACAATATACTAATATACTAATATACTAAATATTATTTGCGTCATCTTAGCGAGATCTCTAGCGAGAGTTTCAAATAAAATAGTGGCAATTGAGTTGTGGTTTGCTGCAGACTTCTCGTGGAGCGGATATCATCTTGTATTGTACAAGCTTCTCTTTAAAACCATCCAAATCGGACTAAAGGCAAGCCCGTCCAGCTTTTGTGGTGAGGGGGGTCTATCCTAATACAGTTTGACTTGACTTGGCTAATAAAGGGGGTATGCCATTGTATTACTGACAATAGAGTGTATGTATGTAAAAGTGACACACACACCCCAGCAAGAAGAATGAAGAAGATTTTGTATTGCAGCAGTAACGAAGGACCTCATTGTTTGTTTTAGGCTTTGTATGAGCGAGGGTTTCCAGTGCCTAAACCAGTGGACTACAACAGACATGCTGTTGTGATGGAGCTGATCAATGGATACCCGCTGTGAGTATCATCTGTGGCTTCTGTCTCTCAGACACACAATGCTGTCCTATTGAAATCCATTTCTTCCCTTCCACCTTAGATTCTGATCTGGTCAGATATTACTGCAAGATGCTAAAAATACACTGCTGTCTTTGGGGTTGTACAGCTATAGCCAAAAGATTTGCATCACCTAGAATTTTAGCATTGAGACATAATTAGTAAACAATACTATGAACATAATTTAGATATTTTATTTAATCATCATGTAATCAAAGAAACTACTAAATGATACTGCAACAGTGTGTGGAAGCCATAATAGCAGTACAGTATTTAATGTTAGATTTCGCAGTGTTCCTTTTTTATATGGAAAAATACAAAGCAGTATGTAATTCAATATGTTAAGTAACATTATTTAGCAGGTTTCATTCGACTTTCTGAAGCAAAATTATTTAATTCTGTAGGGTGATGCAAAACTTTTGGCCATAGCTATAAAATTGGGAAACGAATGCCCTGCATCCAGTCATTCTTCATGTATTAATCTGCCCTAATACCGGTTGTACATAATAACTTGTAAGATGGTACCTGTGTCAAACTGCATTACAATAAAACTGAAGCAGGGTGGAAAGTCCCTTATTGCTGCAGCACTGACATGTTGTGGGGTGGGGGAAGGTTAAACAGCAGGTAATTTAATCCAGAATCACAACAACATGAATAATAACTTTCAGGGTGAATTTCTATTCGGACGAAAAATCCCTGCAGTTCTTGTAGAAAGAGGGCTGTTTAGAATGTGTTTCCTGATGTTGCAGGAGCGGCAGATACTTCAGGGAATCTGTGTGTGTTTTTGTGTATATATTAATAGATACTTCTCAGGGAAGACATGTATCTGTGTGTCATTAGGATGTCATTTAGGCTTTCAAGGGAAGGACAGGTTTGTTTTTTTGCACAGCTGACAGTTGAGGCCACGTTAGGAATGAAATGAACCCCCCGTTACCTGCTTGTACTGCCTGGACCTCTCAATAGCCTGGCAACATATTGAAAGCAACTGTGGTGTTTGAGTGTGACAGGGTACTTATTATTATACATTATACATATTATACATAGTGCTTATCCTGAAGCACGGGTTCGATTCTTATAGGGAATCGGATACAGGGATGTGGGGGAGGGGGGGCTTCCTTCAGTTCAGTATTTGTGTTTTCATGTTTCTGTTCAGGAAAGTGGTTTCCATTTATTTTCATTCCATTAAGGATTTCTAGTATTGGAGGCTCACTCACATTTTAAAAATGGATTTGTGTATTAGGTTTCTTTTTGCAAATGGAAGGGAGGATTGCTTCCAATCGTCATTCTGCAGTTCCAAGTAGCCCAGTGGCTTGCTTATCAAGCTTGCCCATGAGAGGAGCCATGAATCTACTACCGCTCATAATCTCATGAACCATTTCAGCTTGTAACTTCATATTTTCAGTGCTGGAAACTGGAAACTCGTGTCACCATATTTTACTTTTGTATATATTTTTTCAGTTGCCAGGTACACCATGTGGAAGATCCAGGTGCTTTATACAGTGAATTGATGGACCTGATTGTGAAACTGGCGAATCACGGCTTGATTCATGGTGATTTCAACGAGTTTAACGTGATGATGGACGATGAAGACCACGCCACGATCATTGATTTTCCGCAAATGGTGTCAACTTCCCATGTGAATGCTGAATGGTAAATAATAGATGAGTTTCTGGTTGTGAGTTTTATTACTCGTGTGTTTTTTGTTTTACATGGAATAACAATCAAGCAAAAAAAGAAATACAAGAAACAAATAGATTTAAAAGAGCCATCAGTAATAAAGAATAATAACCTAGGAATCCCTATGCACTTATTTCCTGGGCTACATGAGAAGCATATAAACACAGCAGCATTGTTTCTAACTGGTTCACAACTGTATTCTCCCAGGTATTTCGACAGAGATGTCAAATGCATTCGAGACTTCTTCCTGAGGCGGTTTGGTTATGAAAGTGAGCTGTATCCCACCTTTAAAGACATCCGGTAATTTAATGTATTTTTATTCTTTATATTGCATGTCTTATTCAGTTGGGGTACCTCGACTAAGGGGCAGCATGTGGCGTTCAGGGGTGCCCTGTACCTGTAACTGCACCGGAGGCTGAGGACTCAGCTGAGTGCTGGCCTGCAAGGGAGTGTGCTCCTCTTCTAGCTCTGTAGTTAGTGTACACGCTTCTGAAGCTCATGACATGAAGATAGTCTACAGAAAACACGACAAATAATTTCAACTCGTTTGCATTCTATTTTCACTGACATTTAAAAGACTGGCAACCGGGCCACTTTTGGTACAGTGTCATTTGGTTCTGGGGTTTGGGAAATACAAGGATCTTAAAAATTCAAACATATATACACACACACACACACACTAACTCTTATCTTAACTGGTAACTTCAGTATTCATGTCCCAGTCCCTGGTATACTTATTAAGACCATAAAGAATAACCTTTTTAAAGCCAGTTATAGGATGTTCTATCAATGTTTCGATGCAGGAAGGAGGAGTCCCTAGATGTGCAGATTTCTGCCAGCGGCTACACCAAACAGATGCAGCTCGACGATGAGCTCCTGCACCCAGCGGGCCCTGAGGGAGAGCACGAGTCTGAGGAGGAGCAGGATAGTGAAGCTGGATCATGCCAGTCAGGGAGTGAGACTGGCATTACCGAAGACCTCAGCCCCTTACAAGGCCAGGTGGACCTGACGGAGTTCAAACAGGCCTTACTGGAGCTGGAAGGACCGACAGCAGAGGGGAGTGATCAGCCCCGTACAGAACAGGGGCCTGGGAATGCCACAGTGACAGAGGAGAATGACGCGCGGGAGCTGGAAGATGAGTGTCCTGATTTAGTTGACCTTTCTGCAGCCAACAAAGAATTCAGGGCTTTCAGGTATCGTGCCTCAACATCACCAGTGTATACGTGCTTAAATCATTTTACATGTACATGAACTGGATGTAGGTTGTCTCTAACCATTTCCATGATAGTGATGTCTCTCATTTTGAATTTGCAGCCGTGGCGAGAATGTATGTCACTATCGTACTTGTTTCTAATGTAGCTGGAGTGGTTGCCTACACATGGTTAATCACTCCTGCAACCAGAGAAGGCTGACCTCCAGTAAAGTGAGTGTTAGTTTATTTCTAGACTTCATCGTTAATCGTTTTCTCCTTTTCCAATACCAAGAGACGAGGAGAGCATGCTGCATGTCAACGGACACAGACGGAGAACCAGCAGCATGACGTCAGTTGGCAGCATGGCAAGTTGTTCCACAATTCCGCCGGTGAGTTCAGTGTTCCGAAGCAGTGGCATTGGAAAGGGCTAGAAAAGGAGGGGGGGCGGGGTCTGTAAATGAAACACTGGAGCCACAGAAGCTAGTCGTTAGTTTGAAAGGAAAATGATTCCAGAACCTGAAATGTTACCATACACTTCTTGCTTTTCAATGCAGATTCCTTTTTAAAATCAATCCCTTTTAATGGAATCGGAATTGATATTTTAGAGAAACAGTCATTGTTGTGATTGTTCATCTGCTTTCGTTTTGAAGCCGCATTAGTTGACTAACAAACAGTGACTTCAATTTAAGGGATGTGTTCACTGGGAGCAGCTCCTTTTAACATAATACTGCTAATTGCAATTGTGATCAGTGATGTGTTGGAATTGATTTAAAAGGGAATTGGAATTGAGAATTAATTTAAAAAAGGAATTGGAATTGAAAACCAGGAATTGACCCCGACCCTAATCAACACCTCATATGCTCACATACTAGCCCATCTTGTTGCTATCCATAATATTAAAACTTTAACCAAGAGGCAGACCTGTGAGCCAACGAAGCCAAGTAAGCTTACATGGTTTCCTGTGCAGGACAACATGTTTTTACATCAATTGGCAACATCCACGTTTCCTTTTCAACCTTTTGGATGAAGAACAAGGGCTTTACCGCCAGACTGTACCATTATTGAACAACATGTGTCGCTTCTTTTATTAGTGGTTATTTTCATCATCATTTTGACAAGACGAAAATGACAATTTATTTGAAGAAAATAAACTTACTGTTCATGTGTAAACAATTTTATTAAATTAATGCATTCGGTGTGTGGAGCCAGTTCTGCCATCTGTTAAATTTCAGAAAGCTGCAAAAAGAAATCTGTTTCTGTTTGAGCTGTTGAGTCTTTTTTTAGCCTGCTCTTCTCAGGCAGTGAATGAGGGCCCCCTAGTGGTTAAAGCATGCAACTGATATCACTAACATCGCATTGTACACTACATCATACTAGGTTCTCTGGAATATATGTCCACATCGAACCATGCAGCCAAATGAAACAACCGTGCAATAAAGTCAACAAGGTTAAAGAATATATCTGCAACAAATGTCGTTAGCATGTTACAATCCTTCAATAGAAATGCAGGAATTTGCTGCCACTCGGTAGTTGGGGTGGGTTTAAAGTATTCAGAACGAATGAATACGAGATAAAGTTGGGAAGTAGGGACATTGCCCAACTACACTGATAAAGTTTTTTTTTTTTTGTAGGTTACTGTAGTTTTATTTA
Source organism: Acipenser oxyrinchus oxyrinchus (assembly GCA_030684275.1). Classification (NCBI taxonomy): domain Eukaryota; kingdom Metazoa; phylum Chordata; class Actinopteri; order Acipenseriformes; family Acipenseridae; genus Acipenser; species Acipenser oxyrinchus. The sequence goes on from CM060248.1 coordinate 10,185,671, forward strand.
TTTTTCGAAGGGAAAGGGGTAAAGTCAACGAACGGAGTCACCATTTCCAGTGTTTTTCCAGTGTTTATTGGATATGCACAGATTGAATTTATTTTGTTTCGGGGGGGGGGGGGGGTTATCGGTTAAAGACGAAAATCAGAAGCCCCAATTATAACCTACCATTTACTTTCTTTATGTAATGCTTGCTTGTGTCATAATCCCCCCCCCCCAATGCTCTCTGTCTAATGCACATTAGTAACACGATCACTGCGGTGCATTCGGATGTGTAAAAGGACAAAGCAAGACCTGCCCAGTTTAGATGTCAATGAAAAGACTAATGCATTCTGCAATACAGAGCCATTAATACAGCAGAAAGTAAAGGCAAAATCAATTGCCCTGGATGCATTCCCTCATTAATCCAGAAGATGTGATCGCTTCCTGTGCACCTGAGTGGTGAGCGGTGCCCGAGAAGCACTCGCACTGCGGTTCTATTATTATCCTTTGTAGTCATTTAAAGGGGACTTGACCAACTCGTTTTTACCATTCAACCCAGTGATGGGGACAGTGTGGCCTATCCAGTCTGTCTTCTGTTCTGATGGGGACCGTGTGGCCTATCCCTCTCTGCTCTCTGCTCTCCGCTCTCCGCTCTCTCCTCTGGTGCTGGTTGAATGTATTTGTGCTTTTAATAAAAACATAATACCTGATGATAATTAATGAATAATAACATCACTTGCATTACTTCTATGGAAGGTGGTGGAGGGGCATGGAAGCAGCTGCACAATGAGATATATTTTTACTCTGTGTTTAATAATGTTAACTGCTTCTCGTAGGAATTGGTGAAACAGAAGGTGAAAAGGCAGTTGACGAAGCAACAGAAGTCAGCCCAAAGAAGGCGCTTGCAGAAGGGCGAGGCCAGTCTGGTCACCAAAGAGAGGCGGGACAACCTCCAGGATATTAAATGTAGTGTGGAGGCAGCTTCGTTCTGGGGCTGAAGAGCACAGTGCCAACCATGGCATTGGAACAGCGAGAGTGTCTGTACAGGACTGCATTGTGGAGCTGTTTATATACCAGGAACTGCTTGCAGTACTGTTCAACCATATTGTACATTATCTAATCAATAAACTTTCATAATGATCTCAGTAACTGAATGTTTGGCAGACTTTGTAATTTTGATGCAGTGCTTTGGAATGGGTAGCTGTGCTGTACCATTTCCATGGTGTAGCTAGGCCACAGTCACGCTGCTGTGTGATGCAGTCTGCAAAAAAGCTTTTGTGTCTGGTCTGCCAGGTGGCTCTCAGAATATGATTTGGCAAAGGATCATTGTCTGTAGAACCAGACATTCCTGAAAACCAAGCTTGAAGCAGGTGATGGTTTGCACTGCCTCCCAATGTATACACTTGAGGGCCCAATTCAATTCACTTCAATGCGAGGGAACATTTTGTGAAATAAAAAAAAATGGATTAATTGTACAATTCCCCACCCACTCACCCAAATGCTGGTTGAATACTGATGAACATATTATATACCACTAAAGCAAAATCAGAATTCAAGCTTCTCGACAAGTCCATCAGTCAATCGCAAAATATGTCATTGTATATCCAGCTACAAACTTGAGCCCAGATATAGTTGTACATATTCTGTTGTTCAAAAAAGAAAGTAAATAGCATACATACTGAACTGTGCTGCATTTGTTTTGTTCCATAGGGGTAACTTTAGACCTCCCGCAGTCTTGTCAATCAATACTCTGTTTTTAGGTTTTCCAGCAGACAGGAAATATGTGTTTCTGTGGCTTGACTGGATGTAGGAATGTCACTTTATATCAAGCATATTCTAATCAGAGACTGTGTGGGTGTTACCTCATGTGCTGTGATAGTGACTGGGTGGTTTTCTTGGGGATTGCTTGGTTAGCGTTCTAATCAGAGACCGTGTGTGTGTGTGTGTGACCTCGTGTGCTGTGATAGTGACTGGGTGGTTCTCTTGGGGTTTGCTTGGTTAGCGTTCTAATCAGAGACTCTGGTGTGTGTGTGTGACCTTGTGTGCTGCGATAGTGACTGGGTGGTTCTCTTGGGGATTTGCTTGGTTAAGACATTTTTTAGTACAGGGTACTGAGAGCGACTGGCTATGGGGGTGTATGATGAAACCTGTCTGTCTGTTCACTTACTATTTTGAATGTGCAGCTTTGAAAGAAAGACATGTTCTAGTGAACATGCATTTTTATTTTAAAACATGATATCTGCTAGTGCGCTTCGTCGTGCTTTCAGATTGTGGTGCCGTTCGTCACGGGCATCCTGGCATCGCACACAGCATCAGCAAGCTGGCGGCACAGATCTGAAATAAGGCACATAAACAGAACTTTCTAATGCAGTACCAGATATGATAACTTATAATGAAAATACGTGGGTAGCTTATAATGAAAAGCTGCAGGTTTGAGAAGTATGTCGTTAATGGAAATGCAGAAGAATGAATACGTTTGAAATGATGTTGTTCGCTGCAAGCACTTGACGTTGACGTACTTTCCATCTTTGAATCCCCAAACCCCCTTACAGAGTGCCAGATTGACACTGACATTGGCTTTCTTTATCTCCAGCTGGCTGCCAGTGGACACTCTGGTTTGGAACACGGCCTGCTGGCTCTTTATCCTGCCCCAGTCCAGTCGGGTCCAGTACAGTCTTTCTCTCCAGCACAGGATTCCAGCTGTATCTCATGATGTCACAAGGTCATGCAACAGGTTTGCACAGGGACCTCGCTGCCTGTGTCCCGTTTACATTACAGCTCTGGGGGTTTAAACAGAAGACACTTCCTTCAGGAAGCTCTCAGGTTATGTCAACAATGTTCTCAAACTTTGTATAAGCTCCCACTATTAAATAGCAGTGCTGAGTGACTTTCTTTGGGTTGCAGTATAATAAAGGTGAAAGGCTGTGAAACACTTTACATTACGTGTCTCTAATTAGTGTATATTTACATAGTAGTTACGTAGTAAATACATGTGTACTTGCACATCATTACAATGTTATTATTCATAGTTACAATGTATTTAATAGTAAATCGTTTTGCATGATATATGTAAGTACACAATTGTATCAGAAAGGGGTTAGGTTTAGAGTTGGGGTTAGGGATAGGGTTGTAACTATGCATAATAACATTGTAAAGTTGTGTAAGTATACATGTCTTTACTAAGTAACTACTATGAGACACATAAAGTGTTACCCAAGACTGGACAGATGTTTTTTTTTCTGTGAATGGAACACCCATTTTGAATTTTAGGAATTATAGTTACCCCGTATCTCCCAGATGAATATGAAAACATTCAATGGGCTTCTTTCACAGCTGCTTATAGGAGAGCTGCACAGCACAGGGGAGTGCGAGACAGGTGAGGTGTAAGGACTCATTTCATTCGCTGCACCTTGAAAACAATGACATCATGCATTCGAGGGGTCCCGGCACTGACCACACTGCATCCGTTTTGATTCCCATCAGTGAGTGTGGAGGACGGTGCTGGACTGAAAGAAGCTGCAGTCATGTGGTTTGTGTTTCCACTGGTGCTAGACATGTCCATTCCTCCTCTGTCTGTTTCCACTGCATGCTATGCCCCTTATAGAAGGGATTTGCCAGTAATTCTTTAAGAAAGCAAACACACACACACACACACACACACGTCTTTTCCTTTTTTTAAAGCGTTAGCCCCTCCTGCTTTGCGCTGCCTTCGCTCTTCTACTACATCCTGTTGGTCTTCTGATTGATAAAAAAATAACAGCATTATTATTATTTCTTAACAGACACCCTTATCCAGGGCGACTTACAATTGTTACAAGTTATCACATTATTTTTTACATACAATTACACAGTTGGGTTTTTACTGGAACAGTCTAGGTAAAGTACCTTTTGCTGGGATTGAACACACGACCCAGCAGTCAGGAGTCCAAAGCCCTAGCCACTACGCCACACACAGCCGACACTACGGGTGCAGTGGCAATATGGACCACTGTGCAGTATAGTATGTGCCCTTTGGTAATGGTGGTCAGGAGAGTAGGATGTAATAAGACAATTAGTTATGATGTAATCACCAAGGATTAGAAAGAAATATACATTTTCTTGCATTTTTCTTGCAATTCCCTTATCATTCGTATTATCTAGGTTGTTTAGTTTCCAAGGCTTTTCACTTTGACTGTGGTGAAGTCCGGTTTACCATTTCCTCTCGCTCAATTTACCAGAATCACAAATTCACTATGGTATGCTGCTGTAAGATTTTCATAAAGGCTTGCATTCCTGGGCCTGGGTGTAGCTGGCTGGGGTAGGTAGTCAGTGGGTGTATTTAATGGGATTGAGACTGTCGACCAGCCTCACAGCCTCACAACTAATTAGTTCAACACAGAACAAAGGTAGAGCAGCCAGAGGGCCCCTGGGGCTGGCTTCACATTCACCTCTTATGTCTGATTGGCAGATGTAGGGGAAGAAATCAGGAGAGAGAGAGAGAGATTCTTTGCATTTGTTCACACCAGATCTATGAAGTTCAATAAAAGTTGTGCTCTTCTCCAGGCATGAGGACTTTGCCCTCTTGTATCAGGGGAAGGAGATGGACAGGGTCTTGGAATCTGTGAAGCAGATAGTCTTCAGAGTGCTACCCCACACAGACGCAGACAGTGTCTTCAAGGACTGTGAGTAGCAGTGATATTAATTTCTGAACATTGCCGTGCGCATGATCTTCACAGCTGGGATGCTTTTATAGGAGACATGATTTCAATAGCAATAATTCATACAGTTACCTTATGTTGTGATGAATTTAGTATTATGAATTGTCATAAGTGCAAATAAGTAATACCAGTTTTATCGGTAAATAACAGGGTAACACTGTTTAGTGGATGTAAAATCAGCTGTTTCTGTTTGCTGTGAATGCTAACAGCTGTGTAAAGCTGGTAAAGTTAACTTTACAGTATGTTGAACAGAAAGCCTTGTATTGCACTAAAACAAATGTATTATTTACATCAATGTTTCTACTGAATGTAAAGGCATGGAGTCTGTGGGTATAAAACTTGAAAACCTTTTAAATAGTTGAATATGCAAATATCAGGAGAAAGACTATAGCATTTGCAAAAATAACTGTAAAGTTTTTTGTTGTTTTAATGCCTTGGTCATAGTTTAAAAACATATAGTACAGTACTTAACTTTAAGACCTAGCTTTCAAACACTATTGAAGAATATTAAATATAATAGAAAGTTCAATAGAATGGGTTGCACTGGAATGAAGAAACTAAACCCTACCATGAGTTCAGATGACCTACCTTAACCCAGACTAAAATAACACATTTAAACTTTTGAATTAAACACCTTTAAACATGAATATTTTTCATTGTTAATTGACTACAGTATTTTTTATAGGAATGAATATCATTTTCAACAGACTAAACACATCTTTTTAAATCTAGTTTTCACAGCTATGATCCAAGAGGTAGTTTTACCATTATGGTTACAGCTAATAATATCATTCCATACCATTTGCTTTATAGATCTGAAATGTGCAGTTCTGAAAGACACACACGTTACAAACAAGCATGCACCTTTTAAAAATCTTGTATTATTTAAAGGACAGAGCAGTAGTGCACAGATCCGGTCCCCAGGGTCCAGAGTCTTCCAGGTTGTATAGCTCTCATTAAATAATTAAGATGTGGAAGGAGGCTAAATTGGGTAGATTAAGTAATTTAGGGTGCAGGTGGAACAAAGACCAGGAGGTCTCCGGAATTCTGCCCCCTGGGATATAGAATAAGATAATTATGATTACCACTGCCATTCATATCACCTCCACGTGCCTCAGTCTTATCCAAGCTCAGAACTGAGTCGCTGGTATCTCAGGAGCTGGGGCTTTCACAAGGAAATCATTTCTGGGGCAGCATTCAGACAAACAACTCTGTTCAATGGAACGGGCAAAGGCAATGTGGTCTCTATGAAGTGAGAGAGACGGCCAGCATGTTTGATTAGGCAGTTCTTATAACTACTGGAAGCACATTCCTGTACCACAGCACTCAGTGGAGCTGGAGCAGTGTTTCTGATTACACTTTACTGAAGGAGCTCCACAGCACTCAGTGTTTCTGATTACACTTTACTGAAGGAGCTCCACAGCACTCAGTGTTTCTGGTTACACTTTACTGAAGGAGCTCCACAGCACTCAGTGTTTCTGATTACACTTTACTGAATGAGCTCCACAGCACTCAATGTTTCTGATTACACTTTACTGAAGGAGCTCCACAGCACTCAATGTTTCTGGTTACACTTTACTGAAGGAGCTCCACAGCACTCAGTGTTTCTGATTACACTTTACTGAAGGAGCTCCACAGCACTCAGTGTTTCTGATTACACTTTACTGAAGGAGCTCCACAGCACTCAGTGTTTCTGATTACACTTTACTGAAGGAGCTCCACAGCACTCAGTGTTTCTGATTACACTTTACTGAAGGAGCTCCACAGCACTCAGTGTTTCTGATTACACTTTACTGAAGGAGCTCCACAGCACTCAGTGTTTCTGATTACACTTTACTGAAGGAGCTCCACAGCACTCAGTGTTTCTGATTACACTTTACTGAAGGAGCTCCACAGCACTCAGTGTTTCTGATTACACTTTACTGAAGGAGCTCCACAGCACTCAGTGTTTCTGATTACACTTTACTGAAGGAGCTCCACAGCACTCAGTGTTTCTGATTACACTTTACTGAAGGAGCTCCACAGCACTCAGTGTTTCTGATTACACTTTACTGAAGGAGCTCCACAGCACTCAGTGTTTCTGATTACACTTTACTGAAGGAGCTCCACAGCACTCAGTGTTTCTGATTACACTTTACTGAAGGAGCTCCACAGCACTCAGTGTTTCTGATTACACTTTACTGAAGGAGCTCCACAGCACTCAGTGTTTCTGATTACACTTTACTGAAGGAGCTCCACAGCACTCAGTGTTTCTGATTACACTTTACTGAAGGAGCTCCACAGCACTCAGTGTTTCTGATTACACTTTACTGAAGGAGCTCCACAGCACTCAGTGTTTCTGATTACACTTTACTGAAGGAGCTCCACAGCACTCAGTGTTTCTGATTACACTTTACTGAAGGAGCTCCACAGCACTCAGTGTTTCTGATTACACTTTACTGAAGGAGCTCCACAGCACTCAGTGTTTCTGATTACACTTTACTGAAGGAGCTCCACAGCACTCAGTGTTTCTGATTACACTTTACTGAAGGAGCTCCACAGCACTCAGTGTTTCTGATTACACTTTACTGAAGGAGCTCCACAGCACTCAGTGTTTCTGATTACACTTTACTGAAGGAGCTCCACAGCACTCAGTGTTTCTGATTACACTTTACTGAAGGAGCTCCACAGCACTCAGTGTTTCTGATTACACTTTACTGAAGGAGCTCCACAGCACTCAGTGTTTCTGATTACACTTTACTGAAGGAGCTCCACAGCACTCAGTGTTTCTGATTACACTTTACTGAAGGAGCTCCACAGCACTCAGTGTTTCTGATTACACTTTACTGAAGGAGCTCCACAGCACTCAGTGTTTCTGATTACACTTTACTGAAGGAGCTCCACAGCACTCAGTGTTTCTGATTACACTTTACTGAAGGAGCTCCACAGCACTCAGTGTTTCTGATTACACTTTACTGAAGGAGCTCCACAGCACTCAGTGTTTCTGGTTACACTTTACTGAAGGAGCTCCACAGCACTCAGTGTTTCTGGTTACACTTTACTGAAGGAGCTCCACAGCACTCAGTGTTTCTGATTACACTTTACTGAAGGAGCTCCACAGCACTCAGTGTTTCTGATTACACTTTACTGAAGGAGCTCCACAGCACTCAGTGTTTCTGGTTACATTTTACCTGAAGGAGCTCTCCTTTCACACAAAAATAACCCTTATTGTGGTCCAACTGAAGTACTGTATGTTTAATAACAACACACACACACCTGCTAAGTAACGGTTAATATACAGGAATGCTAAATGTTGGACAGTTTTGTAGTAATAAACCGTTTTTTTCTAATCTAAATTTATATATAGTTTGTTAACCCTCTTTACAATAATTCACAGGGTGTGCCATGTAGATCTGTATTTATTATAATTCACACAGGGTGCCATGTAGTACTGTACTTATTCAATCGGTTTTCCTTTGATACAGGGCTATTCTTTTTTGTCCTGTGCTTTACCATACACGAGTTCTATGCCGCAATTTCAAAGATAGTCCAAGCATCATTATGTATGGGAGTTGTAAATGGCAGTGTCCTTCAATAGACTCCTTCCCCTTTGTGTTTGTCAGTGAATGTGGTGGGGCTGCTGCATGAGTTCTGGGAGCAGAAGCAAGCGGGAGGATCGCTGTGTGGCACTGAGAGCCTGGTGGTGTACGAGTCTGCGCCCTCCCCCAGCCCACCCTTCGTGTGCTACGTCACGCTGCCAGGTGGCAGCTGCTTCGGGAACTTCCAGGTGAACACATTTTTAAAGCCATTCTGGGGTCTAAACAGGGGCAAATAGTACTGCTGCCATTTGAAATCATTCAAGAAGGGGATGAGGGGACAAACCCGACATCTCTAGGGGAATCCCGAGTGGCGCATCCGGTAAAGGCACTCCGCGTGGAGTTCAGGATGCATCCTATAGCCGGAGGTCGCCAGTTCAAGTCCAGGCTATTCCACTGCCGACCGTTGACGGGGGGGGGCATAGGTGGGCCAGGGTGTCCTCGGCTCACCCCACACCAGCGACCCCTGTAGACTGGCCGGGCGCCTGCGGCTTGCCTGTAAGCTGCCCAGAGATGCGTTGTCCTCCGACGCTGTAGCTCTGGATTGGCTGCATGGCGGGCCTGCAGAGTGAAAAGAAGCGGCCGGCAGAAGGGACAGCGTGTGTTCATCTTCGCCACTCCCGAGTCACGGAGGTGGTAGCAGTGAGCTCAGCCTAAATACAATTGGCCATCAATTGTAAAATCAATTGGTGACTATTAAATTTTGAAAAAAAAAAAAACTGGCTGTGTACTGAACATCACAGCGTGGCAGAGGCATGAGTGCGCTGGCTGTGTACTGAACATCACAACGTGGCAGAGGCATGAGTGCGCTGACTGTGTACTGAACATCACAACGTGGCAGAGGCATGAGTGCACTGACTGTGTACTGAACATCACAACGTGGCAGAGGCATGAGTGCGCTGACTGTGTACTGAACATCACAACGTGGCAGAGGCATGAGTGCGCTGACTGTGTACTGAACATCACAGCGTGGCAGAGGCATGAGTGCGCTGACTGTGTACTGAACATCACAACGTGGCAGAGGCATGAGTGCGCTGGCTGTGTACTGAACATCACAGCGTGGCAGAGGCATGAGTGCAATGACTGTGTACTGAACATCACAACGTGGCAGAGGCATGAGTGCGCTGGCTGTGTACTGAACATCACAACGTGGCAGAGGCATGAGTGCGCTGGCTGTGTACTGAACATCACAACGTGGCAGAGGCATGAGTGCGCTGGCTGTGTACTGAACATCACAGCGTGGCAGAGGCATGAGTGCAATGACTGTGTACTGAACATCACAACGTGGCAGAGGCATGAGTGCGCTGACTGTGTACTGAACATTACAACGTGGCAGAGGCATGAGTGCGCTGACTGTGTACTGAACATCACAACGTGGCAGAGGCATGAGTGCAATGACTGTGTACTGAACATCACAACGTGGCAGAGGCATGAGTGCGCTGACTGTGTACTGAACATCACAACGTGGCAGAGGCATGAGTGCAATGACTGTGTACTGAACATCACAGCGTGGCAGAGGCATGAGTGCAATGACTGTGTACTGAACATCACAGCGTGGCAGAGGCATGAGTGTGATGACTGTGTACTGAAAATCACAACGTGGCAGAGGCATGAGTATGCTGGCTGATTGAGACAACGCTGAATCTGGAAACCGTGTCCTACATTGAGGTTTTCCATCATTCATTGCTAAATGATGTTGCTGCTGTTAACACAACAGCTTCAATGGCTAACCTGACACACAGCACCTAGAGGATTTTAACCAAAACTACAAAACACTCACTCAGTGGTACATTTAGAAATGCTTAAAGAGGCATAGTCAATTTAAAGACAAACATTTCGACTAACAGTCTTTCTCTTGGAGACATTTCCCTGAAGACGTGGGAAAAAAACTTTAAGTCAAAACATTTGTTGTGGAAATTACTACATTTACTTTAATATTTCCGTATGTATGCTTTCTCTAAACATGGTACAGATACTCACATTTAACAATTTCAAAAGTTTATGAGAATAAGCACCACAAAAAGTGTTTTCCTGTGCTTTTTACCTGCTTCCCTTGTAATCCCTGGGTTACTGCACATAATAAGAGATAATGGGATCTAATCCTATTGGCTGGCCCCCGTGGGGCTTGTGAATAGATAGGTACAATGATGCCAATTTCTGTCCATGGGAATAAAAACCTTGCAGCCTGGCATCAAACTGGTGTGCTGAAACTATGCAGGAGGGTTTGCATTGAAGCTTGAAGCGGAACCTTAAGATCCAAACAATGAGACGTTTTGGGAAAAGATGAGAACAGGGGGGGAAAAAGCAATTTGCTGTGCAAACAGTTTGTGGCAACTGCTTCTGAATATCTCTGAATTCTTGTCCTTTCATCATCTGTCTGTATAGCTTACATCAGCCTCTAAATTACAGCCACCCGGGGACTAAACTCAAAAGCAAAGCTCTGGTTCAAACTGACACTGGAGGGTTGAATGCAGTACACAGTAATTAGCACAGGCTCATTTCCTGCTTGTTCCTAACACTTATGTATGGATCATGGCACATTAATACAAAGCACAGGTAGAAACTAGGCACAAACTCCCTATCTTACATCATGCCTACTTCACTACACGAGCAGCAGAACCTCATTAGAGAGCATTAGTTGACTGTACACACAAGATTTCCATTACATGAGAGAAGATGTTAAAACTTCATGCTGATTTGAACTTGGCTCTCGCCAAGATAAGCACCAACTAAGACGTAGCTTCACAGTAAACTAATGTGATCCATATGTGTCTCCATCCATTTGCGCTTCCTTCCATATGATGATGTAGATATCCTTCTGTCTGGTGTTGATGGCTGAAGTGTAATGCTGGCTCCAGGGATCAGCTTATTTTGCCTCCCTAGCGCATCAGCACACACAACGGCTGCGATGCTGGCTCCGGGATCAACCATAGTGCGGTCTCCCAGCGCATCAGCATGACAACCGTCTGGATTGAGCTAAGTAGGGTACATCTCTGGGGTCTTCAAGTGGGCACCTTCCATCCTCGGTGTTTCGTCGACTAGCCCACGACACCTCAAGAGGGCTCGACGGTGATTCTGGCGCCCCAGCATCACCCCCTCCGTCCCCCACTCAACTCAGCCCAGCTTACTTACCTGTACATCAGCCTTTCTTTCTTTCTATTGTGCTTGAGATCCCCAGCCAGAATCTTTCCGTCTCAACCACAGCCAGTTGCTGCTCCTCTCTGCTGCTTCAGATAAGTTCTTCACTGTGCGACGCAACTCTTGGCCATTGAATCCGACATCTCTGAGAAACCGGGTTGTAGAGTGTGCCACAAATCCTCGACATCCCACTTCCACTGGGTAAACCCAGACTCTCCATCCTCGCTGTTCCGCTTCAGTGGCTAGTTGAGCATACCGCAGTTTCTTCCTCTCATACGCCTCATCTACAGCATCCTCCCATGGCACTGTTAACTCTACCAGGTGAACAAGGCGTGCTGATCCAGACCACAAGACAATATCTGGTCGAAGGTTTGTGGTGGCAATTTCAGGTGGAAAAATAAGCCGCTGACCAACATCTGCCAGCATTTTCCAGTCTCTAGCAGCTTCCAGTTGTCCTGGGCGAGGATTGGTTTTAACACCTTTTCTTGGTGGTTGCTCTCCTGGGCGGAGAAATGTTGTCTTTTGTGTGTAATGTTTTGATGGAACAGGTGGCAACTTATTGGTCATGTTACGCTTGTCTTCCAATGCTAAGGCCAAACATCGCAGCACCTGGTCATGGCGCCAAGTAAACCGTCCTTGGCTAAGAGCCACCTTACATCCTGTCAAAATGTGCCTTAATGTTGCAGGTGATAAACACAAAGGACATGAGGGATCCTCTCCTACCCAGAGGTTTAGGTTCTGTGGTGATGGGAGAACATCATATGTTGACCTTATAAGGAAACTGATCCTGCTCTGTTCCATTGACCATAGGTCTTGCCAGCCAATCTTGCGTTGCTCCACACTCTCCCATCTCATCCATTCTCCCTGCTTGCCCTGGGAAATGGCCTTTATACACCTCATCCTCTCCTCCTGCTTTTGCACCTCGTTGACTACAAGCTTCCTCCGTTGCACTGGGGCTGCCTTGTGCCATGTAGGAGGAGCTGAACTGAGACCAAGACCCCTCTTCCATGCTGAACTTGCCCCATGATATCACCAATTCGAAGGGCAGCCTTTGCATCCTCCACAGCTTTCTTTGCCACCCACTTTCTTCCAGTTTTCAACACAGGTGCTGCCTCCCTTACGCATTTGTCGCGTGACTCTACTAATGTCATTTCCAGTCGGACCTTGGCGACTTAAACTCCTCGGTTAGAGCGGAGACAGGTAGCTGCAGTATTCCTTTACCATAAAGTCCCACTCTGCTGAGGCAGCGTGGAACTCCCAACCATTTCCTGATGTGTGAACTGATTAAAGCTTCCAGCTTCTCTACTGTTGTCAAAGAAACCTCGTACACAGTCAGTGGCCACAGCAACCTTGGCAGTAGGCCAAACTGAAAGCACCAGAGTTTTAGTTTGCCTGGTAAAGCGCTGCTGTCTATGCTCTTCAACCCTTCCACAGCTTGTTGTCTAACTTCTCCCACTCGAACTGTGTCCTTTAGATCCCGTCGTACCATCTCCCAAGACTCTTCACTGGCTTCTCAGACACTGTTGGTATTGCCTCACCATTAATGAAGAACGTTTTATCAACTACTTTACCTTTAATTATAGAGATGCTCCTTGATTTAGTGGGCTTGAATTGCATTCGTGCCCATTCAATGTTATTGGTTAATTTGCCCAATAACCGATTAGTGCAGGCTACTGTTGTAGTCATGGTTGTCATGTCATCCATGTATGCTCGAATTGGTGGTAGTCGTATTCCAGAAGCCAAGCTCTCCTCCCACTACCCATTTTGATGCCCTAATGATTACTTCCATTGCCATGGTAAAAGCCAGTGGAGAAATGGTGCATCCTGCCATTATTCCAACTTCTAGGCATTGCCATGTAGTGCTGAATTCTGAAGTTGAAAAACTAAATTGCAAATCTCCAAAGTAGGCTTTCACTAGATTTGTTATTGTCATTGGTACACTGAAAAAATCAAATGCTGCCCAAAGAAGTTCATGTGGCACTGAACCATATGCATTAGCCAAATCCAGGAATGTCACATGGAGCTCCTTCCTCTCCTTCTTAGCTGATTGAATTTGTTGCCAGATTACATTGATGTGTTCTAAGCATCCTGGGAAACCTGGAATGCCCGCTTTTTGTATTGAAGTGTCAATGAAGCAGTTCTTTAATAGGTAAGTTGACAATCTCTGAGCAATAATGCTGAAGAAAATCTTGCCTTCTACGTTTAATAGGAAATAGGGCGAAACTGACTGATGCTGCTAGAATCTTTTTCTTTAGGTATAAAGACTCCACCTGCTCGGCGCCATGCTCTTGGTACAACCTGTTTTTCCCATGCTAGTTTCATCAGTTTCCACAGGATTCGTAGAACTCCTGAAGCACTCTTGTACACTCTGTACGGAACTCCATTAGGCCCTGGAGATGATGAAGCCCTTGCTTTTTCACAGCTTGCTCTACTTCTTTCCACTTAGGTGCACAGTCCTCCATTTGGTATTCTGGTGGATTGATAGGTGGGATGTCTGAAGGAATTGACATAGGCTCCTGCCTTTTAAATCTGTATCGTTTCCTCCAAATATCTCTCCAGCTCAAACTTAGATGCTTTTAGTGCGCCATTCTTCTCACTGGTGAATAACTTCTTTACAAATTTGAATGGGTCTTTATAAAAGTTAGTTCTCATGCGCTCCTTCTTTTTGTAGCGTTTCAGTGGCGCTCAGCTCTGCGCAATGTTGCAAGCTTATCTTTTATGACCCTTTGTAAGAGATTGAGTCCCTCCTTCTGACTTTCTTCTGCTCTTCTCCATTGCTTCCTCAGCTGTCTCCTTTCTCTAACTAAGCGTTCAATCTCCTGCTGCCGTCTAGACTTTCCAGGAATAGTTTGTACTTTTTCCTTCCTTTTTCAACTCCAAACCTCTCGCTTCCATATGCGTAGATGATGTCCCCAAATTTATCCAGTTTCTTTTCAACTGTTCCACTTAACCTTTCCAATGCAAAGCAGAGATCTGTGTTTACTGTGTCCCATGCAGTTTTCTCACAAGCTCTTGGCCATTTAACTCCAGGCTTGTGCCCGTTGAGGTTCTTTTCTCTCTTACGCTGGTTTGTCTGACCGGGTTCACAAGGATCATTAGGTTCATCACTAACTGTGTCCATGCAAGTCCTCCTCACATCTATGACAGGGGTGCTGATATCCTGCGAACTGTGGTTTGCTTCCTGTCGCTGGATTTCATTCGACTGACTTGACTGACTTCGTAAGAAGTACTGATCAATGCGAGGCCCTTGTCCCTTCTCCCTCAAGCATTTCATTCTCCCTTGATGAATCTTCAAACCCCTGACCGTTGTCGCCTTGCTCCAGCCGCAGACACAAACCTGGAGTTCCATGTCTTTGCTAACTGCAGATCTTGAACTAGTCTTTTGTGGAGTACTCTCCATACTCATATCCGTTTCGTTCCTAAGTCCTTAACCGTGTTGTCCAACGTTGAGTCATCTTCCGCCCCGCTCTCGCAGACTCTAGGGGTATTTTCCTCTTTAATTTCTTTGAAGCCTTGGGCGGTGTCTCCAGCATCCTGTAAACACAGAGCTGGATACTGCCGACAAGGGTAGCTAACCCTTGCCAGCCCCAATGGAGTCTCTTTCCTCCAGTCAGCTGTCTCTCCAGGCTGTCACGAGGTCTTTCCCTTGTTGCCAGCTGCACTATTCACAGCAGTCACTGGACGTATCCAGATCTTCATGATTTCCATTACATGAGAGAAGATGTTAAAACTTCATGCTGATTTGAACTTGGCTCTCGCCAAGATAAGCACCAACTAAGGCGTAGCTTCACAGTAAACTAATGTGATCCATATGTGTCTCCATCCATTTAGCTTCCTTCCATATGATGATGTAGATATCCTTCTGTCTGGTGTTGATGGCTGAAGTGTAATGCTGGCTCCAGGGATCAGCTTATTTTGCCTCCCTAGCGCATCAGCACACACAACGGCTGCGATGCTGGCTCCGGGGATCAACCATAGTGCGGTCTCCCCAGCGCATCAGCATGACAACCGTCTGGATTGAGCTAAGTAGGGTACATCTCTGGGGTCTTCAAGTGGGTCAACTACCAAGGTAATGCCCGTTAATCAGGGACGGATTGCAATCAGAAACAGGAAAGCAGTGGCTTCATTGTTATGTTAAACATTTTGAATCTCTAATTTACGCTTGAATTGACCTTTTCGATGTTTAGCTTGCCTTCCGTTTGGTTTTTTTTTAAAGCTAGACTTTCTATTTAAAAGCTCTGCGGTCAACTATCGCAATGCAACTACAGCAATGCAACTACAGCAATGCAACTACAGCAATGCAGCTTCCTGATTAATGGATGAAACAGCTGAGGTTTCTAATGTACAAAGGAGACAGGCTTGTTTGGGCAAGTAGTTACAGACCTGTTGTATTGTCTTCCCCTGCACCACCTCATTTGCACCACAGGGGGCAGTCTGCTACTGATTCTCTCTGCATCTGTTACCCTGGGCCCATGCTCACAAGGATGTAGTTTACTGTATAAGAATTATTGAATAATAAACATAATCATTTTTCAGACATTGTAGACTTAGGCACCATTTTATACAATCAGTATGAAACCGGATGGATGTGTAAAACAAATGTAGTGCGCTAATTTGAATGAGTTTTCTCCTGTTTTTAACATTATATTACTAATAAGTAAAACTATGAAGTGTAACAACCTTCCTGCTCCTCCCTGCAGTTAAGTTTAGTTGTATAATATTTATCTTGGTTTTATTTTCCTTTCATAAAAAAAAACAAGGGCAAACTCTGCACTTGCTTCAAAAAGCACACATTAGACAGCTTAACCACGTGAATAGGGCAGAAGGCTCACGCTCCCTTAGGCTGAACTCCAGGCTCGTCTGCCTGAATAGAGAGATCTCTTTTAAAAACCAGTGGGGAGCCGGTGGACTCAGGCGATGCAATAGCCAGGACTAAATGGGATAACGGGTCGGCTCCACTGGAGTCCAGGGTCACAGGGTTCTCTGGATTTCTGTCTCTTTTCATACAAGCCAGGGAAAAAAAAATAAACAAAAAGCCCTGTTCCAGCTCTTGGAGCTTGCCTGAGAACAAGGGTTTTGTTTTTTTTAAAGAAAGAAAAACAATCTTTGCTGGGCTTTGGCAAATAAAGGGAGGCCAACTTGGTGAAAATAAGTGAAGCATCCACAGAATGGGGTCGGTCCAGTCCTTATTCCCCACAAACTGCAAAACTGAATTCCCTCTGAGTAATGCTGATGACTTCCCCTATAGCTGTGAACGATTGCAGTGTGTGAATGGTGATGGGGTGCAGGTGGTTCTTATTAGCCAACAGTAATTATATAGACCCACCACATATCTGAACAAAGGGTTTAGTTTCAGTGGAGATTGCATTTTTATAATGCAGCCAGGAGGAGTCTATTGAAAACTAAAGAATTCAACATTTATCTGTGGGTTTTTTTTCTGTGCACATTCCTTAAGATTCTTCAATATTAATAATCCCACTTCCTGTGTCTAGTGTAGAGACTTTTATTTCTTTTATAAAGGTAAACTGCAATAATAATCTCAAGCCCACTCTTTCACCTGAGTTCACCTGGACTGGTTATTTTATATAAGTGTCCTTACAATGAGTAAAGCAAACATATGTTTTGTACTTACAATCAATTCTAAAAGAACACAGTTTTAAAAAAAGAAATTGTCCAACGTTGTCTGCTTTTCTACAATGTACCACCTGCCGCTGTAAATCCATCTCAATTTTGCGTGCAGCTTCGTACCCAGTTTCAAAGCCACGATTCTGACTCAGTCCGGCAGAAATACGCAGTTGCAAAGTCAGTGGGTGCGTTCACGACACGCAGACTTTTGTCATTCTGCGCAGAATCTGCACAGAATCGGAGCAAGTAGCCAATGAATTTTCAGAATCTTTGCAGAATCTGCGCAGACTTACCAAAGTCTGCCTCTCGTGAATGCACTCTGTGTTATAAAAGCTGCATGAAGTATGCGCATAAATCATGCAAGTGCGTTCTGTAGCCCTGGCAACTAGTAATAAAGTTGTCAATAAGCGACGTGCAGTTGCTAATACCAGAAATCCATTAACATTAAAGTCTATGGGACGGGATTGGTTCCGGGGAAAATGTTGTTAATAAACGAAAGTTGTCTTTATCAGGGTTGCATCTACTGTGTGTATATTGTAGCGTGCACGGGGAAGGCAGCAGAGCTGGTAGGTGACGTAATCACACACAAAGACATGAGCCCCATATACGCTCCTTGCAAAGGAGCCGACTGTTTTGTACAGCGGTATCGGCACTATGCTTTAGTGCGAGAGATCCCGGGTTCGTGCGCGCCCTCCGCCTGTCTGTGGATTGCCTCGCCCTGTGTGTGATGCGCCTGCCTGCGGGAACAGAGGTACACACACATGAACATATACATATATGCATAGTGTACAAACAGGGTTTACTCAACCTCTTGTGCCCATGACTAATGACAGTTTTTTTTTTGTTTGTTTTGTTTTGGAAAGCCCTACTTGATGATCCCTCATATTTGAAAAAAGTCACCAAAATGGGTACTTCTAATGCAGTTGTGGACAGCTCTTGTTTTGCCCACAATGGCACCAGTCACATGTGGTTTATGTGTCATCATCATCTTCAACATCATCATCATCATCATCATTATCATCATCATCAACCAGGAATGAAGGAAACACCTGCCCAGAGAATCCGGCCCATCTGAGCAGGAAATACTGTACTAGATTGTGGAAAACGCATTAATTGGACATTACTAGGGTGCCTCGTTGAGTTCATGAGGGAGAAAATGCTGCTATTCTAAAATGATCTTGCCATGCCTAATTAGTTACCTATGGAAGTCCTTTCTAGATGGTTTGTAAATGATTGTGTAAGCGAGTCGAGTGGGGCTGTCTTGTGTCTTGTGTTCCAGGACTGTCTTGTGTCTTGTGTTCCAGGACTGTCTTGTGTCTTGTGTTCCAGGACTGTCTTGTGTCTTGTTTTCCAGGACTGTCTCTCTAAGGCAGACGGCAGGCGAGCTGCAGCGCGGGTAGCGCTCATGAACTCTGTGTTTAATGAGCTGCCTTCTCGCAGGATAACACAGGAATTCATCAGCCACAGTGTCCAGGAAGCAGCCTCCAAAGCCAGTGTAAGTGCAGATGAGTTTGAGCTGATTAAATATGCATCCTACCTCTCCTGCTCAGCCTGCCATTCAGGAAACAGCCTCCACAGCTAGTGTAAGTGCAGACGAGTTTGAACTGATTAAACATGCATCCTACTTCTCCTGCACTGCCCGCCATTTTGTTTTGTAGCTCTCCCGTGTGCACTTTTAGCATCTTGTAGTACACTAAGTGAACGAAAGCTCTTAGTTTACATGCTTACTTTTAGGTAGTATTTTCCCTACTTGCACTTCCTAGGTAAGATCATTTTTCATGTCACTTTTATGAGTAAATGTAACTCTACAGTAACTGCCCTGCCTCAGTTTGACCCGTTGTTTTGCTACTTGCTTATTTCTTTTTTTAGTATTGTAATACAGTCCTCTTGTTAATTGTTACAAGGGCTGTGTGGGTGATGCCAAGAATCCTGGTACAAGCATTGGGGCCTATTGCTACATGCTGCAGTCAAACCTGGGCAAAACCATGCTGGAATTTCAGGTAAAATAATGCATGCTTCATCTCACAGTGTATAGTCAGTGTAGTTCACTGTGTCTTGGGATGCTCAGTGTTACAAGTCATCTCACAGTGTATAGTCACTGTAGTTCACTGTGTGTTTTGCTCAGTGTTACAAGTTGTAATATAATACTCATGACACTAGAGATAAAGAGCCTATTGTTTCTTACTACGACCATCAGGGGTGCACCAGTAATTTCTTCCCTTCTGAAAAATAAATTGTACTTCAATTTATGAAATATGCAGATACCTCAAAGATAACATTATATTTAACACAAAAGCTAGAAAAATCAATGGCTATTTTTATTTATTTATTTTCTCCTTCCTTAAAGGAACTAATGACAGTCTTCCAGTTATTACACTGGAACGGGAGCCTAAAGATATTCAGGGAGAGAAAATGTTCCCGACAGGTAAAATTCATTCATGTATTTATTTATTGATACATTCTGTGTGATAGCATTGTGGGAGGGTGGCCTAACATAACAAACTTGCTGCCTTTGTGTGTAATTGGGTCATCCTCAAAGTATTGTCCTGAACCATGTTGTGTCTGTTATTTATTTATTTATTTATTTATTTATTTGTTTTGCTTCATGTTTTTATTTTTATCACATTGAAGTTTTTTTGGTGCAAGACTGGCCCCAGTGGCATAAATGAGGTTGTTCTTGCAAAGAGGGGCTCTGCATTAAAGCTGTTAATTACATGCAATCCTGTAATTACAGTCCTCTCTCACTGCTGGAGTGCAGGCAGGAGTCCCAGGGTTACTGGTGAGGTAGTGTAGTGGTGTGACGCATGCAATCCTGTAACTACAGTCCTCTCTCACTGCTGGAGTACAGGCAGGAGTCCGAGAGTTACTGGTGAGGTAGTGCAGTGGTGTGACACATGCAATCCTGTAATTACAGTCCTCTCTCACTGCTGGAGTACAGGCAGGAGTCCCAGGGTTACTGGTGAGGTAATGTAGTGGTGTGACGCATGCAATCCTGTAATTACAGTCCTCTCTCACTGCTGGAGTACAGGCAGGAGTCCCAGGGTTACTGGTGAGGTAGTGTAGTGGTGTGACGCATGCAATCCTGTAATTACAGTCCTCTCTCACTGCTGGAGTACAGGCAGGAGTCCCAGGGTTACTGGTGAGGTAGTGTAGTGGTGTGACGCATGCAATCCTGTAATTACAGTCCTCTCTCACTGCTGGAGTACAGGCAGGAGTCCCAGGGTTACTGGTGAGGTAGTGTAGTCGTGTGACGCATGCAATCCTGTAATTACAGTCCTCTCACTGCTGGAGTACAGGCAGGAGTCCCAGGGTTACTGGTGAGGTAGTGTAGTGGTGTGACGCATGCAATCCTGTAATTACAGTCCTCTCTCACTGCTGGAGTACAGGCAGGAGTCCCAGGGTTACTGGTGAGGTAGTGTAGTGGTGTGACGCATGCAATCCTGTAATTACAGTCCTCTCTCACTGCTGGAGTACAGGCAGGAGTCCCAGGGTTACTGGTGAGGTAGTTTAGTGGTGTGACGCATGCAATCCTGTAATTACAGTCCTCTCTCACTGCTGGAGTACAGGCAGGAGTCCCAGGGTTACTGGTGAGGTAGTGTAGTGGTGTGACGCATGCAATCCTGTAATTACAGTCCTCTCTCACTGCTGGAGTACAGGCAGGAGTCCCAGGGTTACTGGTGAGGTAGTGTAGTGGTGTGACGCATGCAATCCTGTAATTACAGTCCTCTCTCACTGCTGGAGTACAGGCAGGAGTCCCAGGGTTACTGGTGAGGTAGTGTAGTGGTGTGACGCATGCAATCCTGTAATTACAGTCCTCTCACTGCTGGAGTACAGGCAGGAGTCCCAGGGTTACTGGTGAGGTAGTGTAGTGGTGTGACGCATGCAATCCTGTAATTACAGTCCTCTCTCACTGCTGGAGTACAGGCAGGAGTCCCAGGGTTACTGGTGAGGTAATGTAGTCGTGTGACGCATGCAATCCTGTAATTACAGTCCTCTCTCACTGCTGGAGTACAGGCAGGAGTCCCAGGGTTACTGGTGAGGTAGTGTAGTGGTGTGACACATCCAATCCTGTAATTACAGTCCTCTCTCACTGCTGGAGTACAGGCAGGAGTCCCAGGGTTACTGGTGAGGTAGTGTAGTGGTGTGACGCATGCAATCCTGTAATTACAGTCCTCTCTCACTGCTGGAGTACAGGCAGGAGTCCCAGGGTTACTGGTGAGGTAGTGTAGTGGTGTGACGCATGCAATCCTGTAATTACAGTCCTCTCTCACTGCTGGAGTACAGGCAGGAGTCCCAGGGTTACTGGTGAGGTAGTGTAGTGGTGTGACGATGCAATCCTGTAATTACAGTCCTCTCTCACTGCTGGAGTACAGGCAGGAGTCCCAGGGTTACTGGTGAGGTAGTTTAGTGGTGTGACGCATGCAATCCTGTAATTACAGTCCTCTCTCACTGCTGGAGTACAGGCAGGAGTCCCAGGGTTACTGGTGAGGTAATGTAGTGGTGTGACGCATGCAATCCTGTAATTACAGTCCTCTCTCACTGCTGGAGTACAGGCAGGAGTCCCAGGGTTACTGGTGAGGTAGTGTAGTGGTGTGACACATCCAATCCTGTAATTACAGTCCTCTCTCACTGCTGGAGTACAGGCAGGAGTCCCAGGGTTACTGGTGAGGTAGTGTAGTGGTGTGACGCATGCAATCCTGTAATTACAGTCCTCTCTCACTGCTGGAGTACAGGCAGGAGTCCCAGGGTTACTGGTGAGGTAGTGTAGTGGTGTGACACATCCAATCCTGTAATTACAGTCCTCTCTCACTGCTGGAGTGCAGGCAGGAGTCCCAGGGTTACTGGTGAGGTAGTGTAGTGGTGTGACGCATGCAATCCTGTAACTACAGTCCTCTCTCACTGCTGGAGTACAGGCAGGAGTCCGAGAGTTACTGGTGAGGTAGTGCAGTGGTGTGACACATGCAATCCTGTAATTACAGTCCTCTCTCACTGCTGGAGTACAGGCAGGAGACCCAGGGTTACTGGTGAGGTAGTGTAGTGGTGTTACCAGCACTTGCAACAAGGTGATAAATGCAATGCAGTTGTATTGGTTGAACTTTCCCCGACAGGAATCTTCTATATCACATGCTGTGTTTGCTGTATCCAACAGGAAGTCGTTTCCTATTATTCACAGCACCGTTTGGACGAGTGCTTCCGCAGCCACATGGCGCTGGACTGGATCTCGAAGGAGCAGGAGACCCCAGGGATCCTCTCCCAGGAGCTGCAGGTGGCCCTGAGGGAGCTGGAGGAAGCCAGGAGAGCAGGCAGGGAGCTACGCTTCTATAAGGAGAAGAGAGAGATCCTGAGCCTGGCTCTCAGTCAGAGGCACAGCGAAGGGGCAAGTGCAGAGTGAGTGTCAGGAGCCAGCCCCAGCACAGCACCCTGAAGCTCACGGCAGAGTGCTGCACTATTGCCAAGGGCTTCTGAGCTGACTGTTCTGCCTCTCCACCCCCTTGCAGTGTCTCCCGTGGAGATTAATTCAGCGATCAAGTATTGAGAGATCATTCAAAGCTATAGAGACCAAGCTTTTAATACAGAAGGTATCTGGAAACATGTTTCTTCACCTTTCTCCAGGAAACATTTTGAATCAACACACCCCCGATACGCAGTGTGATGATGGAGGAAAGCATTAATGTAGGCTTGGAGTATTGCTTCTGTGATAATATGCTGTGCTATACTGTACAGACATGGTCTGTCACACTCACACAATATCCCCTGATTGGTTAAACACAAAATTGTGTCTGGAAATGTGTTAAATATAAAGAACAGTGGAAATGAGGACACATCCAGCATGCAATACGTTTTTATTTATTGCAGTCCTCACACACATTGAATGTTGCATTGGCTGGGTCCAGAACAAATGGCCTGGAGTGAGACAATGACATTAAACTCTGCGCATTAGGGCAAGCTTTCCTTTAGCCTTGGTTCTGGGCTTTCGTAGGAGGGTTGTTCTAATGATGCAAGACCTCTCTGGCAGAAATGCTGCATCGTCAAGTCATCTCCATGATGCAAGCCCTCCTCAAGATGAATGGTGGCTCTTGTGGGCTGTAATTGCAGAAGCGAGTCTAAGTCTCTGCTAATGCACCCTCCATGTCCTGTGGTGGTTATCCTAAAATCACGTTGTTCATCCATTTGTTTCCCCGCCTTGCTAAGTTTCATTTCTCTGCAGCAAACGCTTTTCCCACAACAGCAGTGAGAAGTGGCCTGCTGAATTTATAACCCAGCTTTATTCATTCTGTGCATATCGAATGCTGCCGTAACACCCCGGTTTTATATGGTAGTTATAAACCACAATGAGGCTGTAATACAAATATTTTAATAATACATACTTCTAAAGTTCTAAAATCAATACAGCATGTTTTCTGAAAGGTTTAGCACTCCAGCACATTGCGGATCAATTGGCAAACACCTCTCATTAATTTAAAAAACTACACTTCAAAATGAACACATGCTTGGATTCAACAAAACATTAATGAAATCAATAATCAGTCACTTAATTCATTGACAGTGCTCTTTTTTGCAACGCTTTATTTTGCATGGTATAAATAAGTATTTAAGTGACTATTTATTAAAATATAACTGAATTTAATCGTAAGACACAATAAAGCGTTACCATTTAAAAAAAAATTTAAAAAAACCTACAGCTGCCTTTTCAGAAGTGTTTCCAGTCTGTGATCTGTGGCTTGCTGCAGTATAATCATGTGGGAGTCTTGTAATCTGGTGACTCACAGGAGTGGAGGCGATTGGAAGAGAATTCTTGGGTGTTCTAAAAGTGACTCTTTTCTCAACAGATTTGTCTGTGTCTCCTTACAGTTACATGATTGCATAACTTCCTTGTGATACCATCAAACAGGAAATCAGATGCAATGTCTCTTTTGAGGTTGGCTTGCTTTTTCCTTGTGCAAAGAAAAGATACAAAATAAAATAAAAATGGAACAATCTGTACAATTGGCATATTAGCAACTTAAGCATGACACACTTGTAAATTCATTTTTTCTAAATAAAGGACTGTCTAACTGTCTGTGTTGTTTTTAGTACTTGTTTCCTAAACAACACATTTGCCCAGTGTTGAAGAAATACAGAATAGCAGTGTTGTCCTGAGGGTCTGTTTCTACCAGGAGTCTGTGAGGAGCCAGGGGCCACTCGCCTGCACACCATTCAGCAGAGGCTTCAGCAGGCTCTGCCGGGCGACCACGGCTACCTCGTCCCAGGCATTGCAGTTCTCGCACACATTGAATGTCGGATTGGCTGGGTCCAGAATAAAAGGCCTGGAGTGAGACAAGAACATTGAAATTCAATGCCCTCTGCATATTAGAGTAAGCTTTGTCTTTTACAGAGGGGATTTAAACAGCAGTGTGCTACAGGTGTGAAATAGCACAGCTATCTTAACTAATGTGCTATTCTTGTTTAGAATCATTTTCGTTCTCAGTCCTCTTCTTTCCAAGTTCAGCTGGTACACTGCAATATAACCACTAGGTCACTACAGGTTACAGTTAAATACATTGTTCTATGATAGATTTCTTCTATCCACTAGGGGTGTCAAACTCAGTTCTTGGAGGGCCGCAGTGTCTTCAGGCTTTCGTTCCACCCGAGTCTCAATTGCTTAATTGGTCTAATAATTTGATTAAACACCTCTCCAGGCCTCAACATGTTTCATAGGTAGTGTACTTTGAATCAAGTGCATTTTTTAAATCATCAACTGTAAAAGACCTTGAAAAATATGAAATATGTCCAATTGAGGACTTAAGTTGGAATGAAAACAAGAAGACCCTGTGGCCCTCGAGGACTGAAGTTTGACCCATCTGCACTAGAGGGACAGGTTAAGGGTGACTCTCTGGTGTACCAGCTATACTCAGAGAGAAGACATGATGTGATGACTGAAAAAGAAGCGGTATACAAAGTGGTTCTCAACAGCGAGCACAATCCTTCCCCCCCCCCCCTGTCCAGCACAAGCAGAGAGGGGCCGCCTTCGCACCTGGTTTGTTCCTGCAGTGTCCTCCTGACTGCCTGGCAGTAGGGAGTGTAGAGCTCATCCCAGAGGATGCAGAGCTCCGAGCAGCGCAGCAGGAGTCTGAGGACGGCTCTCAGGCCCTGGAGCAAGCTGAAGAAGATGGGCTTCCCGGCCAGCTGCCAGGTATGCAGGGTGAGCAGCTCCACAGTGTAGGAGGAGGGCAGCCGGCGGAACCTGCAGTTACACACGGGGGACAGATCAACCAACCACCGTTACGGATGTGACAAAATTCTCTTGTGCACAGATATAAAAAAAAATGTTATTCACCAAATTCAAACCTGATTACATTAAGAGCTTTTCACTGTAATCTCCTTTTTCTTCTTCTTATTATTATTATTATTATTATTATTATTATTATTATTATTATTATTATTATTATTATTATTATTATTATTACCGGTAGTAGTAGTATTTACTAAGAATAGGAATATTGTACACCAACTGTACATAACAAGTAAAGCATGTTATTATTACACACGGTATCCAGTGTGGCTCAATCTTACCTCCACAACATCAGAGCTGTGAGAACAGCAGCAGCATTCACACTTCACCTCCACAGCATCAGAGCTGTGAGAACAGCAGCAGCATTCACACTTCACCTCCACAACATCAGAGCTGTGAGAACAGCAGCAGCATTCCCACTTCACCTCCAGATCATCTGCACTGTGAGGAAGCATTTCAAGGTAACATGTATTTTTTACCTGCAGATTATGATTTTTATTTATAATTTCAGCTAACTGTTTTGAAAAGCCTTATATTGAACCTTTCAGCTCTAATGATATATCTATTTTGAAGTGGGTGCAAAAGCAAAGGCCTGTTTTCAAAGAGAAATAATAAAGATATTATTAACTGTACTGTATAAGACTAGCAACAAACTACTGAATAATTGAACTGCTGCTTTCAGCAAGTTGCTTGTTTCCGTGTTGGTTTTGTGCCTCTCAGAAAGCGCTCCTGTGCGTTTGCTCTTGCTTCATTCCATTGGAAGTGACTGGAATGGAGTGTGGCTGGGAGCTCCTTTCAGTACATTTGACTCACCTATTTTCTTGGCTGGGTTTGGAAAAGCTTGTCCTGAACCAGAGTTTAACCAAACGGATTAGATCCTTGACTCCCAGTGTAGCAGCCTTCACGAAATCCACCTGGTATTGCAGCAGGGAAAGGGAGAGCAGCTGAGCCTTGTCACTGTGCCTGCAGTTATACAGCCTCCTGAACAGCATCCCTTTGTCATCTGCAAGATCACACTGAAACATTCAGGAACAGAGTGACGCACCAACACCACCTCTACCAGAGAGGCAGTGTAACAGCCCTGAGTGTAGTAGATATAATCAGGATGCACAAAGGGAAAGTCTGATCAAAGTCTATACTGTATTTTTTTTACAGTTGTACTTATTTAACCCCAGGTACCTTTGGATGGCCTGGGGCCCAGGGTATCATAGCACAGCATGACATCGAAATGGTGACTGTGTGTATTGTTGAAACACTTGAACTGAAATCTCAGGGCGAATGCTGTCTTCTTTTCCATCAATATCCTGAAAGTCACAAAGAACTCTGGTGAGTACAGCGAGAACCTCCCACACTAACCCTGCACCCTGTAAGCAGGGCTGGATTATCTCCTGATTGTGCCTATGTGTTAATTTAGCTTTGCCTTTAAGTGTTTTTATGGCCGAACATATTCTAACAAGCAGCCCACCTACTCTGTACAAGATTACATCCAGACCAGTTCAATGAGGAAAATTATAATACTGCAGCGACTTCAGTTGCCCAATGTACACCAACCTCCGAGTATCGGGACAGTATTGGGACATACCTAATTACTTAAACGTTTAAATCTTAAGCACATTAAACGTTTCAACAGTAATAAAACCCATATCATGAAGCAGTCTCCACCTGTTAGTCATCGCAGTATTTTTTTTCCAGAGCTGCCAGTGCTGGTGTGAGGCTCCTCTTGCAGTCCTCCAGACTTGTGAAGGAGTCACTGAACAGCACAGCGTCAACGTCAGACCAGTCCTGTGTATCTGTGCCTTTAATAAAGGACCCTCCCTGGGGAAGACAGCATGTTAAAGGAGGGCTAAGCATGATCTTACCTCCTGTTATCACTGCAAATGTCCTGCAGATTTCTAATCATCATAGGAATAATGACATCTTTCCAAATCTGCAAAATGCACCAAGAGAAAACCCTTGCATTAGAGGGCACCTATGTACTAAGAGTTGTGCATGCGCAAATATCAAGTTGCATGTGAGCAAAAATGTTTTACAGAAATGCAAAATTGCGACATACAGTATGTACGAAAGGGAAATGCCCAGCGCATCTCGAAAAATGCGCATGCGCAAATTCGTAAGGGCAACTTTCCGCCTCCGCAGCAAGATGCTCCAGGGAATATGCAGATAGGTCATTACCATCTCATTGACCTCCTGATTACATGTGCAGGCCAGATGTGTCTGTGCATAATGATATGGGAATTACACTTTTTAATTAATGTATCATTTTAATTAATGTATCAACAAAAGTTTTAAAGGTTTACAAAACTTGAAAATGTTGCTGAATTTGTCATTCAAGGTTGTTTTTTTTATAATCTCTTTTGTCTGCTTGTTATTTGTTTTTGCAGCCAACACAGACCATTTTAAATGACTTGTTTCTAGCAAAAGTTTGTTACATTTTTAAAGACTGTTTCTATAGTGACTCAGTTCCAATAGTACATGTACATTTTAAAGAGCTGACACAGTAGCTAGGCTAAATGTTAAAATGTTTCAGCCTTGGTTTTTGGGTGATGTTCTAATGAACTATTAATGATCACACATTTTAGACAAGTGACATCAGTATAATATAATGTAAATAGAAAATGTGTTTCCTGGTGAGTTGATTTTTTTTAATAAAATGGCAGTTTCATGACACTTCGTGAAATTAGTTGTTTTTTTTATTGTCATTTGTGAATTTCTTTTAAAAAAAACGTGAATTTTCCGGGCCCCTACTTATCTCTGTCTGGAGAACAACACTCATACAAGCACACCTTTTTATAGCCCTGTCACATCTACGTCAAGTCCTACGTGGTGCAAAGTTAAGCATGTGCAAGTAATGCAGCAATTAGATGCTCATTTTATTATCATTATGCACATGCGCTTCTTGTCTGCATGTGTAATCAGGAGCATCTCAGAGGTCAATGAGATGCTGAGGAGCCATCTGCATATTCCCTGGAGCATCTTGCTGCGGAGGCGTAAAGTTGCCTTTACGAATTTGCGCATGCACATTTATCAAGATGATATTTGCACAAGCACAGCTCTTAGTACATAGGCCCCATAGTTTAATCCAGTCTTGGTGCCTAATCACTGTATGCGTTGTAGTTTGAACTCACAACAGCTGTCTCGCTGCAAGCAGACCCAGTGACCTACAGCAAAGATACCCTGATAAAGAACCAAAAGATGATCTGCCCAGTGAAAGGTGGGGGGGGGGGGTAATGCTGTAAATAAAGCTAATAAGAGATAAGAAAATCTATTTAAAGCGCCGATTAGCATATTTGTTATTAAGAAGAAAAAAAAGAAAAGCAGGAATGTCTTCATCTGTCTATCAATCTATCTATTTATTGATCTTTTGATTATCTATGTATCTATAGTATATTTGTATCAAAGCAGAATGTAGACAGCTAGTTTTTCTTGTTTTTTGGCTTTCACACAGAAAGCCATTCCCTGTGTCGCACTGACTGTAATCCACCTTGCTCCTCTCTAGTAAGTTGGACTGGGTTGCTTGGTATCTCCCTGGCTAAAGCTGTGTTGCTCATGATGAACAAGCCCTTCACTAAGCGCTCTGTCCACCGGCCTCAATGCAGACAGATGTGTGGCTCCCTCACCTTGACCACGCGGGAGACAGGCACCGGGCAGCACTGTTCAATCAGCTCCATCAGCACCTCCACTTCTCCAGCACAGGCTGTCTTCATCAACCCTGACTCTGGTCTGAGCCGCGTTTCCACAAACTGCCTAAGCTGCTGGGTGCTTTTCATATCCACTATGTTGTTTGGTGAAAACCCTGTGGACATTCTAGCTGTAAAGAGAAGACATTTACTGAAGGATCTGTTTTACCAGCAGGAGGTGCAGAGGAGAGTGCCACAACTGAACCGATGATTTTGTTAATAATCATGTAGGATGCATGTTGTCATGTGAGTAAGAAGTGCACCCGGTGTATGATTGTAAAGGATGGCTGCCTATTAGATGGCATTGATGTTTTATCTGTTCAGGATCAGTTCTGTCTGGCTTTCTGACATGCCCTGAACACACCACTGCATAAACAAATATGCCAAAAAACAGTTGATATTTGATAGGCTTTTATTTTAAAACACACAGATACAGTGCTGCCTATTCCTATACAGCGAACTCATTTACTGCAGTGGTGTGGCAGAGGCTTGTGAAAGGAAGGGGTGCTTTGGGCCGATCCATACAAAAAAAATACTATAGCATCGTCCAAAAACACTACAGTTTCCTATAGTATGCCTTATCACATAGTTTAGTAAAGATTAGTATTTTTTTAAAATGGGAGTGGAGGTCTAGGCAGAAATAACTGTTTGTAACCAACAGTAACCCTGAGGTCACACTGAATGGAACTCCTCACCTCCTCTACTCTTCTGTGCTCACAGCCAGAACAGCGACCAATCTGACGCATTCTTGTCTGGTAGAGGTGGCTGACAATGGAGTGACAGAGCAGCAGGCTATGGAATACACCCTCACTGTACTGGAGTCTGTGCGGAGCTCCTTTGAGTGACAGAGCAGCAGGCTATGGAATACACCCTCACTGTACTGGAGTCTGTGTGGAGCTCCTTTGAGTGACAGAGCAGCAGGCTATGGAATACACCCTCACTGTACTGGAGTCTGTGCGGAGCTCCTTTGAGTGACAGAGCAGCAGGCTATGGAATACACCCTCACTGCACTGGAGTCTGTGCGGAGCTCCTTTGAGTGACAGAGCAGCAGGCTATGGAATACACCCTCACTGTACTGGAGTCTGTGCGGAGCTCCTTTGAGTGACAGAGCAGCAGGCTATGGAATACACCCTCACTGTACTGGAGTCTGTAAGGAGCTCCATTGAGTGACAGAGCAGCAGGCTATGGAATACACCCTCACTGTACTGGAGTCTGTGCGGAGCTCCTTTGAGTGACAGAGCAGCAGGCTATGGAATACACCCTCACTGTACTGGAGTCTGTGCGGAGCTCCTTTGAGTGACAGAGCAGCAGGCTATGGAATACACCCTCACTGCACTGGAGTCTGTGTGGAGCTCCTTTGAGTGACAGAGCAGCAGGCTATGGAATACACCCTCACTGTACTGGAGTCTGTGCGGAGCTCCTTTGAGTGACAGAGCAGCAGGCTATGGAATACACCCTCACTGCACTGGAGTCTGTGCGGAGCTCCTTTGAGTGACAGAGCAGCAGGCTATGGAATACACCCTCACTGTACTGGAGTCTGTGCGGAGCTCCTTTGAGTGACAGAGCAGCAGGCTATCGAATACACATTCACTGTACTGGAGTCTGTGCGGAGCTCCTTTCCCATCCTTACCTCTTTTGCTGGCAGTGAAATGATGATCTTGCCTCTCATGTTGCTCTCTGCCAAAACTGGTCCCAAAAGCTCTCTGGCACATCCTGCAGGTGACTGAGGTCTCGGGGGCCAGGAAGCGGGACTCTCTCCGCAGCGGGGCAGCCCTGACCAAAGGCTTCTGGGCTCCATGTGTCTCTTCATAGTGAGCCACCTGGAGTGACAGAACAATGCCTTGGCTTTCTACAGTTAATTGTAATAGATCTCCTCCCAGGGGCAGATGAGTTGAAAATACTGACGCCAATATAAGACACGGACTTGCATCTCGACTACAGAGCCATTAATTGAATGGTTAGACGACCCCCTTTCAACCATGACCTAACATTGAGTTCAAAGACCACAAAGCAGTATTCAGTAGTATAAAAGGGACATTTCTACCATATACTACTTTCCTGGTTAAAAGGGTTTTTTTGTTGTTGTTTTTTTGTTGCTGTTAAATACTGATTTAAGCAGAAATAAAAATAGATAATGATAAAGAACACAGATGATAGGATAAGAGAGGCAGGATATGAAACATTATGAAAATGAAATAAAGTGCCCCTTTAAAGGGCAATGGCACAGTAGTAGAATGAAAGCTTACAATGGCATGAAAAAGGTGTTGGTCCACCTTCCTGATTTGTGGTGCTGGGGAGCGGGGCATTTGTTACCCATTCTACCCCACTCGGAGCCCTCCCTGCGCTCCTTGAATAAATCTATTTGCTACCAATGCAGAATGACTCAGTGAGTGGGGTATTTATTCTTCGGTGTGATGGTAACTGCAAAGACTGGAACACTCCTTGTCACAATCCCAAAGCAATCACCAATAACGTGCCACTGGTAATGCTACAGAACTCACAAGAAACCACTAATATGCATGGAGGAGCTCCTAAATTAAACAACATTATTTATTTGAAGGTTTTTTCTTTGTGTTTAATTACATTTTTGCAGAAACTTCTTTTTAGGTCAAATGAATAACCCAGTCATTCTACAATATCAGCCATATACAGTGTGTCCATTTCGTGTGGTGACTGGTTAATCCAGGCTTTAGTTAATTGGTCAGCTTCTCTCACCTGCTCGTGTTCCTGCAGCTTCTCTCTCTCGACTTCACTCCCACACCGGTCACACATCTCCTTGCCGACGTGCTGAGCTCTGAAGTGCTGCTTTAGAGCCGTGGGGCTGGCGAAGTCACTGCCACACCGCTCACAATTATAGCACTTCCAAGAGAGCATCTCCTGAGCTTGATTTAAAGTACTCAATTCTTTCCAAAGGGCTTTCAATTGAAAATGTTTTTATCAAAGCAGCAATCTGACAATCAGGTTCATAGTTTGTAGAGTTATTAAAATTAATCCTTAATACTGGGGTCTAGTGTTCCTTATACAACACAAAGTGAAGTATCTACACTGTTTTATTTCTCCAGTAAGTTCTTAGGTACATAGAGGTGTGTCTGTATGCTGTATATACCTCTGTCTCCAAGTTACCTGTTGTATAAAAGCTGAGTTGCATTTCAGATTTATAGCAATGGGCAAACATGTCACGGATCAGCTAGTTCTTTTCACCTACAGGACTAGTGGGTGAAAGAAGAAGAAAGCTTGTCTGTAATTTCAATCCTTTTTTGTTGTTGTCGATTTTATTGCACTGTGCAACCAAATTGTTGTTTGAGAGTGTCCTGTAATTGAATATATCTCACTTTTATTTAAAAGGAGCCACTTTATTCAAACTCTCCCTATACCAGAAGAAAATAAAACTTGAAGTAAAACCATGGTAAACTGTAGTAAATATAAGATTAATATAAGAATTACACATCCAAGCTGGTAAATTAACCTGCACAATTACCAAGGTGTATTGTATACATTTGTGAGACTGCAACGTCATTAGACATTAGCTCTCTAAACTACTGCATAGTGCATTTTGTTAAATACTACCACTGTATCACTAGGAACTCCCGTCTTGCATGATTAATGGTACAATTACAGTGTAGTGTACTTGGAAATTTTACCACAATAAGACCTTTAGCCAGCCACAGATTTCCATAGGTTTCATTTCCCCTACTAACCTGGTTAGAGGGGTTTGTTTTTGATTTTTTTTTTTTTTTTGAAACTACCAAATAAGGATTTTGGGCTTGTCTATATATGTAATAATGTTTGTTTAGTCATCTTAGTCAGAACAGGAATTGATGCATAACTTTTTAAAAACTCAGTATAGTACAGTATGTATTATATTTTTTATAATAAAGAGTTAAATAAGAATAATTAAATAGTACAGCTCATTTTAAAGTGTAATGTGTAATGTATTTTGTAATGTGACCTTCTCCTATGCACTTGAGTAAACTTAAAATCAAATCATACCGGTTTGTGTTGTGATATATATATATATATATATATATATATATATATATATATATATATATATATATATATATATATATATATATATATATATATATATATATATATATATATATATATATATATATATATATATATATATATATATATATATATATATATATATATATATATTAACGGTTATCTATAAATCTTTTTTTATATATCTGTTGCGAGTTCTGTGATAAAATCTGTACACTGCGTTTAGTTTTATTCTCTCTAAACAGGTGCCAGCGGTCATTACACTTCTTCGGTATCAGCGGTTCAATTATTTGTTCACGATAGCTGGCTCCAGTAGAGCCAAAATGGCGCCTGTTTCATTAGCGATGATAAGAAGTTTAATCCTTTTCTTGCCCCGTACGGACAGCGGGCAGCTGGGATGGGAGGAGACTTCGGTCACGTGATCGATGTTCTCTTCCGATGTTTCCTGGAAGAACAAAACAAACAGGAGAGTGAGTCCGGCTGTGTTGGTAAATATAATTTAGTAATCAAAACACTATAAAAATGTAAGTTGTGGTAGGGTGCGTTTGGGGAAAAAATATTATTACGTATGTGTATGCGAAACCGCGAGTGTTTTTAATTGTCATAAATACATTTGCAAAGAATGCGTAATGTTAAAAAATATATATGTTATGAGTGTGTGTTGTATGTATTTATGTTTTGTATAATCTGTTTAAACAAAGTTGTCAATCTGTAAACATTAATATGAGTAATTAAAACAGTAGAGAAGGGTGAAATGTAGAGCATGTCATCTTGTTTTATTACGTTTGTTTCACTTTGGTGGAATATATAATAATCATATAATTAATATAAAAACGTATGTATACATGTACTGGTCATGAATACTGATGATGTAGACCGATTGAAATATTATTATTATTATTATTATTATTATTATTATTATTATTATTATTATTATTATGACAAAGTAGCCAATTTGCAATTGAAACATAATTTTAACGTATGTAGTGTTTATTTTGTGACTTGCTATAGTAATAAATATATAATGAACAGTAAGTGACTGAATGCAAAAACGAGGAAGGTACTGTATATTATATTCTGAGCATGCACTGTTGTTGTTCTAGTATGTTTTTGAATATGGTTGTTTTAAGCAATAGTTTGTATTTATTTATTTTATTTTATATCTGCTTAAGTAAATTGTGGACTGTCAGTTTTTCTCTGCAATAAATAGAAAGCCCTGAATGAAGTTTTGTAAATTATAGAAAACAAATGATCAAGCTGCTAGAGGCATACATCTCAGGTCACACACTATCAGCGCACAGACCTTGCATAAAGTGAATACAACTAATACCATTGCAGGTCTTCTCCAGCTAAAGCATCTGATATGGAGCTAAACAAGAGCAGTGCTCAGAAGAAATGTCCCTGTGATTGTTGATCGGGGAGAATGGACAGCAGAGAATCTGTGTGAGACTGAGCCTGAATCTGTCATGAACAGTGGAAATCACTTTTGGTGCTAGACATGGCTGAAGCTGTGAGACCCAAGAAAAGCAAAACCAAGCCGAGTGGAAGATCTCAGGTAAATAAGTACTGGAAAGGGAGCACTGAGATTCAAACCCAGGCTATCTGGGCTAGAGTTTCACTACGGATACCACAAGACTGCTTTGATCTCTATAACCTGATTTCTGAACCTTCAGTCAGATCGCATGCTGCACAGTACAGTGATTGCAATATGACCAAACGTTTTAAAAAAGGGTTACGGTAGCCAGTCTTTGCTGATCAGGAACTTTTAAAAGAAAACTTACAGTGGTTTCATATTTTCTGTTACTTTTTAAAAATCTTAATTCATTAAAGTATAAAAATAAGTACAAATTACAGTGATGAATACAATAAACTGTAATGAAACAACACCACTTTGAGCTAAATAACACGTCACATTTAATACCTTCTTATAATCAGTACATTTACTGTTGCTGTTTGTTTAAAACATTTTTAGGATAAAAAGAAAAAGCTAAATGATGACTTGAAAAGTGTAGGAAACCTGACAGCGTCTTCTGACATCCAGCAACCCCTTCCTGGCCACCTAAATGAAACTGAGGGGCCTCCTCTGCTTGCTCTTGTAGACAGAGCCCAGCCCCAGCCTGATCACAAGCAGGCTGGAGAAGGATTGGAATTTACGGACATCCCCCTGAGTGAGCCGGCCATTGAGGATGCCGCTGAGCTTCCTGTAGCAGAGTTATCATTAAACACAGGCACAGGGCAAGAGGAGCCTGATACTGGAGAAGAAACAGTGACTAAGAGTGGGGAAGCAGGCACTTGCTGTGCTGGGGAACTTGATACAGGGCAGCAGGAACACAGAGGCCACCAGATTGGGCAGGCATGCTCTGACAGTGGACAAGTAGCACTGCCTGATGTCAAGCAAACCGAGCACCGCGCACCTGAAAGTGCACTTGAAACCAGCAGTGCCCCTCTTATGGTTTCCCCTGTTCCTCTTCACTTTGTAGCAGCACAGCTCTTTGCCACCGAGGGCCAGCATTCTGATAGCAATGTCATTGTGGGGTCTGGCTTTGTAGCTGGAATGCTGTCAGATGTTACAGCAGCCAGTACATCAGAGTACAGAGCCCCGGCTGTCCTTCCGCTGGTGGAACAGGAGTCCCCGCCCAGCCTGGTTCCTGTGGAGCTGGTGAAGCCAGAGAAATCCTATCAGCGGCTCTACCCGGAGCTGTCCTGCATCTTCCCAAGCACCCTGCCCTTCACCAGAGAGCAGCTGCGACTGTGGGAACTGGGCTCCTGGCTGGGAAACGTTGAGCTCCATGTGAGCGAATTCGAGGGCATGGCTCACCAGGAGGGGCATGAGCTGCACGAGCTGCTGATGCAATACTGGCGCTGTCGCAAGCAGCTGTGTCAAGCCCAGGCAGAGCTGCAGGCAGCTGTCTCGGACTGCAAGAGCACCCAGAACCGGCTGTGGAGCTTCAGAGACGAGCAGCTCACCCTGCAGGTCTGAGGATATTTTCTTAAGCATCCGCTCTTTTATAGCCTCCCACAGTAACAGGGAAAATAAATTAATAACACAGGGATGAAAAGAGAAAGATATGCGTAGCAGGTTTTACACCAGTACTTGTAACCTCTGCTGCTTGTCTAAATAAACTAAAACAGTAACACCTGGAGTGTCTCCAACGGCACTGTTATTTCCATTCCTGTAAATGTGTCATTTATAAGTAGCTTATAATTAGGGCTTCTGTTTTTCGGTTTTTATTAATTGTATTTTTCTGTGCTTATTTTTAGCTATTTTCGAGTTTTATGTAAATCTTTTTTTTTCAGGGCTTTTGTTTTTGATATACTGTATGAAATTAGTGTTTTCGGTTACTTTCCAGTGTGTTTTTATTTTTCTGTCAAAATATGTATAGTAGTAACTCGACAGTACTTGCACAATTAAGTTGTACCTTCTTTATTTTGCTTTCTTCCACAATGAAATCCCTATGGTCACGGGCACATTCTTCTGGGGTTTTGTGTGTAGGCATTTTTGTACATTTCGCCACAATTCTGTTTTAAATCCTCTGTATCTTAACTGTAAAATAGCTTTAGATCCCACTAACAAGCCTCCATCCTGATTGTAATCTCGTTTTAAATCTCGCAAGCGGAGTCTCCAATAGAAATGTAGGAATGTGCTGTCACTCAGTAGTTGGGACGGGTTTAAAATATTCAGAATGAATCAATAGATACAAGTCAGGAAGGCGGGACATTGCCCAGCAGCACTGGGAAATGTATTTATTATTATTTTTGTAGTAGGTTTTATTTTTTAATGGGAAAAGGGTAAAGTCAGTGTGAATTGATTAACCATTTCCACAGTTTTTCTGGTGTTTTCCGGTGTTTATTGGCTGTCCACCGATTTCATTTTTTTTGTATCGGGTGTTTTATCGGGTTTTAGTGGTTAAAACCGAAAATCAGAAGCCCTTCTTATAATTTTAGGTCTAGCAGAAGACCACTCAAGGGGGTGGGTTATCGTGATTACTTCATGGTTAGTCTTTGGGTTGATCTGAACTTCGACACACAAGTTTTATGAAATTCCCTTTTTCACAATGATATATGCTCTTCCAAATTGCTGTCTATATAAATGATTTTGTGCCAGACTGTTTCCAAGATACACATTTTAAGACTTATTTTATAGTGGAACTGCATTTTGCATGTTGTTTGTTTGTTTTTTTTAACAGTTTTTACAAAACATGTTTAATTTGACTCTGGTTACAGATTGCTGCGGTAGAATGTTTCCAGTAAGTATCTTGTGTGGTCCTCTCCCTGCAGGGTGTCTGTGCTGACCAGTCAAAGGTGTGCGGTTACCATCGCTACCAGCAGGTGGTGCTAAACGAGCCGGTGGTGGGGGAACTGCAGCGGCTGTTCGAGTCCAAGGCAGAGCTCCTCCACCAGACCCTGGCACTGCACTCCTACACCGCCCTGCTGTCCCGGCTGCAGGTAGAGTCCTACCTGTACCGACTGCTGTGCAGTATCCCCGCAGCTAGGGCACTGTCAGTGCAGGATCCCCCTAGAGGTGCGTCAGGGTCCGTTTTAATTTTCTCTCATTAGTCGGGCTGCAAAAATGTAAACATCTAAACAGTAACAGTCTGCTTTTTAATTGAAAATGTGTCTGACAGTTTAAACAGTAAAGAAACTTTTACACCAAGGTTTTAAACGTTTAATCTTCAAAACATGGATTTACAGTTTGTTTTTGTGATTACTGTAAAACCATGTTACCCGAATCGGTCCTGTTCTGTTCAAAACTCTCCTGCCCCATTGTCACAGAGACAATGTGCTAACCATCTTCAGCGTTCCAGCTCTGGTATTTATGTTACAGTACAGTAATGTACTACTAACAAGAGGACATTAAAAATAATTGGTACAGGAATGGTTGCAGCAAACAAACCTTTTTTTTTTTTTTTTTAAATAAGGTACATTTGTTAGTCATTGCCAGTGTCTGGCTGCTCCTGAGAGTGTGATTACAGTACGTGTATTGGTTTCATGGAAGAGGTAAACAGCAGTTGTCTTTGTTTCCAGCTGAGTCCCCTGATCTGGACTCCCAGCCCTCCTCTTTGCAGCCCCTGAAGGACAGTATCAGCGTCCTCTTCAGCTTCACACGCAGGCTGCTTGACGATGCACAGTTCCAAGGAGACATCCACCTGTGGCTGCAGCAACTGGTACCGTACCCTGGAATCAATCTCTTACCAGAATACCCGCTGTCCTGGTTAATCTAATACTGCAAACAGACTCATACCAGAATACCCCCTGTCCTGGTTAATCTAATACTGCAACTACCTCTTTGCAGAATACCCCCTGTCCTGGTTAATCTAATACTGCAAACACTCATACCGGAATACCTGCTGTCCTGGTTAATCTAATACTGCAGACAGACTCATACCAGAATACCCGCTGTCCTGATTAATCTAATACTGCAAACACTCATACCAGAATACCCGCTGTCCTGGTTAATCTAATACTGCAACTACGTCTTACCAGAATACCCCCTGTCCTGGTTAATCTAATACTGCAAACAGACTCATACCAGAATACCCACTGTCCTGATTAATCTAATACTGCAAGCAGACTCATACCAGAATACCCACTGTGCTGGCTAATCTAATACTGCAAACTACTCCCTGTTCTGTCTGATTTCTACACAGACATCCTTTCACTCTTTTACTTGTAGATTTGTCACTGTAGATTATTCAAATATACCCCAGGTTCTTTTCTCTGTTAAACAACTATCTGTTATACATACAAATCTTTTTCTTGGCTGTTTCCAAAGCACAGTACACTATACTGGTAATTCTATCCATCCATCTTTCTTTTTCCTTTTTTTGCTTCCATACTTTAATAAGTAAGTCAGGAGGCCATTGTAACATTGGCAAACTAACTGACACATTAGACCTTTGATATTTATGTCAGCGTCACTCAATACCATGCTGTTATAGACGTGGTGTTGTTATGATGTTTTATGTGTAACGTATTGGCTGCAGATAAGCAGAATACCTGATTGTGGTTGCACCGGTGTAAGTGACTGATGAAGGATGCTTCTTGTTTTAGGTGTCAGTACTGCACGGAGTGGGTTCTGTTGGGGACCATCTGTACCTCCTCAATCACATCCTCAGGTGTCCTGCAGGTGTGGGCAAGTGGGCAGTGCCTTTCCTACAGGTACAGTAGAAACGACTACGACTGGACTGCAGTTCACCTGGCAGATTTATATTATCTGGCTTAATTATGATGCACATCGCATTGCCATTAGCACACCAACATTGTATTCTTGTAAATCTATGTTTGACACTTTATTAAATGTAATTGACATTTGTGGCCATCCGTGCAAGTATTTGATAAGACCTTTTTTTTTTTTTTTTTTAAATCAAGAAAACCGTGCTTCTGTCAGGCTATGCTATAAGAGTTACCAGGTCTTCATCTGACGAGGTACCATAATAGTTCCCAGAAGAGTCTGATACTTCCTTGAAACTTTAGCTCTGGTCCTCTTTTATTATGCAGTAATGAAGGTCTTTACTGTCAATGGCAGATAATGACGATGTCTTTCCAGATTAAAGTCCTGGATAATCCCTCCGGAGTGTACCATTTCATGCAGGCGTTGGCCATACTCGTGTCACCAGTCAGGTAAGGGAAGTGCTCACTGCTTGTCTTTCTGTCTGTTTCAAAGAAACAATAACCTTGCTCTACCAACCCTGAATTGGTTATCCAAAAGGTTGCCTGTTTCAATATTTAGACTTCTTACATGGGGGCCTCTGAAGAATAAGGTACTCTCTGAACAAATGTATTATTACGTATGTTTTATGCACCCATGTGTAATGTATTGATTTTCTGTATAAATCACGTTTTATTTTTTAATTAGTTAAACATAATGTAGTTGCCATTTTTAATTGGTGTTTACTAATGGACTATGTAGACTGTGTTATAGTATGTACTTAAAAACAACCCAATGATACATACCAGTTGTTTCTAGGGAATTTACCAGATAAGAATAAAACAGTAGAATATTCAAGGGTCCACTCAAGGATAAGACCCCAAGTTATCCGCTTGTCCCCTTTAGAACTCGTGTTTGCTATCTGTGCCACATGAAGCCCAGTGAGAAGAAGAGCAACAGCTCTGGAAAAGAATCTGGGAACTGGACTCTGGTGGATGAAGGAGGAGAGGAGGTGATGATGATTAGCAGGCTCTCTTGTTAATCTATCAGGCTTGCCGAACAAGCAAAGACAGGCATTTAGACCCTGACTTTGAAATCTATCTGTAGCCAAAGCAGCTGTGGTGGTAAAAACCAAAAAAGTACAAAACTCTTGGGATTCTTATAATACAATGTTACAGCAGTAGTAGAGCAATCGTTGGAAAATATTCAGCAACGATAGCACACCTACAACTGTAATGCTGTGGTATACTCTTTAGTAATCAGATCAAGCAAAGTCTATGTGACCATAAATATTACTTTTGTATATTGTTAAATATTGCTATATACCAATAGCAAAATAGAGAACCTTTCTAGCCCAGAACCTCCCCATCACAATGAACTGTTCCTTGTTAGGATGAAGACCCTGAGACTAGCTGGCTGCTGCTTTCAGAAGAGGACCTTGTGGCCCTTTTCTCTCAGTTTCCATTTGATGAGCTTTTCAAACATTTATTGGGGATAAACTTGAAAGGTAAGTGGCCTTTGGTTTTCATCAGGCCATCAGTCAGCATTAAAGATCAGAGAATCCTGATGGTGGATATAAGACTGCGGTAGCTGCAAGCCCCACTATGCCGTAGTCAATGACTGCTATTTGATCATCTCGTTTCCTGTGTCCT
Organism: Acipenser oxyrinchus oxyrinchus; assembly: GCA_030684275.1. Lineage (NCBI taxonomy): Eukaryota > Metazoa > Chordata > Actinopteri > Acipenseriformes > Acipenseridae > Acipenser > Acipenser oxyrinchus. The sequence continues at coordinate 10,226,439 of CM060248.1, forward strand.
GCTACTGCATCAGCACTGAATAGTGACTGAAGTTACTAAAGCATGTTAGGGTTTCAGTTTCATTTTCTTACCCCTGTAATGTCCATTTCTGTATCACATCTGATGCAATGCTTAGTCACCCCTCTAATATTATTCTTTGTGTGTATCACATCTCATACAATGCTTAACTACCCCTCTATATTATTATCTTTTAAATCCAGCCCCACAAGACTGAATTTTTCATATGCAGTACATTGTGTTGCCGGACAAGAAAACAATAATTGTGTTTTGTACAAGAAACGGAATCTAGTTACATAAATAAAAGAGCTTTCCTGATTTAAAAAATGCTTGGGCATTTCAGGGTTAAATGCGTCTTCTTCCTTATACTGTATACTGACCAGGTGCTTACCAGCCTCAGGCGACAACCAGCCAGAAGATGATGACAATTTTTGCTTTTGCAACTTCATTGGTTGAACTGTTAGCCATCGGCCTGGAAACCTACAACAGGTCCCGATACAGGCAGTTTGTGAAGCGTATTGGACACATGATCAGGTGGGTAGGTTAGCCCTTATTGGGGTTACCGGCATCAAGCTAGACTTATTGCAAAGATTAATGATTGTGTTGTTTTGCACAAGGTGGTGCATGTCCAGTTTTTCTAGTATTTTCTTCCCAGTGCCTCACAGAATAACCCTTTCATTCAAGTGCCACAGATCCAGTATTTAGTGGTTTGCAGTAACCAGTTTCTGTGGACCCCAATCAAACAGGATGACACTGTGCTATGTGAGTGACCACTGGGCTCAATACATCAGCATCACTGGGACCCCAATGCAGGAGCAGGAGTCTTTCTCCAGGGAGAAGCTGCAGGTGGAATTCGACGAGCTGTTCCTGAGAGCTGTGCTGCATGTACTGAAGGCAAAAAGGTAGCAAAAGTAAACCAAATACTTACTGTAAGAGAGCTTGTCATATTGAGGCAGACACTACATGAAGTGTATGTACATCTTCAGTTTTTTATACTTGTATGTTGAGGTGTAACCGTTCATCGAATTTGAGAAAATGTGGTATGCAGCGTTATTACCTACAAATCCTTGAGCTTCTCAGAAGCTCGCTCTTGGTGGCCTACTAACATGTATGTATCAAGTCTGCTTTGGATTATGGGATATAAGATCCGTACCCCTGACTGCTCAACTTTTCATGGACATTTGTCATGAAGTTATTGAACATTTAGATCACGTCGCAGGAGATAAGCATTTAGTGTCGCTGTTTTTTATAATGTGTTATTTACAGTGAACCCTCAACTAACTGGCATTAACCAAAAGGAGCTGAACGTTTGTGGCTGCTTATTCAATTGTATTGGAAGAATAAAAAGTGTGCTGGGGTTTTCTGGCTGGTAAGAGCTGGTGACCGCTCAGATCTGAAGGCTCAGATCTTAAGGAGGCTGTGTGGTCCAGTGATTAAAGAAAAGGGCTTGTAACCAGGAGGTCCCCAGTTCAAATCCCACCTCAGCCACTGACTCATTGTGTGACCCTGAGCAAGTCACTTAACCTCCTTGTGCTCCGTCTTTCGGGTGAGATGTAATTGTAAGTGACTTTGCAGCTGATGCATAGTTCACAAACCCTAGTCTCTGTAAATCACCTTGGATAAAGGTGTCTGCTAAATGAAAGGCTTTATATAAAGCTTGAATGTATATGTTATGCAATTTTAATGTTCTCTGTTAACTCGGGAGGAAACACCCTATTGACTATCTGCTGCACACTTCAAAATTATCTTATTTGCTTCAGGACATTTCACATCTGAAAAAAATAGTGAGGCAACCAGTCTTAACTATTATGCCTGTGATGCCTGACTTGCCTGACTTGCGGGACAGCCTGTGTAGTTTACAGTGGCAATGTATGTGACATTTCCATACGTTGTGTTTCTGTGGTTTGCTTTATTTTCTCCTTGTTCCTAGCAGGCTGGGGATTTGGCTCTTCATGTCAGAGATGCCCTATGGAACCCTTTCCAGTGCCATGCTCTGGAAAATCTTCTACATCATGCAGTGCACCGAGAGCGAAGGCCTGGACAGGCTGAGTGCAAACCTGAGCCCTGATGACTGTGTCAGCAGACTGAAAGGTGAGTGCTCACATCCCTGCTTCAGTCAAAGAATTCAAATATGCATACCATGTTTGCTTAGAGCGTATGCAAAGAAGATCCTTGACCAATTACAGAACTGTTTGTATCAGTGTAGAGCAGACGTCTGCGGTTTTCCATGCTTAAACATTGTATTTCCAGTGCTTTACAGTGGTTAAACATGCTTTGTGCAATCAGTTACCATGCTGTAGCATGTGCTGTACCATGCTTTGGCACTCAGTGAGGAATGAGCTGTTGTGCTTGCATGTGCTGTACCATGCTTTGGCTCTCAGTGAGGAATGAGGTGTTGCAGAGGTCTCCAGAGGCTTGTTTGTCATTGCAGACCCGGAGCACCAGGGGAAGTTTGAGCGCTGGCTGGTGGAGATTAACAGCTCAGACGGCATCTGCCTGCTCACCACCTTCGCTCACATGGCCCAGCCCAAACGGGCCGACGGAGACCCGGAGTTTGTCAGAACCATAGTGCTGGAGATATATGAGGTACCAGGGACATAAAGAGATCTGTTTACTGTTACTTGTACAAAGACATAGACACATTCACACAGGGATTGCAATCACTTTTCTTACCTTTAATTTGCTGTATTACATAATAATGTAGGTTATTACTGGTCCTGCTTGGACAGTGCTGTAAACCTTCACGTTAATTGAGGCAATCCATATATTTTAAATACAGCGCTATATGTGAAATGCTGCATTTTGTTAACTTTACTGTTGGTCATGGTCCCTGCAACTTTCATTTATAGGGTTGTCTTTCAAATATCTATGTATTTCAAACTGAAGTGTGAAAAACAGGCAAAGATAATGTCCGTGCTGATATCTTTTGAAAACAAGCCCTGACAACCCATAAGCATTGTACTTTTTAACTGCAGACAAAATATTTACAAAATACTTTAAAAAATGCTGCAATCATGATTAATTTATTATTAATAGCATTTTAATTAAATTATACCAAATCATGTTTTTATTTACAATGAAGGGAACATACTGTGTAGCCCAAATGCTTATAATGAAAACATGTATTATGTGTTCCCTTCACTGTAAATAAAAATGTGATTTGGTATAATTAAAACGCTATTAATAATAAATTAATCACGGTTGCAGCATTTTTTTAAGTATTCTGTAAATATTTTGTCTGCAGTTAAAAAGTACAATGCTTATGGGTTGTCCAGGCTTGTTTTCAAAAGATATCAGCACAGACATTATATACAAACCAATGGAATACCTTGTGAATGTATTTTTTGAATAGAGGGAGAGTACATGCATGTCTGTCTCCAGTCAAATGACTGAACGCGGTGAACACATAGGTTGCTGACTTTGAGACTTGCAAGTGGGTAAAACACACTAGCTGATGTGAGGGAATCACATAGCAAAATATTAAACATGTTTAAACTTTGCGAGCCGACTGAAATCGATTGCCCGATCCTGTAAAATCTCATTGCAAAGCATAAGACAGGGCTTTAGTGAGAAAACTAGGTGAGATTCACCTTTGTGTTTATACAATGAAAAATGTGGTGCTGATAAAATGCAAGAGGGTTTATGAA
>CM060248.1:10235082-10462582 GCA_030684275.1 Acipenser oxyrinchus oxyrinchus
GCTGTGGTACATGTCTTGCAAGTGGTCCTGCCCCTTGTGTACCCCTGCCAGTACTACCTGCTCAAGAACGAACAGTTAAGGGACACCTCTCCTTACCTTTGGTTTACCTTCTGGACAGTGTTGGAGAAGAATGCACAGACACTCATACGGTTTGAAAGTCACACTATAGTGGGGTGTTTCAGAACAAACCTACATTAGGTATATTATTTAAATGATTCCAGGGGTTTGAACAGTCAAGCCCCCTGTTAAATAAAATGTTCCTTTCCAATATCAGCCTCTGAGAAACTCCACTACTAAACCTACAAACTGAGATTGAGAGTTATGCTGTGTAGATACAGTAAGTGCAGATTTAGCAGGGGCCGGATTGCTAACATTTCTGGCACCTGGTCATTTCAGTAATATACCTAAACAACAGGAGTTCTGAAACCCAGGACTGGGTGTTTGTGTTTCTAACCCTGCAAACGGTTTACTTAGTATGGTGCTCTGTAATGAACACCAAAATAACTGGTTTAAATGGCCTTGATAGCGATCTAGTCTAGATAGATAGAAATCTACATGTTACTGAATCAAAACCGGAAAACTTATAACCTTGCTCTATTGCTTTAAACATTGTTTAAAGCAATAGAGCATCCCCCACCCGGGAAAAAAACAGTTGGATGAATTTACTGGGAGCAATATTGGCATTTCTGTTGAAAATAAACTAGTGTAATATATAACAAAAATGTACTAGAATATATATTTTTTTTTTTTTCTCCAATGTAAATTAATTGATGCATTATTTGGTAAAATGACCTTGACTTGACATTTGAATGGCTTACAGTAATCACGCAACTGAAAATCTTGAACGCCAATCCTGTGAAAGTTAACTTTAGACAAAGAGGTTATCCTTGTGTATTAATGAACCATGTGTTGTGTAGGTTCCTGAACTCCATTCAGCTGTTTCTGCAGTTGGACAGTGGGACTCCACAAGGAATGGCCCAGCAGGTCACTCACAAGGTCACCCAGCACCTCACAGGGGCCAGCTATGGAGAGAATGTCAAGCTCTTGAACAGTGTCATCCAGGTACTGTACCATGATCCATCATGCACACGCAAGCATATTGTATCATATATGCAAATGTAAATTGATACAGATTTTAAGATTTGAAAAGTGGCAGATAGTAATTGTAAATCCTTTTATACTTCCGCTCTGAACACTGCTTAAACTGCAGTGAATGTATTGGATGCATTCTCTTTCAAGAGTAACAAATGCATTTTGCCATGTATCTAATTCAGAGGAAAGTACATTTTGAGGGTTGTATTAAAGGCTCTGTAATCCAGTGTATGACAGAACTGTTGCTTCTGTACTTTGCTGTTTTTAAACTGATTGCTGTTCCCCTTTTAGGCCCACGTGTCGGAGAGCAGCCAGCCTGGCCGGGTGGGTCCGGCCGCAGTCCTGGAGTTCTGGGTCCAGGTTCTGACTGGACAGAACCTCTGGCACAGGGACAGGACTGTCCTCTACCTGCTGGACCACTTGTGCAGGGCTGCCTTTCTACACCAGCAGGAGGAGAGCCTGCAGAAACTGCTCTACCAGCAGCACAAGGTAACTCAGGAACCTTTTTTTTCCAGATGTTCATAAATGTTCTAAACTATGCTCATGTTAAGTATGTGTATATATGTATGTATATATATATATATATATATATATATATATATATATATATACAGTGCCTTGCAAAAGTATTCAGACCCCTGACCAATTCTCTCATATTACTGAATTGCAAATGGTACATTGAAATTTCGTTCTGTTTGATATTTTATTTTAAAACACTGAAACTCAAAATCAGTTATTGTAAGGTGACATTGGTTTTATGTTGGGAAATATTTTTAAGAAAAATAAAAAAACTGAAATATCTTGCTTGCATAAGTATTCAACCCCCACACATTAATATTTGGAAGAGCCACCTTTCGCTGCATTAACAGTTTTAAGTCTTTTGGGGTAAGTATGCTTGCATAAGTATTCAACCCCTGTGCTGTGGAATCTCCCAGTTTACACCGATGAAAGAAATTGCCCTAACGAGGACACAATTACCCTACCATTGGCCTACACCTGTGAACCATTAAAGTTGCTGTCACATTTTCTGGATAAAAACCCCACTGTTGAAGGATCATTGGTCAGGCTGTGAATCTGAAGGAAAATGAAGTCCAAAGAGCATTCTACAGAAGTTAGAGATAAAGTAATACAAATGCATAGATTAGGGTAAGGATACAAAATAATATCCAAGTGTTTGGATATCCCAGTGAGCACAGTTGGATCAATAATCAGGAAGTGGAAGCTGCATCACACCATCCAGGCACTGCCAAGAAAAGGCCGTCCCTCAAAACTCAGCGCTCAAACAAGAAGGAGACTTGTGAGAGAAGCCACAGAGAGGCCAACAATCACTTTGAAGGAGCTACAGAGTTCAGTGGCTGGGAGTGGAGTAATGGTGCACCAGTCAACCATATCAAGAGCTCTGCATAACACTGGCCTGTATGGGAGGGTGGCAAGAAAGAAGCCGTTACTCAAAAAGTACCATCTGAAAGCATGTCTGGAGTTTGCCAGAAAACATCAGAGTGACCCAGCTGCGATGTGGGAAAAGGTTTTGTGGTCAGATGAGACCAAGATAGAGCTTTTTGGCCAAAACTCAAAGCGCTATGTGTGGCGCAAACCTAACACTGCCCATGCCTCAAGACACACCATCCCTACAGTGAAGTATGGTGGTGGCAGCATCATGCTGTGGGGATGCTTCTCATCAGCAGGGACTGGGCATCTTGTTAAAATTGAAGGAAGAATGGATGGAGCAAAATACAGGGAAATACTGCAAGAGAACCTGCTTCAGTCCGCTAAAAAACTGAAGCTTGGGAGGAAATTCACCTTTCAGCAGGACAATGATCCCAAGCACAAGGCCAAAGCAACATTGGAGTGGCTCAAGAACAAAAAGGTGAATGTCCTACAGTAGCCCAGTCAAAGTCCTGATCTCAATCCCATTGAGAATCTGTGGCACTATTTGAAAATTGCGGTCCACAAGCGTCGTCCAACCAACCTGAACAACCTGGAGCAAATCTGCCAAGAAGAATGGGCCAAAATCACTCCGACACTGTGTGCAAAGCTGGTACATACTTACCCCAAAAGACTTAAAACTGTTATTGCAGCGAAAGGTGGCTGTTCCAAATATTAATGTGTGGGGGTTGAATACTTATGCAAGCAAGATATTTCAGTTTTTTATTTTTCTTAAAAATATTTCCCAACATAAAACCAATGTCACCTTACAATAATTGATTCTGAGTTTCAGTGTTTTAAAATAAAATATCAAACAGAACGAAATTTCAGTGTACCATTTGTAATTCAGAAATATGAGAGAATTGGTCAGGGGTCTGAATACTTTTGCAAGGCACTGTATGTGTGTGTGTATATATATATATATATATATATATATATATATATATAATCTCTGAAATGTCCTAAACTATGCTCATGTTATTTTTTTTAGAATGCATTGGGTTACCACGGCGACAAAAGCCTGCTGTCTTCCCTTGTAGGCTGGATCATTGCAGGAAATGTGACGCCTTCCTTCATTGAGGGGAATTCATTACCTGGGGAGGTAAGACACTACCCCGTGGATTCCAGCCTTCCAGAAATACAGACTGCTCAGATATTTTCACCTGTTCACTTCTGCACAGTGACAGGACTGCCATGTATATGTATCTCTACTCCCTAATTCAGTAGGAACATTGGCTATCTTCAGAAAGGCTGCAGGTTTCTGACCATGTCACTTACAGAAATTACTCAAATAGTGTGTTGTATTTTAATTTTCTGCTGTTTTGTCTCAAGGTGCTTCCACATGAGTTGTTGTTGCCTGCTGTAGATGTATGAAACACAGGATAGATTGTCGAAAGTGTCTGTAGAAGTAGAGCTCTGCGCCTTTATGGATCTGACACATGGTATTGAGTTTCTTGCTGTTTTGCTGGCAGTGCACTAGGTGGTGCTGGCGCTTACTGATCTAGACACAAGAGCTGATCTGGACCACATTACATATGGCAGGCAGCGGAAGAAGCACCTGAACACTTATTTATCAAAATGTACAAAAACACCGACATTTGCTGTAGGAACCATTGTTTGCAAACATAATACAAGATAAGGGAACAGTAAAATAGAAAAAAAATAAATAGGAAAAATGTAATGGAAGCCACTTACTCTTCATTGTGTTCCTACTCTTTCAGTTGCAGTACCACTTGAGACCTCTTGATTAAGCAACATTGCTGCAGTAACACAGACGGTATTATGAGCCGTATTGTATTATAAGACCAGTGGGAGTGTGCTGTAGTGTCCTGGCTCCAGCCCCCTGCTGACAGCCCTTGTCTTCCTCCCTCCCTGACAGGTCTGGTTCTCCTGGGTGGTGCTGAACATGGAGTCCATCTTCGAGGAGGACTCCCAGCTGCGGCGCTGTGTGGAGCACGAGCTGCTTACCAGCCCCTCTCTCCCTCCAGACCAGGCTCTTAAGGTAAGGGGGCACTGTCTACCTACATTCTGTTTCACATCTTTCTTTCCTTCTTCTGTTCTTTTTTCTTTCTTTCATTTGTTGTCTCACAGACTTTGTTCATGTTTTTTTTCTGCCTTCCTTATGGAAGACATTTTGAGTTTCTCTCAATTTTCTTTCAGTATTCTCTGATATCACCAGTATCACTTTTATATTTTATATCCGAGATTGAAGCCCTCCAGGCAACAATAAGCAAATCTACATTATACTGTTTGTATCTCGCATTGATTCGTTCTGAATACTTTAAGCCCACCCCAAATACCGAGAGGCAGAAAATTCCTACATTTTTATTGGAGGATTGTGACACGCTTGCAAGATTTAAAACGAGATTACAAGAAACAAGAGATTTAAAGTTTATATTACAGTTCGATAGGGTTGATTTACACGCTTGTGGAATTTAAAACAGAATTGCAAATTGTGGTGAAATGTAAAAAAAATGCCTAAACACACAAAAACACAGAAGAATATGCCAGTGACCATAAGGATTTAGTTGTGGAAGACAGCAAAGGAAAGAAGGTTTTTACTCTTTTTATTTATATATGTGCTCTTAAACCCAGGGAAGATGTTTTAAACTCCTGTAAGTGGTTTTGTTCGTGCACTGGGCGTGCTATATGTCCAGACAACTTTTTAATAATCTAGAAAATCACACAAACTCATTTAATTTGAAGTTTTAACGAATCAGAGCAGTAGTAGTGCCCTTTCGGTTTATTAAATGCTTTAAAAATTCGATTGGTTGGTTGCGTAGACCACTGTAAATCCCAAGTAATAAGCTATCTAAGTGATCCAGTGCTTTTACAGGTTTAACAGCATTAGTGCTTCAATACAGTAATACAAATATGGTTATCATATGCTTAGCCTTCAGGCCATAAAATGCACAAAGCTAAAGCACCCACAGCTAAGTCCTATAACATTCAATAAATCACTCTCTTAAAACTAACACATCATTTCTATACCTTTATAGCAATGCATCCAATATAAAAGAGTGTCACTGGTCCAGGCATCCCGTTGTTTGTTCTGAGTCAAGTTCAAAGAATAGTATCATCTTCTAGTGACATAAATCGGTGACATGTACAGTACCAGTCAAAAGTTTGAGTACACTTGCTGGAAACTAGGTTTTTTCCATAACTGACAATGTTTTACGTCATATACATTTCTGTAAATACTTGAAAATGAAAACACATGTTACAATATACAAAACAAAACATAAGGAGTATCAAAGCAATGTTCAAGAAAATTGAAAATTGTCTCTAAATCTTGGATTCCTCAAAATAGCCACCCTTTTCCTTAATAACAGCCTCACAAACACAAGGCATTCGGTTAACAATTTTCAGCAGGAAATCACCCGACATGTCTTCCCAGCTCTTCTGGAGCAATTCCCAGAGATGTAGGGCACTTGTGGGTAGCTTTGCTTTGACTCTTCTTTCCAGTTCGTCCCATACAAGTTCTATGGGATTGAGGTCTGGAGACTGGACAGGCCAGGTCATTAGATTGAGTTGTCCTTCACTTTCCTTCTTCGCCAGATAGTTCTTGCACAACTTTGAGGTGTGTTTCGGGTCATTATCTTGCTGAAGAATGAAGGACTGCCCAACTAGCCGTAATCCTGATGGAATGGCATGCCTCTGAAGTATGCTATGATAGCCATGCTGGTTGAGCTTGCCATGGACTTGGTGAAGATCACCAACTCTGTCACCAGCAAAGCAACCCCAGACCACGACACTGCCTCCTCCATGCTTGACAGTGGGAACCACACATGCAGAACTCATGCGTTCACCCTCTCTGTGTCTTACAAATACTCGGCGGTTGGACCCAAATATTTCAAATTTTGATTCATCGGTCCATAAGACCGACTTCCACTCCTCAAACGTCCAGTTTCTGTGTTTTTTGGCCCAGGCAAGTCTCTTCCTCTTATTCTGCACTCTTAACAATGGTTTCTTTGCAGCAATTCTTCCAGTTAGGCCAGCTTCACGCAATCTCCTCTGAACAGTTAATGTTGAAACATCTGTACTTCTAGTAGCATTTAGCTGAGCTTGTATTTCAGGAGCAGTTAATCGCCGGTTTCGCAGACTTGTGACTCGAATGAACTTGTTCTCTGATTCTGAGGTCACCCTTGGCCTGCCTGACCTTGTTCGGTCCTCATGAGTGCCAGTTTCTTCAAATCGTTTGATGGTCTTGGCCACAGCAGTTACAGACACTTGCAAAGTTCTTGCGATTTGTCTTAAAGATTGACCTTCATTTCTTAAAGTAATTACAGACTGTCTTTTTTCTTTGCTTAACTGAGCGTATTTTGCCATTTTCTGCTCCCTTACATTCAGGAATGACAAACTTGTGCCTATGCTACCTATATTTATAGTAATCATGGACCCACACTTGTTAACAATAATTGGTGACAAAAGGTTAATTAGGTAACATGCTAGTTAACTCGGAGAACATCTAACAAAGACACTTTTATACTTAGGCCAGTGTTCTAACACCGTGTTATATACATTTCAGACTTTTAACTGACTTGGGCTTCAGACTGAAATCCCCTTGCTTTGGGTGACCATTTCATTGAAATTGACAAGATTTACATTTTCATTTAAACATAATTTCTGAATGCAATTCACTTATTATTATCAGCTTATATAAGTACACGTATCATATAATGAAATATTAAGTGTTTATAGACAAGTTTATACAGTTAAAAGCATAGATAATCATGAAAAACCTGGTTTCAAGCAGGTGTACTCAAACTTTTGACTGGTACTGTACATCAGGCTTTATGGCAAGGCAAACCCCTGAATCACCTTTCTATCTTTGACTGGAACAAAACTGATTGAGATTAGTAATTGTTTTCTGTAACTCATCCTCTGTTGACAGAAAGCTCAGGCCCGGCTGAAGCTGCCCGTGGTCCCATCCCTGCAGAGGCTCATGGTCTATCGCTGGGCACACCAGGCCCTGGTGACCCCCGCAGACCACCCCCTCCTTCCCCTCGTCTGGCAGAAATTCTTCCTGCTTTATCTGCGTCAGCCTGGGCCGGAATTCGGGTAACTCGCTGTGGCAAAGTGCGCCCCCCGTGTATATTTTGTGTTACGTGTTGTGTGTAAATGTTGGTGTATAGTCATTGGTACACGGGATATAAGCGGGTCTGTGTTTCACGTGTATTTAAAAATGTAGATTTGTATTTAGGCACGAGGATGGCACAAATCACTTCACGTGAAACACAGACCCGCTTATATCCCGTGTACCAATGACTATACACCAACATTTACACACAACACGTAACACAAAATATACACGGGGGGGGCACTTTGCCACACTCGCTTTGCTTTAAATACACATCAATAGAATCTGTCTGAAATAAAATTAAAATATTCAGAGGACATACTGTAACACAAGGAACTTTTTCTGCAAATTCTATTACACTGATGGGGGCGTTTGCTCAGTGCTACTATATATCTTATGATTGAGAGTTACAGATAAATGAAAGTATTTTGCTTCAGGTTTTTACCAGATGTATTATAACTCACTTTGCAATCTACTTCTTAACATACTTTGCCACAGTCCTTGAGTATAACTTTTTATAATAAAGTAAAACTTTTAACAGCAAGACTCCCTGATGATGATGACATTTTGAAAAGTTTGATAAACAGGTGTAACATTTAATTTTAATTTAATTTAATTTTATCTTACAAATGTAGGAAGTTTACAAATCCCTTCTGTTTTTTTTGTTTTTTTTTACTGTTGCAGGTTGGAGGCCAGGGGTTGCATTGGGAGGCGCTACTTCCACAGCCCGGCTCATTCTAACCTGCTGAAAGAGATGAGGCAGCGTCTGGTGGAGGTGGCTGATTTCCATCATGCAGCCAGCAAAGCCCTAAAGGTCCCCAGAGACTGTGAGCCCGGCGAGGGGGAGGGGAGCTCCAGGTGCCCCACACCAGAGCACATGACCTCCCCAGAAGTGCACAAGGAGCTGGTCAGGTAACCGCGTGAGATCACTACAGATACTGTGCAGCATTCACATGTGAATATTACATCATAAATATGCAATGAAAATACTACACACATCGCATGGACTTTAAATACTGTGGGATGAAAGATAAAGTGAAGTAACATTTTCAATCTTCTGTAGTTCTTTTTATCTGTTTCTAATTCCAAAAATAGTTTCAATACAATATTGGCCCCTTCATATTTTTGAAAAGATACAAAAGTGTAAGTAGTCGCTGGAGGTGCAAATAACGTTTTTTTTAAAAATGTAGAAAAATGTGATGGTTGATTTTATTTTTCATAATAAAACTTCAATGCTGATATATTAAAAAAAAGCATTCTGACTGCTTTTCTAGCAAGGGAATGACATTTTCCAAGAGTTGCCTTGTGTATGGGCTTTACTTACAATATCATTGCTCTCAGCTAGCCAATTTACATTTGTACAATTACAGTACTTGATGTCTAATACCACACATGTGCAGAATAATGTATATTCTAACATTACAATAGCAAATAAATTATTTTAGTTTTGTTATCAATTGAAGAGGATGAGGAGAATGTACTCTTGTTTTTCCTCCTTCACTGCCTCACAGGCTGATCAATGTGTTTGCTGTTTGGCTGGGTGATGAAAATCTGCAGATGCAGGAGGTCTATCTGCCATCGTTACCAAAGCAATATGACTCACACCGATTGGCTAAAGTCATGCAGAATCAGCAGGTAGCTTCCTCAACGTTTTCAGTGCTGAGTGGTCTCTGGGTTTTGTGAGACCTATGAGTTAGATTTTTGTTTTATTTTCTGATTTCCCAAGTTGTTCCAACTGAAAAACTTGTCTGTGTGTTTTATTTTATTTATTGTTTTTACTTTTTTTAGACATAGTGAAACTACCTAACTTCTAAATCAGTTTTTTGGCATTATCATTCAGCAAAGATGTTCCACCTTGTATGGGGTTCTAATAACAGTTCTAAGATAAAAACTAAAAATACACTGAAGAAGGCCCTAGTCATAACGTTTGTCTACTTGACTTAGATTCTTATAGTTTTACCTTAGAAAACTGATTGAGCATTAATAGCAATCTACCGGTATGTACAGAAGCCAAGGAGGTGAGTCTTAACGCAGCTGTATCACCTTGTTTTGCATATTCTGTTACAAAGAATGTTTGATATTTTTACCTAAATAATGCCACTGCCAAAGTATCTGGTATGTGTTTGTCTGGCCTTTTTCTGTTTGTGAAATTTCAGAATTCCATTCAGTAGTTCTGATCTAATGTAAAGTCTAAGTTGGTGTTGTCTCTGGGATACAAGAGAGCTGCATTACAGATATGGAACCAGAATATGTTACTTTACTGTTAGGGAGTGATTATTGTGCAAGATGTCATTACAACATTACTCTAATTGCTCACATTGATACAAGTAAATGCTGGTTGTTTCTGATTTAGGAGCTGTGGATGGAGTATATGGATATTGAACAGGTACAGCATGAGCTGAGGGAGGTTCTGAGTCTTTGGACTAAGATCAGAACCGAGCCGTCCTGCCTACACAACAGCAGTGTGACTATCTTCACTGATTTTACCAACCCTCAGGCAGGTGAGTTGTTTCAATCATGGTCAGTGGGGGCATCTTTTCAAGGTTTGCGTTCCTTGAAGTAAATCACCGTAAATGGGGATGAATATTTTTCATACAGTGGTACAGAGTAAAATCCCCGTAATAACAAGCTTGTTCTCATAGAGGAAAATCTCCAGACAAAGATAGTAAGGGTTCTTATGATAGGCACAAGCAGGGGCTTGCATGCTTACAGTAATCTTGAAAATGTATATTACAAATAATTAACCAGGCAGGTAGTTTTAACATCATTTTTTCTTCGCTTTTTTTTTTTTTTTTTTAAGCACGAGATCGCATCCTGACTAACCTGCAGAAGCATGATGCCCCACAAGCCCCGGTACCCCCGGTGTCTGTGAGAGCCCCAGTCCCGAATATATCCTCTTCCGCCTTGTCTGACGAAACATCTGCCGCCAAACTCATCCATGATGATCTCAGTGCACTGCAGCACCATGCCAAGTAAGTGAACAAGAGCCCCAACTCTGTCTATTTCACCACTGCCATTTCCAAACAGCTTAACATCAAAGATGGCTCAAATGGCTTTCAATTTGTCCTTGAGTAATCCAGTCGCAGCCACTAGCCAAGGGCTATTTATTTATTCACCCGTGTCTAACTTGAAACCACTGTAAGTAGTCTGTTTCTTCATACTTCAAGGGGTAAATCTGTTGTTTTGTAATGGCAATTATCAGTAATACAGAGATATTTACTAGATAATCTAGAAATGACCTTTATTTTATTGCTGTCCCCAGGATAGCAGCGCTACGGGAGTCCCAGCAGGTGGCACTAGACAGCGAGCTGTTGGACACTCTGCCTCAGCTATACAGTAATCGGGAGGAGCAGCTGTCCATGCAGCTGGAGTGCCGGGGAAGTGGTGGTAGACCATGCCAGGGGTCTGCTCTCATCAATGTCAAGGTCAGGGCTGCTTTGGCTCAAACACTGGGCTTTATTCACAGAACTTTAAGGAACCTTTTTCAGAACATTTTCTTAAATTAAACAGTGTTTTGAAAGGTGAAGATAGAATAATAAACTGTCTTTAAAACCGTTGAAAACTAGATTTAATTAATGGAAGCAGACTTTAAAAAGCCTTAAGCTAAACATTCCTTAAACGGTCCTTAAAGGTTTGTGAATTAGGGCCATTATCTTTATACATTAGTTGATACTTAGGATATATTTGTTTATGTGTTTCTAGTTAAGCGGTGGATAAATCCATCCTTGCACTCACTGGCCATTTAATATTGTGCTGCCCTGCTATTTTACCTGGAGTTGGGGTGGCAAAGACTCCACAAAAAGCCTTCAGGTGTCCTGTGGGGTTGTGCATCATTTGTGCATCATTTGCTCAGCAGTATGCTCTGCAACTGAGTCAATGGGTTTGTTGCAAACCACAAATTTGAAGTTCAAGTTCTTCCCACAGAATGTCATTTGGATTGAGATACACTAATTGTGCTGACCAAGCGATATCACCAAGTCTTTCTCATAGCTCAAATTTTTGTATTTTTTTTTTTTATTATTATTATCAGCCGTCGTGTATTTTACAAACACACTTCTGTAATGAGGTACAATGAAACCACAAGAAACTCAACCTCTTTTTGGATAACACCTTAATCAGTTATGTTCTCTGCTTTAATGATGTGATTCACTCTGTTCTCAGTTTGAAGGGATGCACAAGCATGAGGCTGTACTAAACCAGATTCAGTCCCTGAAACGAGACATTAAGCAGCTGCAGACGGACGCCATGAAACCCCCTCCTCAGAGTGTGGCCGAGGCCGCTGTGCACGTGGAGAACTTCATAACGTGAGTCATTTCAGATCAACCACAGGTACCCAGTGCACATTCTTTCAGTGCTAATGACATGGGAGGTACACATTAAGAGCTTAGAAAAGGATGCAGGCACCAAGCCATTGTTCCGAGGGCCTTCTTTAGCTCTGAGAACCTGGCGGATGATGTGTAAATGACTGTTTGTTGATACAGGGCCCTTGTTAATGCCTACAAGCTCCAGACGACTGCTCTTTCCCAGAAGATTGGGATCACTGCATTCTACCAGGTGGTTTCCTTCGTGTGCGATGACACTCAGCGCCACCCTCCCACAAGGCAGTTTTTCTCCTCCTGCATTGAGATCCTGGGACAGGTACGGTGCATTTATTAGTATTGCTTTTCAAATAATAGCTGTGTGGGACGAAGGTACAGATAGTGACTTTCCCCAAGGTGTTTAAGAAGCTGTTTGAACTTGGAGCCATGTCTCCCCCACTCATCCATAGAATGGTATGAAAGGCAAATGCCATGTAGAGTAGTGTGCAAATGTTTTAGAACACCCCATTGATTCTGTTGTGTTGATTTGTTGTGCATATGGAACTGAAATTCTTGGAAAATTTGTAAAAATAGCCAAATTAGTGATTGTTTAATTTAACTGATGACTTTAATTGGCCACACATGCAATTAATTAAAAATAGTAAGATAAAGGGAACACATAGCCACAAATGGTAAAATGCATGAGACTTGAAAAGTTGTTTTAAGATGCCTAATTAAAGCACACAGTGGTCTAACATTTTCACAGTGCATGACCGAAAATTAAAATTCTATACCCTGTGTTTTTCATGCATGTAGGTATATAAAGGATATAACAAATCCTTGAGGTGTTCTCAAAAATCTGCACCTACTGTAGCAAAATGTATTTTTTGTAAAAGCATTGAAATATAGCATTGAAATAACAATATCAGAGAACACCTGCTTTTGTTTCACGAGTGCACATTAAGACGACTTTAGTTATTCTCTGGTTGTGTTTCCTTTGCAGGTGTTTATCCGAGACACCCAGCGGGAGTGCAAGCAGATGCTGACGACCATCCTGCACAACCGGCGCCTCTGTAAC
This sequence comes from Acipenser oxyrinchus oxyrinchus, assembly GCA_030684275.1. Lineage (NCBI taxonomy): Eukaryota > Metazoa > Chordata > Actinopteri > Acipenseriformes > Acipenseridae > Acipenser > Acipenser oxyrinchus. The sequence goes on from CM060248.1 coordinate 10,248,056, forward strand.
CTTCTGTCCCCCTACTTCACCCCCAACGCTTCACCTCGGGAGCTGGTCCCCCTGTATGAGGAGGTGGTGCTCGCCCTGCACGGGGACAGTGGAGACGTCATCTTCATGCTGCTCACCAAGGTCTTCTGTCTGCTACTCATTGCTAGAGACTCATTGCTCATTGCATTCACACTGCCTTTGTATGTGGGGCATGGGTAGCAGTGTGGGTTTGACAAACAATGATCAGGGCCGTGAAGCTCATAATCTTTTCAATGGTGATTGCTGTTCTTCTGATATACGTGTGTACTCTTCAGATCCATGTGTACTGTGTGAAGGAAAGCGTTATGGAAAGTTCTTCGTTTACATTCATTATTGTTTATCTAGGCAGATCGTGCAATTGTTTTCATCCTCCAACATGGTGTCGCTTTAGATTATGCAATGTGCTTGAAAATCAGGTTAACTGATCATAGTAATGACATTTAGGAAGTGAGTTTGGGGAACATTGCTCATATAACCTTCATTAGAAGTCCCCTTTAGAACGTATTAGTAGCAACTACGCTTATAACTTTGCCAAGAGTGCAGCTCCCGCATTGACAAAACATTCTAAACGTGTAAACCACAACACATTATTGTATCTGTTTTTATTTAGATTTAATGACTTATATGTTTATAAGTGTTAGGTAATGTATTTCTCTTGCACTCTTTAAATGACCGCCACGTGTGTGAGAAACACACTCTCAACACTTCTAAACACACATGTTTTTCTATGGGTTTCTTTTCCAGTTTGACTTGGTTTTCTGGCTAAGCACCAGCCAGCCTCACTTCTCAGAGCGGAGCCGGCTGATAGAGCTGGTGCACCTCGCCCTGACCTCCTGCGGGCTGCAGCCAGAACACGAGATCCTGATGCCCTTTAACCTCTTCTGTAAACACTGGACTCAGCTGCTGTGCTACCAGTTCCCTGATCACTACAGCGACTTCCTCAGGCTTCTCATGCAGAGTAACCAATCATATCAGAATTTATATTTTTCTGTATGAAACTTTTTATTTTACAAATCATGTTGTAATTTATTGTGTAGTGTAGCCTTTGAAAAACTTTTAGATGCCTCAAAGCTTTTGTGTAAAAAAGTGTTTTATCTTCAAAATTTTGCAAGCTTACCCAGCAAAAACTAAACTGGGAGATGGAAGTTCAAAGTTGAACTTATTAAAATAAATAAATAAATAAATAAATAAATAAATAAATAAATATGTGCAGGCAGAGGCATTAATATAGCATTCATTTTAATGTGTCTCTTGTGTTGCAGGTTCTGCAGAGCAGCTCATCAGTCCTGACTGCTGGAGGGCATCCCTCAGAGCACTGGGGTGAACTTCCCCACCCAAAAAGAAATCCACCAAGATCCCCAGCTCTGCCCGAGAAACTACTGCAGTGTCCCTCTCTTCTCAACAGGTATGGCAGATGCACTGCTTTACAAATACACTCCCATTGTACAGAGAATGATGAGGGTATGGAATGGGTTAGCAATGTAGTTGATGTTAAGCCATTGGGATCCTTTACACCGTTTCATGAATTTAATCCCTGACGTTTATCCCTTGCTTCTGTTTGGGGCAGGTTTCCAATGTAAAGAAAGCAAGGACAGTCAGCAAAAGAGACTAAGAGCAGCTATGTATAGAAATTATTTCAGAATGGCACCACTTAGCATGTCAAATAAAGTTAGTTTAACCAGTGATAACTGCAAGTACTGAGAGAGGCGTAACCAAAGATTGACTAGGAATTCGCTTTCTTGCAATATAATTAGGTTTTGGCATTCTGTTATATATGTTATATATCATTCAGAACAATCAAAGAATCGACTTTACATACAAAATTCCCAGAAGCAAGAGTTTACCCGACAGCAGAGAATGAGCATGCAAGTGAAAGTCTTACACAATTACCAGTACAAGTTATTTAAACAATTCAGGTTTGTCTGTTTGCTTGTTAATCTGAACAGAAAAGACAAGATGCAGCCTATTCATTTGTCTAGTCATTCCAGATGGATTTACAGATATAACAGTCATGTGCTATTGCAATTAGAATAAAATACTGCAAAACACTATCGCTCTGTCTTCCAGATCCAAGAGACAATAGGATGGCTGTCAGATTTCTTCCTTAAACTCCATCTTTCCAAAGCTGATTTCCGAAGTTTTGGGCTTTTTTCCAAATGGGGTCCTTACATGGATGAAGTAAAGATGTTTTGGGGTTATCTATTGAAAAATGTCATCGACTTGGAGTTTGCTGGCTTGGCTAAGGAGCCAGTGGGCAGTGTCCAGATTATAAAAGGTATGGGTTCTGTGGACAGGATCTATGAAAAGATGCTTGTAATTTGTTACCGTTCCCAATTTAAGAATTATTTTAAAGGGTAATAATTGTAAAATAAAATATTTCCATCTTAACACTTTCAACAGTTAAACAACAGTTTTGTGATATGACATTTCCCTTACATTATTCCCCTGGGCAGCGGTGTAATGATTAATTGTGTCTCAATGAATCGTGATACTTTTCTTAACATGATGCAGTTTATCATAATAGGGGGCTGTATTGTGAGGCACGACCTATAGCACTACAGAGCTACTTGAGTCGACCAAGTGCCTCTTGAATGATAAATACATCTGCTTTGTATTTGGTATCTCCATATTAATTGAGTTTGGTCTTTTAACAATGCATTGTTAATGATAACTTGATATTGTTACACATCATTCTGAGCAAGCCCATCAGGATCAGAACATGTATCATGATACATACCGTATCGTGACTTGCATTGTCGCAATCAGTATGGTATTGAGACTTGCATATTGTGATCTATATAGCATCGTAACTGGCATATCGCGGTCCGTATCGCATCGTGACTGACATATCGCGATCCGTATTGTATCATGACTTGCATATCGTGATCTGTATCGCATTGTGACTTGCATATTGAGATCCCTATCGTATCGCTGTAGTTTTATATTTGCAGCCATGGTGGGACATGTACAGTATATCAGTGACATCATTTTTAGGCAACAGTAAGTACTGTATTATAACCCCACTTGAGCCTCACAGTCCCTTTCCCTGCTACACATAGTACTTTTGACTGGGATTAGGTGTAATATCTGATGAAGGTAAAGCCGGCCTGTTTTTGCTGGTATGGATGCTGAAGAAAATGTTTCTCTTTTAGTTCTGCAGGCTCTGCATTCTAAAATCGTTGGCTTTTTTAGACCATGGATTCTGGTGCTGGACACAGGGGAGGCAAGGTAACTTATGCAGTTAGTTGTTTTCAATTATTACGAGAGGAAATGCAGTCATTTGTTATACAATTGCCTTTGCCATCCCCAGCAGCCCTCGCTGTTACCCGTGGCTGGAGACCGACACGTCTGCTGCAGCCAGCATGGTGACTTTGTACTCTGAGTTTATTGACATGCTGCATGGGAAGTTCAAGGGTAAGTTTGTTTTCCTGCTGTTTACACCAGGAGAACCTTACTGAGGTGCAGTGCCTTGTTTCCAGGAGGTTACCCCCATGTTCCTTTCAATTGTTAATCAGTGGTAGCCAGTAATAACCATGCCAGGTTAATTTAAATCTACCTTCCCATGTTGTCGGTACTGTGCTTCAAATTTACCTGCTCAACCAAGTACTGTACATGGCTGTTCGCTCTGTGGTAGATGGTAGGGGTACCACAGAGCCAATCAAATATTATAAAATGTTTTTATTTGTGTTTTTTAAATCAGAAAAGTTGTCTTGACTAAAATATAAATATCAATGTGGTTTTCATTTAGCTTACAAAAAAAAAAAAAAAAAAAACACTTCATATACAGTATGATTCACCCTCTCTCTGCTGTACAGAGAAGTTGCTGCCCGGGCAGAGGGGGGCACTGTGGCTGCACCTCATGCACTACTGTGAGACCTGCACCGCTCCCAAAATGCCAGAGTACATCCTGTACACCTACCACAGAGCCTACAGCCGACTGCCCTGGAGGGACCTGCACCCAGACCAGGCCCTCATGGATCAGTTTTTCAAGGTACTTTCACTCTTGTGCTCCCTTCCCACTGCTTACTGTCATATAGTGTTGTCATATAGTATGCAATATCAGATCAATTTGTAAATCTGTTTATGAATTGGCAATGGGATATATTTAGTTACTCTAGGTTATTGCAATAGCAGTCCATGCCACCAGCTATCAAAGGTCTGGGTTTTGGCCCTCTGTAAGGGGTGGTAAAAGACACCTTGGAAGCAAGGACTGTGCATGCACTCCCGAGGAAAAGAATATGGTGGGAACATAAAAATATGTATTGGACAGTTGTAGAGAGGGTAGTGTGTATCGAGGCTAAGATCATTACCTAATTCAAGACTAATGGGAATTTTGCTTAGTATTGCAAAAGCGCTAAAATTATATATATTGTAACAGATTACTGGTCTTAATAATAACAGTAGTTAAACGCAAGGAGCAAGCGTGTCTCATTTTTCTAGTAAAAAATGCAATTCTGATAAAACGTAAGATCTCCCTAGCTCTCACTCCCTCCGGTGGGAGACTGCCGAAGTGTGGGAGCAGTCCTAAATTATGTGTCAATGAACTAATGAGGTGAGCGCTTGTCTGCAGGTGGAGCGAGGCAGCCCCAAGAGCTGCTTCCTGTTTATGGGCACGCTGCTGTGTCAGGTGAACTGGGTGAGCGTGCTGAGCGACGCGCTAAGCCCACAGCCCCAGCCCCACTCGCAGGCCATGGTGGTCTACCTGCTCTACATGATGGTCTTCCTGGCCAAGGAGGACGAGCTCATCAGCAAGCCTGTGAGTCAGACACTGGCTCTGTCTTTACAGCTGGGGTTCGAAAGCAGGAATGCGCTTTGACTTCCACGTCAAGTAGGCGTGGACCACGGTGAAAGTTTCAGTTAACGATTATCGCCTAAATCATGGTTTAACCCCCATTAATTGCAGATGTATCCCTAGTTAGTAGTTCTTCCTCTCTCTCTCTCACACTCTTTCTTTTTGCTTTTTAAAATAAAGCCAGATCATACTTTTTCTGTACAATAAGTAATCACGTACAAAATTATTGTTCCAACTTTTGATAGCAAGATTCCGCTGCGTTGTTTTTTTTTAGGTATTGCACCTTCAGTTATCAGCAGCACATGGTACATAGTGTGTAATGAACTTATTTTTAAATATTGTATTTTTTATTTTTTCCTTGCCTGCTCTTTGCAGGAATCTCCTCTTCTGAACTTGCTGGGTCAGGCCAGCTCCCTGCCATGGCACTTTGTGGACTTCACGTCCTACCAGAACGTTCTTGGCTACGTTAACAGCCACTACCCTCCGGCCCTCATCCTGAAGAGGGACTCCTCCTCTGAGCTCACTGTCAAGCTGCTGAAGATGGCCGCAGGGATTGGGGCTGACTGTGAGGGGAGGCTGCACCAGGTATGCACAGCACTGCACTTCACCATTCACAACTTCAAAACGCTATATCACAATTCGATGGTAAAACTAGAAGAAAACCAGAGTCGAGTAGGCAAACGTTTCGGCTTGTGCCTTACTCAGTGAAGTACGTTTATCTACTTGATGTAGTTTCTTATAATTTTACCTATGCACTGCACCAGCTTTGTAATGCTGTCGCTGAGAGACATAGTTACAAGACCATGCTAACTGTGTTCCGCACTGTACTGTAGTCTTGTTGATAACCTTTGGTATTGAAAATAAAGATTGAAGTCAAAGTTTTAGAATAGTAATGCATACGGTAAATTGATTGTGCATGTTTCATGGTGCACTCTGCAGAATGCAGTATGTTTTCATGTTTCAACATGAGATCCTAACTGTTTAGCTAGCATCTCCAAGACACACAAGGCTTTGAGGGGTCTTAGAGCAAGAGCCATGCTGTGTTTGTTATAGGGCTGTTAAATTCAATTTAATTTCCAAAATGTTTATTCATTAGGATTAAACACATTTAAACTTTAACATAATGGGAATCCTGCTCTATAAAAACTGCAGTTGACATGCATATCTTTGACAGTGACTAAAAGTTTAGGAACAATTCTAAAGATTTAAGACATGGAAAGTGTTTAAACTATTAACATCCCTAGTTTGTTGTTTGCGTCAGCAGGACATGACTCCTAAGTGCCGGGCGTTCATCCACCTGGTGGTTCAGTTCCTAGTGTCCTTGGACCAGAGCGGGAGTATCGCCCTGGCAGAGCTGCAGAGGAAGATGGAGAGACTGCTGGAGGACATTGTGATCTTCAATCCACCAGGTCAGGAGTCTTACTAGGTCTGGCTGTCAGTATGAGGCAGTAATCTTACCTGCACTGCTGCGACTTGAATCCTTGAGAAAGCATCTCTAACCCCTAACCACTGCAGATCATCAAATACACATTTCACTGCAAACATCGGATGGTCATGCCATGTGTTGGAAGGGCATTTAAAAAAAACAATCCTTACCCATAACTTCAAAATGCTCAATCTGAATTGTCAGTTAAAACTATAACCTTTTAACATAATGGTGGTTGATGCTGTTTACACATAGCTGTCACACGGTGGGACTATCCTACCCTAACTGATTCATTTTATTATTTTTTTTTAATCGACATACAGTTCTTAATCAGTACACTGATGAAAGCACTAGCTGAAAAGTTTGTCTACTGGACCAGAATACTACCTAATTTCCTCCCTTTGTTGCCCTGCAGAGACTGATCTGCAGCAGAGGCACATGGCGACATGCAGCCTGTTTGCAGAGGTGTTGACCCTGCTGAACAGCGCAAGTGTGTCCACGGCACTGTCCCTGCAAGAGAGCCTGCGGAGCTGGGTGGAGAGGAGAGCCCGCGCCCCCCTGGTCCTGCCCCTCCTCACCGCAGCCTGCCACAGCTTGGCCTCCGTCCGACACATGGCACATACGACGGAGGCATGCATCCTTGCCTACTTCACAGACGGTAAGAACTTGAGAGAAACTGGGAATCTGAAGGGGCTTTCTGGCTGGTCGTGGCTCGCCTGTGTTAGACGCAAGCAGTGTATTGTTATCTTTAATGCCATGCCTTCATCATTATTTTGTTTTTTAGAAAGTGCTTATGAAGTTTCTCTTTACCCGTCACCTTCTTTCTACATAAACACTTAAGTTCATTGCCTGTTTCTGTCCCCCTCCCCATTCCCAGGCGTTTCCCTTGACCAGTCCTCCGGCTGGGGCCCTATCCTGGTGTCTCTGCAGGTGCCAGAGCTGACTGCGGAGGCGTTCCTGCAGGAGAGCCTGTCCTTGGGCAGCTTCCTGACGCTCTACGTGTACATCCTGCAGCGCCTTAACCTGGAGCAGACGCTGGCCTGTGAGAGGAGGAGTCTGGTGCTGCTCGGTGTCTGGACAGAGCAGGTCTTCCCCAGGTCAGAGGCACAAACGCAGCCACGCTCACCAGGGTTAGGCCCAGCACGCACAAGGAAACTTGATTCCAGACAAATTCAAGAAACATTTTCAGGCAACACGTGATCATTCCCACAGGAGTACACAGAGGAAGGCACTACCTAAAATGTTTATCTGCTAGACTTCATGTCTTACAATTTTACCTTAGAGTTCTGATTGAACGTTTTGAAGTTGTGAATGTGTTTTGTTCTGATTTACAAATGTTTTTAAAGGTAGATTAAACTATTTGTACTATTTATTAAACTGATGTTCCCCCCCCCCCCCTTGTTTCTGCAGCAGTGCCTCTGATGAAAGCAAGCTGTTCCTGTGGTGGCACAAGTCCCTAGAGCTGGTGATGGTGCAGGTGGAGCAGGAGCACTTGGAGCCCCTGGTACAGACCCTGATGGCCATGCAGACTCGGCTGGGACACCTGGGGGAGGAGAGGCTGGCCTCCGGGATCCTGGGGGCTATAGGCCTGGGCAAGAAGTCTCCCCTTTCCAGCAGGTAGGCAGTGGGCACTGTACCTATGTTTACTACTCATACTTAGACGTTGAAGATCTGCAATTGATAGAATGAATGAAACAGTATCTCCAAAGAGAGAACCAGTATTAGTGGTAAATCTTTTCATGTACATTTTTGTTGTTTGATTTTGTTATTTGCTTAGAGAGATTTGTTTTGATAATTTACTACACTGATTTATAAAAAGTTGCGTGTTGCGGTGGTGTAAGAATGTTGATTTAACTTCTTACATTTACCATATTGATTCATTATTGTCATTATCAATTATAATTAGGGCTTCTAATTTTTGGGTTTTATTTTTGATCATGTGATGTCCCTTTAAACATATTTTGAGCTAATTCGCTTTCTTAATCAAACACTAATTACCAAAGGAAGTTGTTTCTTTTTACCCTGATATCTTGATTGAGTTAACAAACGACGTGCATTGATCTCACCTGATTCTATTTGAACCTGCATTTCGTTCTGGCTCTAATTGCCAAACACAGTTTATTAATTTCCACTGGATTAGTTTCTAGTAGCGCGTCTCTAATTTAAACAATTTGGTATTCAATTAAGGCTTAACAAGTATTAATTAAGGGGCTCCCGAGTGGCGCATCCGGTAAAGGCGCTCTGCGTGGAGTGCAGGATGCGCCCTATAGCCTGGACGTCGCAAGTTCGAGTCCAGGCTACTCCACTGCTGACCGTGGACGGGAGCTCCCAGGGGGTGGCGCACAGTTGTCCGAGCCAGGTTGCTTAGGTCGGCCAGGGTGTTCTCGGCTCACCGTGCACCAGCGACCTCTGTGGTCTGGCCAGGCACTTGTGGGCTTGCCTGTAAGCTGCCCAGAGCTCCATTTGTCCTCCGACGCTGTAATTCTGGGTTGGCTGCATGATGGGTCTGCAGTGTGAAAAGAAGCGGTTGGCTGACGGTGCACGTTTCGGAGGACAGCGTGTGTTCGTCTTTGCCACTCCCGAGTCAGCGCGGGGGTGGTAGCGGTGAGCTGAGCCTAAAAATAATTGCTTACTCTAAATTGGGAGAAAATGATAAAAAAAAACAATTGGCGAATACTAAATAAAAAAATAAATAAAACAAAAGTATTAATTAAGGTTTAAAGGGAGGGAGCGACAATAAAAATTGAAAACTAGAAGCCCTAATTATAATGACGTATAATTAGGGCAAGAATGGCTCCTGATTGAACTTGAGCAGTATTACATGTATTGATTCCAAGTCTCAAAGCACACATGCATAAGAAGAGATTAACATTAAACTTGTTAAAATAGTGTGGCAGTGTGCCCCACCCAAGTGTGTATTATGTGTTATATGTTGCATGTGGTGTGATAATATTGGTGTATAGGTATTGGTGCACAGGATATAAATGGGTCTGTGTAGCACTAGTGATTTAAAATATATAGTTGTATTTAGGCACGGGGATTGCACAATCACTTCACGTGCAGATAAAGTATGTAATATATGTGAGAATAGGGGATTGCACAAATGAGTTCACGTGCTGGGATTCAAGTGAATAATTAATTAGTAATTGAATCCTGGCAAAACTGTGTATATATGGAGGCACAAAGCACTCACTCTGGGTTGGGTGTTCGGTGAGTAGAGAACGGGAGAGAGAAGGAGAGTAAATTAAATAATAACAATTGCTATTTCATGCTGGAAGCACAAGCACGGTACTTGTTTGTCTGTCTCACCGTGTTTTTTTGTTTGTTTGTCTGTCTGTTCGTTTGGCCATTGTGCCCTTTTATCTTCAGTGTTTTGTTTTCTGTTTAAACCTTTTATTTGCAATAAACCGGCTCAAGCAAGCGCATTCACCATTTCACCTCGCAGTACTGTGTGTTTCATCTGGGTCTGATGTCACCACTCAAGCCATCCTGTCACAAATAGTCACTAGGTTTAAACAATAGTTAGGCAGTCGGCCATGTTGCCTTCCCACTGGGAGTCACGTAGGGCAGACCTCAGCACGATGTTCAGGGAGGAGAATGGAAGCTGTCTCTGAATGCTTGTGTGTGTCCCAGTTTATACAGGCAGATAAACAAGCTTTGCTAAAATGACCTCTTGTGTCTACATTCTACGTCCCTTTTTTTAACATAGTTATTTCCACAGAACATGAATTCCACAACACTCTTACCCCCTATTATTCCATGTTCTGCTATGTCCCAGCATTGACCATAAAACCGTTATGAGTTGAGCTGGTGCACCAGCATTGACCTTATTTAGCACAGTTATTTTCCAGCCACAGGTTACTGAGCATAAGTTATAGTTGGCAGTACAAAGACACTCTTATACAGTCCAGTTGGTGTACATGGTCCCATTCATATTTTCCTACAGGGGGACAGGTTAATGGTTACACTGGTGCACCAGATGTAATTGTAGGTTAGACATGATACTGAAAGCTGTATTGAGGCCATGGTGGTGCAGTGGTTGTGATGATTGAAACAGACTTTAAACAAGAAGATGAGTGCACGAGTTAGGATATTTCACACCCATACCAAGATGCTCTTTACCTATTTATCAATAGGAATGTTTTTGTATTTTGAAGTGTATAAATATGAATGTTGTTTTTTTACATAGCAGAGTGATCTGTAGCTCTGTGTAGCTGTGTATTGCTTGCACAGCAGCTGGTTTTTGTTCTGTTATACAGTCGCCCTGTGTTTGTGCTCTGCAGGTTCCGGGTGGTGGCCCGCACCATGTCTGCCTTCCTGTTAGTCCAGGTCCCTGCAGAGAATCGGCTTCGACTCCAGCCAGGCACAGACCTGCAGCTCTCACCCAAAGCACAGCAAGTACGTACTGTGTGCCCCATGACCATTGACAATTTGTGAGTCTTGGATTTAGATATTGCCGTATGGACAGCATCATACATATGAATTATGAAAACATATCAATTAAAAACTCTGCAACAGTATTGCAATGTGCAAGTAAGATGAAGAAGGAGATTTCCCCATATTAAAGTAGTGTGTTGGTAGGTGTGCAATATGAACCACCTGTTTCATCTCATTTTGATTAATGGTAAACCATATATGTTTGGCAAATACTGTTTGTGAAACTCATCTTTTAAATGCTTTTCCCAAACAATACCCTTTCTGGGTTATCTTCCTGAGTTTAAAGACCATACAGATAATGAATTTACTAAATACATCTTACTTTGACTGTGGTACTATTTGCCACATTGTAGACATTACAAGAGAAAGGCGCATTTCAATTTTGAGTTACACCTTGTTATATGGGTGTGGGAAAAAATACTAGCTACTCCTTGTTGTTTTCATACAAACAGTTTACATTGTACTTTGTATAATCAGTAAATGGGAAACGTTTGGGTTGGGAAGCTTATTGGGGCATGTGAAAATGAGGTACCCTCTTCCAGTGTAATAACAGGCTTGATTTCCTTTCCTCAGGCATTAAGTGTCCTAGACTCGATGCCTTCCAGTAAGCAGTACTCCGAGTTCCAAGAGCCACTCGCCCAAGCCAGACAGTTCATCAGCTACCCTGGTCACTGCCTGCAGGATGGGAACCGCCTGCTCGCACTCCTTATAAACTCTCTTTACCCAGAGGTGCACTATCTGGACATCATACGATAGGGTCTACTGCTACATTGTATAGGTGCAGCTATCACTGGGAGTCTGAAAACCTGAATGATTCCTTGAAGGTCTCGAACAGGGGGCTTTTAGCTCCTAACAACTTGGGAAGCAACAGCAAGATTCCTAGTATTGTGGCATGTTGTTGAACTATGCATAGGCACATCAAATGCCTCTGGCCTTTCAACTTTGATTTACAGTAGATACATTGCCGGTGTGAGTGTGTCTCTCAAATCTTCAAACCATCATAGGTTTGACCTGAGGGTAACAGAGAAGTAATTTTCTGAGGATTGAATGCCAAAAGAATAGTTTTCCTTTCGATGCAAATAGAAGCTGGTGTTTTGGTACAAAAAAAAATAAACACATTTTTACAAAAATAATTTGCTTTATAGGCTTCTCTTAGTTTTACTGTGAGTGCACAGCATTAGGAAACAGCTGCGCTTAACAGTTTAGTCCCATGCTATGTACATTATTTTTAAACAGTATTGTATTTATAATGATCTTTATATCCAGAATTAACTGCTTGTGGTGCAGGGCAAGACAGTATAGCCTTTTGAATGTTCTTTTTTGGCTCAATCCTGACCATGGTTAGCGATGATGACCACGTCATTCTCCCCGAGGTTTGTGTTTGCTCGCTGATGGGTTTTTGTGAAGTTGTTTTGCAGACATGCATCACGAAAACCATCATCACAATTTGCACTTTTGTAAATCACAGTACAGTATTTACTAGAGTTGTATACAATAGCACCTTTCGTGGACAAGCATCGCCAGCAGCTTAGATACGCAGTGGATCAAAGGGGGCACGGAGGGTAAAAGTGTAAAAAACAAAGTCAAGTAGGGCTTCTACTCTACCTACATCTTGAGATGTTTATTTATTTTACCTTATGTATGTGTGACTGAGTGTTTGAAGATGGGGATGATATAAATACCAAATGATATAAGAGTTATGTGACACTGAAGCGATCTCCCCCAGCTTTGCTTTAGGGTTCATGTTTGTATCATGCACAGCATGCTTGTGTGTCTGTGTGTGTGTGTGTGTGTGTGTGCTGGTCAGCAGAACAAGTCAAAGTGGAGACTGGCTGCTATCTCTTATAAAAGTGCCCCATTTTAAAAGCATAGAAAAGTGTATCAAAGCATAGTGAAAGTATGGTAAAAGTAAGCAAGTGTGACGATTGTAAAGCTCAGAGAGGTATAGCAAAGCATATTAAAAAACATTGATGAACTATGGTAAATGTAAAGGATAACCTTGGGGAAACCTGCTCATTTCTTCTGTTAAACTATTATGAGACACCGCCTGTGCTTAAAGAAGGGTGGACAAGGCAATGCACAACAAATGAATACATATTTATTGTGTTTATAATGTTTAGACTATTTAGCAGAAGTTGTCTGCACAAATCCAACAAAGTTCCAGGGGCATGTTTCACAAGCCACTTCTACAGTGGCAGTCTACTAAACCAGTTTAGTTTTTAGCAATAATACAAAGAAAACCTGTCACTTTTACTCATGTAGACTAGCTGAGCTGGATTCTTTAAAGCTATAAATTTCTGTCTTGAAGGTACTGTTGCTCAGTGGTGTAAGTGCTTTGTGAAACTGGACCCAGATGCAGTATTTTCATTGAAAGGCCAAACCCCTGCTCTTCTAAAAACGACACAAGAGCTTCCACTTCCACAGATTTCTGTTTGTGTGTAGTATCAGAAAACCAGCTCACTATATGCAATGGGGATCTCCATTCAGGATTCTTAAGCATATCCAACTGGACAGGAAGCAAAATGTGTTTAGTTTACAAACAACACACTTGTGCTTTTGAAACTGCTACACGTCTGTATGCAATTTGAATTACAGACTATTCTGAGTCATTCCAACTGTGGTTCAAAATAATACAAATATTCTTATGAAAAGATATTCCTACTACCGGTATACAGCCTGCAGGCAAAAAGGGGTATGTTGCTTTCCATGCCAGGACTCCCAGGCTAAACCGTTGCTGTTGTTACTCTTAACTGTGTGTCATCCCTCTGCTGCAGTTTCACATGTCTATGCCATAAATAGATTTAAGTGTGTGGTGCCAACAGGTTGCAATTGTAATTTACCTACAGACACGCATTCAGCCCGGGGGAGGGGTGGGTATTGCTGTCGTTTATTAAGTGGATTCCATGACACACTTGATGCTGTAAAAACTGTACATGTGAGCAAATAATAAAAAAAAAGACTAAAGAGTGCTGTGACTGTGATTTGCTTTGACTTTTATTGGGGTTTAAACATTGCATTTACACTTCTTGTCCTTTTTTTATTTTGTATTTAGTTTTATAACACATCACGGATCTGAGAAAGACATTGAATAGGGCAAAACCATAGGAATTAATTGTATTTTAAACCACAAAAAAACCTAAACAATATCAATAATATCATAAAAAAACATATGTTTTCATTCTGTGCTCAACATTTTGTCTGCAGCAAACTTAAATTTAATTTAAGCACTGAGAAATATCAAAAGAAATAAAAAGTAGTTTAATTTTATTGATAATAAAGAAAGTTCTTTAAACCCCAAAAGATTAAAATAAAAAAAAAAAAAAAAAAAGCCTGGTAAAAATACAAGAGCAAATATGAAAATGTACAAATGAGAAGAGGCCATTCCACATTACCCGATTGATTTTAAAACTTTGTCAAATTGGGTCTTAAAGTGTGGGTGGCTGACATCCAAGACCCCTGCATCCTTGAGCTGGATTTTTTTGCAGTGGGCAAGAAGGCGACTAGACCCGGCCAAAGGGACGGCACTGCAGCTGGAGATTCCAGAGGGGTTGGTGGTGCACAGTCCTCTCCTGGGGGACTGGACTGGGATGGGTGGAAGAAGGAGACTGGTCAGAGCCCTTATCAGGGCTCTCCCAGTATACGTGGAACAGACAGCAGCATTGCTGCAAGTGGCGATACATATGCCTTCCCAGCAGGCCAGGAGGATGGGGGGCGGATTGGAACCGACCACATCTCTTTTCAGGGCTGCAACAAAATGCTGTGGCAGTGAAAAAAAAGACTTGGAGCGAAGCATCGGCGACGGTGGGGTGCAGCGATAGTTGTTCTCAGCCAGATGGCAGTCGAGACTGCAGTAAGGGCAGACTCAAACCCGACTCAAAGCCGAGTCAAACCCGAACTGCAACAGGAGGGGCCGAATCACTGCCGGCGCAGAGTGAAGCCGTGGAATGGGTGTGGCTCAAAGTCTGGTGCAACACCAAATTGACAGCGGGGTGCCCCCCACCCCCCCCAAGCCAGGAACCACCTCGCCACCTCCCCCTTTTCCGACGCGAAGTGGCTGGTAGCATGATACAGGAGATGCTCGATGCAGACGTTATCGAGCCATCTGACAGTCGGTGGGCAGCACCGGTAGTCTTGGTTACCAAAGAAATGGCAGCCTGTGCTTTTGTGTGGACTACCGGCGCCTGAATGCAGCAACCAGGAAGGATTCTTACCCGCTGCCCCGGATTGACGAGTCACTCGATCTGGTGTCTGGATCATCCTGGTTCAGCTCCCTCGATCTCCGCAGTGGCTACTGGCAGGTGGAGCTCGCCCCGGATGCCCGACCAAAAACTGCCTTTTCCACTGGTCGTGCTCTGGCAGTTCCGGATGATGCCGTTTGGTCTGTGCAATGCCCCTGCCACCTTCGAACGACTGATGGAGAAGGTGCTCAGTGGGATCCCGAGGCAGGCATGCATCGTTTACCTGGATGACCTGTTGGTGCACGCCCCCACCTTCTCCGCAGATCTGCACAACCTACGGCAAGTGCTGGAGAGGATCAGTGCTGCAGGGCTGAGACTGCACCAGGGAAAGTGCCACCTGCTGTGCCGCCAAACCACCTTCGCTACTGACCCTGAGAAGATAGCTGCTGTGCAGCGGTGGCCTGCCCCCTCCTCGGTGAAGCAGCTGCTCAGTTTCCTGGGGGTGGAAACTTGCGGTTTATAAAGGGTTTTGCCACAATCGCTAGCCCCCTGCATGGGTTGCTGAAGAGAAGCATTTCCTTTGAGTGGATAGCGGAGCGCAAGAATGCCTTTTCCCAGCTGTGCAAGGCCCTGACACAAGCCCCAGTGCTCGCTGCCCCATCCATGGCTGCACCCTTCATCCTAGACACGGATGCCAGCAACATAGGGATCAGAGCAGTGCTGTCCCAAGAATGCCAGGGGGGAAGAGAGAGCTGTATCATATTTCAGTCAGATCCTCAGCCGTTCGAAGCGTAACTAGAGTGACCCACTACAGCTACTGGCGGTGGGGGAAGCCATCAAGCACTACCGCCCCTACCTCTGTGGTTGCCGTTTTCTGCTCCACATTGTTTTCGTTGTTGTTCGTGATTGAACAATTTTGGCTTCATCTAAAAGACAGCAACCCTGCAATGCCAAGAGCTGAGCCCAGAGAAGAGTCCCCTCAGCAAGCTGGTCCTGAAGCTCACCACACCGAGCCACACTAATACCAACCAGCTTCAGGACAGCACTACTCCAACACACACAATCAGACTTAACCAAATTATAGCAAAAGATAAACAAAAACACAAAGCAAATTGGAATGCTATCGGGCTCTAAAAAGACACTACACCCTGGCTGAATACCTGACCAAGGTGAAAGACAGTAAACAGAGACAGACACTAACAAAGTACAGGCTCAGATAGCACAGCCTGGCCATTGAGACTGGCCGACACAGGCAGACATGGATTCACAAAGAGGACAGGCTGTGTGACCACTGCCAGCTCGATCAAGTTGAGAAAGAGATGCACTTTTTACTGCAGTGCACAAATTATAACAAGATAAGGGAAGCTTTCTTCCCAAAAATACATCTCTGCACAGAATTCCCAGACCTGCCAGAAAGACTCCCCATCCTCCTCAGAGAGCAGACAAGCCACAAGCCCCTGTCACAGCCTGAGGGACAGAGCGTGAACACTGAGGCTTCAAATGTTTTGTTGTTGTATTTAATGTTAAATATTCACTTGTAAATATAAACTGTTGACTGATTGATTGATTGTATGGGAATTGATGTATGTAAAATTACAACCGTCATCAATGCTTTGCAATGCCCAATACTGGTCTTGCTAATAAAGGACTTTGAATTTGAACATTTGAATTTGATTGCATTTATTGTTGTGCTGTATACGGGAAATGACTGCTCCAGATATATGCCCAGGTGTGTCGTCTACAGAGTTGGCTTCCTTGTTAGGGCTGCGCAATAATAAACCTCCTGAACATTCATTGAGCGTGTCAGCTGTCCTTCCTTTCTCTGTTGCCAATCACATCAGTGTGATCGTTTCCTGGGAGTCTTTGTAAGAGCTGTGGATTAACCCTGTCTCGTTACAATATTTTTTTTTTGAAAAATGCGAATACAAAATAGCAAAAACCGGGACGATTTAACTGTTTCTGACTGGGACAAAAATTGAATGCAGAAAACGGATGCAATCCCCCGGGACGTCTGATAGTTACTGTGCGTCTCCTGGCGCTCTAGCATCAATTGTGGTAGGGTCACGTTGTGCTGGTTTTGTTTGTAAATAAAATGCGCGTCTGAGTGGCGTGTCAACGTAAACTTCTCGCTCTCTCGCAGCGGATTCCCACACGCCCCTTTCACAGTCCTTCACCGGTTTGAGTCAGCTGATTTCTTGTAAAGTGAAACTAGAGGTGGGACTCTACAGCTCTAAGCTCAGGAAAACAAAACTACACTGTTTACATCCAGATGTGAATTGCAGCAAGAGCAAAGTGTTTCAGGGTTGCTAGAAAATGAGTGAAAAGGAATTACTCAAGGGCTGTTGTAAATACATCACTGAAATTATTCAACCATCTCTTGTTTTACATTACCTGGATTTTTTTGAACCCAGTAAGTAAATGGAATCGTACTTTTTTTTAATTTAAACTCAGTTTCCTGGTGCATCGTATTCACAGCAATGGAAAAAAACTTGTCTTGCTAGTTTAGACATTGATCATACTTTATACTAGTATATGTGTATCTGTCATGGTATTATTAAAATAATGTGGATAATATTTTTATATTTGCAATAATACCCTACTTTGGAGTGACATATTCCTCCCCCAAACTGAAATGTTATATATATTATTATGTACAACATAATGGTTGTACGGTTTCAATTATTTTTAAAATTCAATTCCCGATTCCAATTCTTTAAAAAATAATTAATTTGAAGCACTTGGAATGGGATTTGATTAAAATGGAATGTGAATTGGGAATTGATTTGATAAAGGAATGGGCATTGATTAAAATGGAATGTGAATTGGGAATTGATTTGATAAAGGAATGGGCATTGATTGAAATGGAATGTGAATTGGAAATTGATTTGATAAAGGAATGGGCATTGATTGAAATGGAGTGTGAATTGGAAATTGATTTGATAATGGAATGGGCATTGATTAAAATGGAATGTGAATTGGGAATTGATTTGATAAAGGAATGGGCATTGATTAAAATGGAATGTGAATTGGGAATTGATTTGATAAAGGAATGGGCATTGATTAAAATGGAATGTGAATTGGGAATTGATTTGATAAAGGAATGGGCATTACCTAAAGGCCTCATATAAACCTATATACTATCATATAGTATTTGGAACAGAGATTTATCTTCTGAAAATTAAGGAATTTGTTGGGAAACTGTTTGGGATCATTTAAGCTCTGCCTCAAAAAATCCAAATCATCAGCTGCTTCATTACAATTTTCTGCATAGAACATATTTAACTCCTCCTAGAGGTCATCAAATGAAGCGCACCCCTACTCCTGTATGCACATTCTGTCCCCAGGGCGCCATGGGCTCCTTTTTTACATATGATCTGGGAGTGTCCGGATGTGGGCTTGTTCAGGGATCGGGTTTCTTCAGCTTTGTCCACCATTCTAGAAAAGAATATTCCTTGTTCTGCTAAGGTGTTAATGTTGAATGATGATTAATCCCTTGACCTATTATTGCAGCAAAAGCGGATTTGGTTCGCCAGTCTCACAGCAGCTAAAAAGATGATTGCCCTTCACTCGCAGCATCCACATTCCCTTCCCTTTCATCAGTGGACCCTTGCCTTTCTCAATATCATTTTTACAGAACCTTCCACTGCACGGGTCCATGGCCCTGTTGAGGGGGGGGGGGCCTGGAGATCAGCTGCAGACTTCGTTAGATCTCTGATAAATCTATCTCCAACTATCTCTGACTGAATTGGGTTTGTGAGGTCCTTCGTGGGGGGGTTTGGGAAGGGGGGAGGGGGGTGAAAATGAAACACTTGGAGAATTGTGATTTATGTTGTCAGACGAGACAAAAATTATATGGGGCAGCAGTGTGGAGTAGTGGTTAGGGCTCTGGACTCTTGACTGGAGGGTTGTGGGTTCAATACCAGATGGGGGACACTGCTGCTGTACCCTTGAGCAAGGTACTTTACCTAGATTGCTCCAGTAAAAACCCAACTGTATAAATGGGGAATTGTATGTAAAAAATAATGTGATATCTTGTAACAATTGTAAGTCGCCTTGGATAAGGGCGTCTGCTAAGAAATAAATAATAATAATAATAATGTTGCATTGTTTGTATTGTTTCTTTGATTCCCTAATAAAACATTTGATCACAAAAAAAGAAAAAGGAATGTGAATTGATTAAAAGGGAGTGTGAATTGAGAATTGATTTGAAAAAGGAATGGGCATTGATTAAAAGGAATGTGAATTGATTAAAAGGGAGTGTGAATTGAGAATTGATTTGAAAAAGGAATGGGCATTGATTAAAAGGAATGTGAATTGACCCCAGCCCTGGTGTGCCAATAACATGTCTAATAATAGCCAGGCCATTGCCCCTACCTTTATCAAGAGCACACATTCACAGGTGTGTTAAAACAGAGCAGTAAGGGTATGGCAGGGCTGGGGCCCTGCACTTGTAAATGCACTAGGAAAGTATATAGCTTGCCCCCCTTTTTCCTGTTAGGCACCTATGCCTATCACAGAGCGCAAATGAAAACCCAGCAATCCTTGTACTGTACATCATCTAGTGCCAGGGGCACACTGCTTGCAGTTTTAGCTAAAAGCTATGTTTTTAAATGAAATGAAAGAGTAATTATTTGAAGTCCTTAATGCAGTCCTGAAAAAACACTCCAGACATGAATCTCAGCAATCTGCCCTGAGCACATGGTACTTCAGGGACTTTGCAATAACAAATCATTATGGATCATTCGACTGTAGGGTTGTGTGTGAGTAATCCTCTGTGTTACCCCAGAGGAGGTGGAGCTGATCAAAGCGAAGGAGGAGAAGGAGGGCCCGACACATGCGTCTGCTCTCCTCTTGGATCTGATCCAGAATGTGGACTCCCTTGGCTGGTTTCAGATGTTCTTGGATGGGCTGAGTAAAGCAGGTAGGCGCTTTTTCTCTAATCTCTTGTGACTTTTACTCAAATCTACCAGGTGCACAGTAGTGATTAAACCGTAGTGATGTGTCTGGTGCATCCTGTTCTGCTGTTGATCTTTTCATTTTCATGAAGGTGCTGCCCGTTGCTCATGGTGCTACCAGTCTGATAGAAATATCCCTCACACCCTCAACACTTGACATGCATATCCTGTGTTACAGGTAATAGGGCCTCACCTCTCCTGATAGAACTTCTCACCAGTGCTAAGGCTAAGTGAGGTACTGTTACCACAGGACCCTGATGAACTTACACTAGCGATGCAGCAGGATAAATGGACTGGAGTTTAAGCCATTTCAGCTTTTACTGTGAAGTCAACTGGAGAAACCTGAGCTTAATTATAGACACTGTTTAAAAGCTGCTATATTTTGGGTCTTGCTTTAAATTATGCAGCTGGGTTTTAAATTATAAATTATGCTGCTGGGTTTTAAATTAAGTAGGATTTGTTGTTTTCCCCTGTCCAGTATTTAGATTGACTTTATGTATTACATGAGTATCAAACTCTTGACCTCCCAATCAAACCCAGTTTTTAAAAACTCCCGTGTCCAGCAGCAGCTGGCACTGGTTAGATTTTGTAATTTAGTGGTTTATAACTGGTCATGTTGGTTGACAAGCTTGTTATGCTAATCCCCTTCACGGCTGCTGTAAACCTGTACTGGTTTTCCATACCTGCTGGGTATCTTAAGACACCTGAAGCTGCTGAAGTTTTCTAGAGAGTTGTATCCATGTGTCCCATTGGAATGGATGATTTCACATTGACAGGTGGGCTCCTGTGTCTTCCTCTCATGCAGGGTACCCTACCCTCTCTAAATCGATCGATATGGAGGATTTCACAGAGCTTGACAAATCCAGGCTTTACAAACAGATGGTGAGAAAACTGAGGCCAACGTTGGAACCAGGAGCTCGTCCCATGGCCATCCTCCCTCACCTCTCTGAGTGCCTCCTGCAGCCCCAGGAAGAGGAGGTGCGGCAGGTATGTGAGAATGAGCCTGCACTGCCTTCAATACCTGCTCGCTTCACTATACAGTGTCACATCTAGGGGTATGTGAGAATGAGCCTGCACTGCCTTCAATACCTGCTCGCTTCACTATACAGTGTCACATCTAGAGGTATGTGAGAATGAGCCTGCACTGCCTTCAATACCTGCTCGCTTCACTATACAGTGTCACATCTAGAGGTATGTGAGAATGAGCCTGCACTGCCTTCAATACCTGCTCGCTTCACTATGCAGTGTCACATCTAGAGGTATGTGAGAATGAGCCTGCACTGCCTTCAATACCTGCTCGCTTCACTATACAGTGTCACATCTAGGGGTATGTGAGAATGAGCCTGCACTGCCTTCAATACCTGCTCGCTTCACTATACAGTGTCACATCTAGAGGTATGTGAGAATGAGCCTGCACTGCCTTCAATACCTGCTCGCTTCACTATACAGTGTCACATCTAGTGTCACATTTCATTCAAGTTAGTTTCAAACTCTTCCAATTCACAGCACCTACATGAATCTGCATGCGGCTGATATAATGTATTTGCTATGTATTTCACTCAACAGGTAACTGAAAGCAAAGGGGATCATGCTGGAATGGGTAGACTGTTGGACTTTATCCTCAGGTCTGACAATCCCCAGTGGTATAAAATACTGCAGGACGCACTGTCTGCTGCCGGCTATGTTAATCTTGCCCTGGGAGATCAGGAAGGTAACGTAAGAACAAGACTGGCAGGGTGTGAACCAAATTTTTATTTTTTTCTGCATAAGCATTTAAAAATATTTCTGCAATCTTAAAAAAAACAAAAAAACAATTGCTATTTGTTTTTGTTCAGTGAATGGTAACATGTAAGTGATGACAGGAACTTTGTAATATAGATTCATAGTTTTTGGTTTTTTTTTTAATAATTTACAGCTATGTATTTTTTTACAGGAAGACTAGTAGTCTAGCTTCCCTTTGTGTTAATGAGTTTGAGGGGACTGACACAAGGTTTTTAAAAGCTATAGTGCAACTCCCTCACTTATAAATTCCTATTACTTTTTTATTTGTGTTGAAATTGTTCTGATAATAGGTGGAGTGTGACCTATTAAACCGATTACACTGTAATAGCTTCACTTGTGGGCTGTAGAGATCATTTCTGTCCGTATTTGACCTAGATGCTGATATGGAGAGTGGCACTGAAGAGATAGAGATGACCTACAGCCAGGAGGCGGAAATGGAGGACCTGCACACCAACCTTGACTCACGTTTGTTTTTATTTGTATTTTGGGGGGTTGTACCTGTGTTTTGCAGAGCACTATTGCAGCCTTTTTGCCAGCCGCTGGTTGTCCCCTTTACCCCCTCTGTTAATTGATAATGGAAAGAGATCTACAGAATAAGTTACAGTAACATTGAGACTTGCTGAACTTTCCTGCATTATTTAATGTTGATGCTATTGTGGAATGTTGATACATCTCAGCCTTCTATGGATTTGAATGAGCACACGCTGTACAATATGTGGGTCGATACAAGCTGGTCCTGTTGGCTGTTAGCATGTAGCTACTCACTGTAATTTAGCTTGTTTCAAAGTGAGACAAATACAGCTCAAGAAATAAGTAAGGAACACACAAGAGGTTTGGAACAGCAGCATTCATCTGGGCTCTCAGCATATACCCAACCAATGAATGTGCAAATAACATTGGAGCCGATGTCTCAAGGTTGCAGGTTACTGTGTGAAAACTCTGTCACCCCTGTCCAAACCCGTGTGATATGAACTGTGGACCAGCTGGCGAGCCATTGTGCCAGCACCTATAAACCTCTTTCTATTTTCACAGATGCAGAACCAAGACAAAAAGTAGTGAGATATGACAGCCAGATATCCTCCCGATTAACTGAACTGCGGGCCTATCAGGAGGAATTAGCTTTGCCAGCTCTGGAGAGTAGAAACACCATCATATGTGCCCCTACGGGTGAGGATGTGGTTGTGTGGAGGGGCGGGGGGGTTGGCCAACTTAAACATCTTGTGACCTCACAAACAAAGCCCTTTACAAGTATATGATGCATGAAGATACATAAATACATAAACACAGCCACTACAGGTGAGTAATTCCACTTTTCTTGGCCTAGGCTCTGGGAAGACCATCATCGCCGTGGAGATCTGCTGGCAACACCTGAGACAGGGTACTGAAGAGTCCAAGAGGAAGGTAGCTTTCCTGGCCAACACCATCCCCCTCTGTCAACAGCAGATGGAGCGCTTCATGAAGTACTTCCAAAACACAGAGTATGGCTTTTAACATCCTTCTAATGCACGTGATATTGGCTCTGTAGACTTGTACACAGGGAGAGCAAGAAGTAGGAACACTAATGAGATGAGGCTGGAAAGGGGATTTGGGGGGATTAGCCCATTAAGCATTTTGTTCCCACATCCCTGGTTTCCAAGGGAGAAAGCGGAGCAATAGAGAGACCTGTCACAGTTTTTCAATGCTTAAATCTTAAAAAAATATATATACAGCCTGTTAATGTTTCAAAATGATAGATCTGAAAACAGTACATTCCAGCAGATATCAGTGTGTTAATCTCATGAGGAAAAATAAATGAAAATATTCCCTACATCAATAAGTGCTTGTGACAAGCAGGCTGTAGTGGATGACTTCAGACCAGAAAGGAATACACAGAGACAGTAGTAGAGTTGAAAACTGAAAACGCAAATGGCAGCGCTCAGTATTTTAATAAACAAACAAAAGATTTTAAACAGAAAACAGGACACAGCACTTTACGCCAAAATAAATAGACAAACAAAACAGACTAACATTAACAAACGGTGGACGGACAGACAGACACACAAACACGGTGAGTTTAAATAAACAAACAAGTATCGTGCTGGTCCTACCAGCACGCAATAGCAATTGTTATCTTTTCACTTGAATCCCAGCATGTGAATTAATTATGTGCAACCTTGTGATCAAATGCACGTGAAATGCAATCCCGTGCCTAAATACAATTATACATTTTAAATACTCGTGCTCATTACCCACATTATATCCCGTGTACAAACTACAATACACCAACATTAACACACCACACGCAACATACAACATAAAACACAAGCATACACACAGGGGCGGGGCACATTGCCACAGTGCTCCAGCACTGTTATTGCGCAAATACCTTTAGCTGTTTGCAATCAGGAATTCAGTCATGCTTATAAATAGCTACTGTACACAATGCAGACTCATGCCTCTCAAGGGCTATTTTATTCTTATGTATCAATACACTTAACCTGAGTGACTGCACAAGCTTCCCACGCAGGGAAGGATTGGTGTCTCTACAAGAGACTTAAAACACGCCCAGCTGGCTAAAGAGGGCCAATGAAAATTGAGAACAAATTGGAGACCCTCCCTGCACTGTTGTCTAAAAACTTTGATATTCAATCACGAAAAATGCATTGTAATAAATTGATCTAGTGATCATTCTTTTTAAAACAACCAATTACAATGCTTTTTTACAAGAAAAAAAAAACATTTTGCATGAGACGCAGTGTTTGAGATAAGTTACATGCAAATAAACCACTGAAGTAAAAACTAAGGCAAAGTTTTGAGGAGAGGGAACGTTCCGCCACAATAACTACAAGAGTTGCCTGTGTGTTTGCTTTCACAGCTTTGAAGTGATTGGCTGTTTTGGGGATTCTGCCTCTAACCTGGCAGTGAAAGTTGCCGTGGAAGGGTATGACATCATTGTGATGACACCCATGATCCTGCAGTTGAACCTGGAGAACGGCACCATCCCCTCGCTGTCAACATTCACTTTGATCTTCTTCGACGAGTGCCACAACACGAGCAAGAAGCACTCGTACAACAGCATCATGGGCATGTACATGGACATCAGACTGGAGGGGCCCCCGAGCACTGCCCTCCCGCAGGTACTGTGATGGGGCACAGGAAACGCAAGGGGGGCGTAGGGCTTACTGTAATTCATCAAGCCAGCCAGGGTATTTCACATGCATTGTTTGGAAAGTTGTTTGGTTTGTGTGATCAGCTACAGGTGGATGAACTCCTATTCAGTCCACAGCCAAGTGATGTCCTGTATACAGAGAGTGTGAGTGGAGCGGAGCGGGGAAAGAATATTTTATGCATAGCTGAGTGGTTGCTGGAGCGGAGCACAGAGCGGACATTTCCAGCCTGCTCCTTTACAGCACTGAGAAGAACTGGACACTTCGATTTTTCTGAAATACATGTTCGGCCATGGAGTTTGCACAAAAGAAGGTGACAAATACAGATGCAGTCACTTTACAGTATTTTCCATCATGCCTGTGAATGGTAACCATTCATTTTCCAGTTTCAAACCAAAATTAGGCACTTTTATGTTTGCAGACTTGAGAATTGCATTTTTTTTAAAAGCTTTTTTTTTCTTTTATATTCAATGTGATTGGCGTTGCACTTTATAATTCATTATAGAGGGAAAAATATATATTCTCCCGATTGTGGAGCTGCATTTGTGCCATATAAAAATGTGAGAAACGTCATGTGTGTCCATCTGTCTGCGGTTATTACCTAGCCTATATTCTTAACAGTTCTACGCTTATGCCCCAATACAGCGCTGTGAACACGGTTTAGATTTTCTGCACTCTTAAGATAGTTAATACACTGCAGGATGGTCCGTCAGCCCCATTGAGACTCACTCATGTGTTTGTGGGTTGCTTTGAGCTCCCTGTGAGATATTTGGATATAAACAAGCTCAGTATAAAGCTAATTTGATATGAATCAAATGCAAAGTTTGAAATAGGTGAGTACACTGTACACAACATCGTAGGAACCTGTTAAAAACCTGTTCATTGCAAGGTGATATTTCCTAATTTTACTTTATATTTTCAATGTATGCATTTTTTCAGTACCAATCAATAATAATGAGAAAGCGTCTTGAATTGAATTAGATAACTTCTCTGAGCACTTTATGCAGGCTTTATTCTTTGCTGATCATAGCTGGGGATTTTTAATTTTTTTTTTTTACTTGGGTCAAGCTATGCGATTATAATAAGGACGATTAAATAATATTCCTTTCTTTTCATCTGCAATTGGCAACACAGTGGGGAAAAATGGAGGAAAGATTGGAGCGGAGGATATTATGAGCTGCGAATTTTGTCACCAGTCCGCTCACATTCTCTGACTGTATACAACCAACGCACATCATGTACCAGATCGTTTTCCATTTGTAATGACACTGTCGTTTCTTCAGCAATCCAACAACTGCAGTTGAAACTCGTGTAACTCGGCAGTCTGAAAAGCTGATGGAGTCAGTTGAGATCCAGCACAGGGTTTAGGAACACATCAGTGCAGTCTAGTGTATCCCATCAGGCTTCAGAAATCAAAACCAGCCTTTCTGAAGTCTATGGTATACTGTCATCACAACAGGACATTACCTGTGCATTTTATAAATATCCAATACTATAGATAACATAGATCAATGCCATATGCATACAATAAAAATAAATATTGTATCTTGGTGATTCACTGAATAGTACACACAGACTGTTGCTCAATGTGTATAACTTGGTTCCCTGTCTCTATGCCTTTCCCTAGATTGTGGGTATGACAGCGTCTGTTGGGGTTGGCAAGTCGAAGAATGTTGATGGTGCCCTGGAACACATTTACCAGCTGTGTGCCAGCCTTGACACCCACACCCTCTCCACTGTGACAAAACACTTGAATGAGCTCAGGAAGTTCGTCTTCGTACCCAGCAAAGGTAGAGCATGTTCTTCTGCTCGTATCCGTGGTGGTCTACTCCAGTGCAGTGGGTTCAAGTGCATTAATCCCTGCTGTGTTCTTGTGGCTCAAATACAGACGTTCTGTGACGTGATTCACTGAAACACTTGCTGCATGATATAATCGCACATACTGTAAATGTTTAAACCAAAGAGCCATATTTCCATCCTGTTCACCAAGAGCTGAATGCCACACTTAGCACTTGTTTCATTATACAACACGACAAAGACTTCTTGTTGAAAGCCTTGTTTAATTTTAGCACTACATTTCCTTTATTAGTATTACTTGTTTCTCTCCCCAGATATAAGGTTAGTGAAGCGGCGCTCTGTGGACCCTTTCATGGATGTTGTGTTGGGACTGATGGCACATGTTGAGTCCATTGCAAAAAAAACCTACAATATCGGTAAGCGTTTTACTAAATCTAATGAAAAGTTTCTTTTTAGTGGTGGTGGCTGGTTGACAGCACTCGAGACATTGTAGTGCATTTATGTATTTGCCTGCACGGCTGTCGTTCATTGAAGCCCCCTGTGCTGCCATGTCTTGCAGAGTCCTTGTCCAAGGTGCCCATGAGCACACGGGGCTCCCAGGCCTATGAGCAGTGGGTGGTGACGGTGCAGCGTCAGTGCAAGGTGCTGAAACTGGTGGATCATGATGAGGAAGAGGAGATGAAGATCTGCAGGAAGCTGGTCGCCTGCTCCGAGCACCTCCGGGTACGTCTGGGGTGAGGGGAACCAGCAAAGCACATGGGAAGTCATTCCCACAAGCTGCTGCAAGCTAGACCTTTTCCACCTGAATTCCTCAACATGGGCACTGTCACTTTTGGAACAGTAAAATGTTTCCATGTGTATTCCTTGTATAAGGTGTAACTCTTATATAATGTGCACCCAAGAGGAAATATACTAACTTATATTAACTATTCCCCTCAATGGAAGACTAATACATTTAATAAGCATCCAAAAATAAAACTGAAAGCATTCCTCATTTACTGTAAATGTGCAATAATTATTGTGATTTCATTAAACACACTTGCAATACTGCAGTGTGTTTTTTCAAGGGATAAAGAAATGAAGTTTGTCTCTTTTCTGTACAGAAATACAATGACTCTCTGATTATATCAGAAGATGCTCGTGCTATTGATGCCATTAATTACCTGCAGAAGTATTTTGATAACCTGGACCCAACCAGATTTGACGAGACAGATCAGAAACTTTTCAGTGTTTTTGAAGGTACTTAACCATGTATATTAACTGTTTTAAACCCAGCATGTTAAAGAAAACACAGAACAAAGATGCAATAATCAAGGTTTTAAAAACATCACAAGTCGGGGCTCCTGAGTGGCTCCTCCAGTTAAAGCTCTGTCGCTGGGAGCGCAGGAGGAGTCACACAGCTTGGACGGCAGCGGTTCACGTCCAAGCTGTGCAAAGAGGCTGAACTTTGCTGAGGACTTCGAAGGGGGCGTCACATTGGCTCTGAGGCTCTCAGGGGTGGGGATGGGAAACCAGCAGGGACTCCTTCTCCTCATCGTGCAACAGCGAACCCTACTGGCCAGACACCAAGGCTGATCAGTGTTCTCCGGAATCGGTAGCCCACCCACCGCTGCTCCGGATTGCTCGGTGTACAAGCGATTCTGACTTTAGGCTTGTGAGATTGGAGGACACTCACACGCCCTCAGAACGTCTATGCTGTGTGGGGACCCACTGTGGTGAGGAGAACATAAATGGACATTCCAAATTGGGGGAAAAATAAATAAAAATAATAATTGGTCATTTAAAATGAAAAAATAAAAAATCTATTATTTTTTTTATTTTTTATGGTTGATGTTTTTGGGAAATCCTCTGCAACGGTAATATAATGGAGGCGGTCGCACATCCATATGACCAGTACGGCACACTTCACACATTTGCACATCCACATGTATAGTACGTATGTATGGCACACTCCACACATTTTTGCATACATCTGGAGAACTGATTATCCAGTGTTCATTCATTTGGTATTATTTGTTACCCCGTATCTTTCAGAGAGAAGCAAGGAGCTGCTCCGTATCGCCAGTAGCAGCGGTCGTGAGAATCCCAAACTGCAGGAGCTCCAGAGTGTGTTGGATGAGCAGTATCACTACAACTCCGAAACAAAGACCATCCTCTTCGTCAAAACCAGGGCGCTTGCAGAGGTAGGGCGGAGGAGCTGCAGTAGGGACTCAAATATCGTAGGTTAAAAACACATCTAAACATGCCTCCTGTGTTTAGCTGGGACCATGCTGAAGAATTGGGGACAGTGGCTTATCAACCGATTGTAATGCATGTCGTTTTCCATTGACTGTCTTTCATTGTCTAGGCTATTGAACAATGGATGCTGGAGACTCCAGCCTTAGCACACCTGAAACCCAAGGTTCTGATTGGCCGCAGAAGAACAGAAAACACTGCTGGTAAGAAAGCTGGATCCTACCTGATTGGACATTAATGTCAGGAGTAGGGTGGTTAGAGTAAAATAAGCATTAGTATAACTTAGGGTGCAGACATTCTGAGACGAGAAGGGATCTTTCTGTAACTATAGGAGGGTGTGTGGTCCAGTGGTTAAAGAAAAGGGCTTGTAACCAGGAGGTCCCCGGTTCAAATCCCACCTCAGCCACTGACTCATTGTTTGACCCTGAGCAAGTCACTTAACCTCCTTGTGCTCTGTCTTTCGGGTGAGACGTAGTTGTAAGTGACAATGCAGCTGATGCATAGTTCACACACCCTAGTCTCTGTAAGTCGCCTTGGATAAAGGCGTCTGCTAAATAAACAAATAATAATAATAATAACTCTTTTGAGGGATTTCATACGCCATTCAATTTGAGCTTTAACGTATCCTCTTTGTTTCTTCCCCAGGAATGACTTTGTCCACACAGAAAGATGCCCTGAGTGCCTTTGAAAGTGAGGGAGGCAGCAAGCTTCTAATAGCTACCTCTGTGGCTGATGAAGGCATCGATATCGCCCAGTGTAACCTGGTGTTGCTGTATGACTACGTGGGCAATGTGATAAAGATGGTGCAGACCCGAGGTAAGCCTCATGAGTGGGTCTCCAGTGTAACCTGGTGTATGACAAAGCTGGTTCTCAAGTCCAATTGGACATCCCTGTGTACCCCAGCTATCTGTAAATCAGGTTGGGGGGATTTACATTTCCAGGGGGTGATTTGTCACAGAAGAACCCATAAGACTGCTTGCTTGTGTGCACTTTGAGTGGCAGCAAGTCCTTTCAAGAAGGCTCTCTTATTCGGTACCATAAGAGACAGAGTTAACCTAACTTGTATGTTTCCTGCAGACAGCTTTATCAGACACTGCACTAGCCTGTGTGTTAATCCTGTAGCTCCCGTGGCTGCAGTCGGGTCAGGATGCTGCTTTATCAGACACTGCACTAGCCTGTGTGTTAATCCTGTAGCTCCTGTGGCTGCAGCCGGGTCAGGATGCTGCTTTATCAGACACTGCACTAGCCTGTGTGTTAATCCTGTAGCTCCCGTGGCTGCAGTCGGGTCAGGATGCTGCTTTATCAGACACTGCACTAGCCTGTGTGTTAATCCTGTAGCTCCCGTGGCTGCAGTCAGGTCAGGATGCTGCTTTATCAGACACTGCACTAGCCTGTGTGTTAATCCTGTAGCTCCCGTGGCTGCAGTCGGGTCAGGATGCTGCTTTATCAGACACTGCACTAGCCTGTGTGTTAATCCTGTAGCTCCCGTGGCTGCAGTCGGGTCAGGATGCTGCTTTATCAGACACTGCACTAGCCTGTGTGTTAATCCTGTAGCTCCCGTGGCTGCAGTTGGGTCAGGATGCTGCTTTATCAGACACTGCACTAGCCTGTGTGTTAATCCTGTAGCTCCCGTGGCTGCAGTCGGGTCAGGATGCTGCTTTATCAGACACTGCACTAGCCTGTGTGTTAATCCTGTAGCTCCTGTGGCTGCAGCCGGGTCAGGATGCTGCTTTATCAGACACTGCACTAGCCTGTGTGTTAATCCTGTAGCTCCCGTGGCTGCAGTCGGGTCAGGATGCTGCTTTATCAGACACTGCACTAGCCTGTGTGTTAATCCTGTAGCTCCCGTGGCTGCAGTTGGGTCAGGATGCTGCTTTATCAGACACTGCACTAGCCTGTGTGTTAATCCTGTAGCTCCCGTGGCTGCAGTCGGGTCAGGATGCTGTTTTATCAGACACTGCACTAGCCTGTGTGTTAATCCTGTAGCTCCCGTGGCTGCAGTCGGGTCATGATGCTGTTTGTGTTGCAGGCCGAGGCAGGGCGATGGACAGTCGCTGCATCCTGATCACCAGCAGCCGAGAGAACGCAGAGAAGGAGCAGATCAATATGCTGCAGGAGAAGGTCATGTATGATGCCATCCAGACAGTACAGAACATCGAGACAGACGTGTTCCTGGCCAAGGTGCCCTGCTAATCGTGTTTCCTACGTGTTGTTCTATGTAGACTGTTATGAAAACGTTCACCCACTGTGGTGTGGCCCCAGTATAATTTCTTGTACCTCACTAGCATGTATACCAATACACACCTTCTGTCCCACCAGTATAAACTAGATTGACAACCTCACCCTGTGCCATCCCCCCAATGGGAAGGCACAGACCAGCAGAGGTGATGGATGGCTGCAGTGCCGGGTCTCTTCTGTACAGGGTGGGGGTCAATCCCTTTTGTTCTATTCCAATTCCACGTCCTTTGAAGGAATTTGACTTGGAACTGGAATTGATTCAAAGGGAATGGGAATGGATATTGATGTTAAACAGGAATTGGAATTGATTCAAAGGGAATGGGAATGGATTTTAAACAGGAATTGGAATTGATTCAAAGGGAAAGGGAATTGATTAACGGGAATGGATTTTAAGAAGGATTTGGAATTGATTCAAAGGGAATGGGAATGGATTTTAAAAAGGAATTGGAATTGGAATTGATTCAAAGGGAATGGGAATGGATTAATGGGAATGGATTTTAAGAAGGAATTGGAATTGATTCAAAGGGAATTGGAATTGCCCCCAGCCCTGCTTTTGTATTGACCTCTAACTGGAGAATCATTGATCGGATTCAGGTGAGGAACATTCAGAAGCGGCAGAAGAAACAACGAGACCTGGAGAGGAGAATGGCTCCTGGGAAGAAGAAAGAAGAAACCCCCTTCCTGTTGCAGTGTGGAAAATGCCGTCAACATGCCTGCAAGACGGACGAGATCCGCGTCATACAGGTGCAGTACACACTGCTTGATGCTCCATGCACAAACACCTGAGCTTGCACATATGACATGGTGTGTTGAGGGGGTATTCCTGCAACATTTGACGTTGCCTAACAGTAATTGAACTTTAATGCTTGTGTTTTAGGTGCTCATTCTGACCTTTACGCATTGATTGTGTCTGTCTGGCCATTTTCTCCAGACTTGCATCCCTCACTCTTAGCTTGCATCGACTTCTCGGATTGGTTTTAATCCAATAAACTGCAACCCTATTTTGTACAAAAGAGTTCATAACATCAACTGCATCTTCGGGTGTACTGGGGTTGTAATGGTTACTTCTTTATTTCCATTTTTCAGAATAATCACAGGGTTGTGATCAGCAAAGCCTTCCTGTCACTGTGTAACATCCAGCCTCATCCCAAGCCTCAGGTCTGTGACGTCCTTGAGAAGAAATCCAAGATATTCTGTGGCAGTTGTAACCGGGACTGGGGCATCCTGGCCTCGTGCATGGGCCTGGATAACCTCCCGGTGCTGAAGGTGTCTGGGTTTACCTTCGTAAACTTGCGCACTGGACAGAGGAAGTCAGTGATGAAATGGCAGGATTTCCCCGGCTTGATCAAAGATTTTGATTTCGAGTTGGATGTCCTAGATCAGGATAGTAGTGAGGGGGCCTGGCCCAGCAGGCTGTCCTGAAGGTTAACGGAAGGGAGTTCCTGTTTTTAAAACAAACTCTTAGCCCTGCATTTGATCTAGTTTTAATAATAGTTTTTTTCACAAATTCTCCAAACTACAGTACTAGCCTCCCACAGACATTTCGGGTTCATTTTGGGAATAGCCTAATAACTGCTGATGTTATTAAAAAAAAAAAAAAAAAAAAAAGATTTAAATAAATAAATAAAAATTGAACACACTCTTTAAAAGTAAATCTTATTTGTAAAAAAGACAGAATAGAAGCTAGCAAATAACTCTCTTAGTTTGTACACTAGGAGGCAGGATTTAGCAATCTATGTCATCTCAGCAGCACATGGGGTGTGCTTGCACAGCAGTCTCTTATTTGTATTTAATGAATTAGGGTTGTTGTGCACCTGTTGCTATTACTAAATTGAGAGTGCCTAAATGTGGGGATATATGGAAGCGTGCAGTTGGTCCGCCCGTCTGTGAAGGTAGGGAATCTCAGCAGAGTGACCCAGCTGCTAATTGACTGCTCGGAGTGGCACACCTCATCGATGTCTGGCATTTAACATATTGATTTTAAAATGTTTCACTTCACCGACGAGATTTATTAAATGATATGAGCAAACTACTGTACTAACCCCCCTGCTTCTGAGCCATCGCCAACATAATTCCAAGAACTCAAACTCATGCCAGAACGTCCCTCACTGTACAGTTATTAAACATTAGCCTTCAACTGCACGCTCTCTGTAATATAGATCATGATCGTCATCAACATCGTCATCAAGTTGCAAACCAGGCACCATGATTTTAACCATGATTTTAACTGCCTGTAACCTAAGGAAAACATTTAGAAAGCGACAAACCATTCCAATATTTTACAAGATTGTAAGTCCCTGGAAGCAGACATGTTTAGAAAGCTACAATCCATTCCAATATCTTACAAGATTGTAAGTCCCTGGAAGCAGACATGTTTAGAAAGCGACAAACCATTCCAATATTTTACAAGATTGTAAGTCCCTGGAAGCAGACATGTTTAGAAAGCTACAATCCATTCCAATATCTTACAAGATTGTAAGTCCCTGGAAGCAGGCATGGCTGCAGCTTTGCCTGCAGTAAGTCTGACGAATGCCTTGTTGTCTTTTACACAGAGAACTGTTAGAATGCTGATGCTATATGAGCTAGTTAAACTACAATATATATACTATATATAAAGTTTTAATAAACCATTGATTAATTGTTCCTTTAATCAGGATCTCATTATATCACACAAAGACTTGACATATTAACAGTTTACTTTAAGTAGGAATGAAATATACACTTGGTGTAACTTTTATAGGTTTTGTGGTCTGTTTGTAATTTTTTTTTAAGGTTTGGTACAAAAAAAACAAATAGGCATTTTAAAGATTTTTTATTAGTTTCTGAATTCAATGACATTGTACTATTGGTGCTCATTGTAAATGTGTTGTATCTTTGATAAATTCATGCGAAATAGTTATTTGAATTCTAGTTGCAATAAATAATGGATTGATTAATGACTGAGAATGGGTCATCATTGTGCACTTATGTGGCAGTTTATCTTTGCACAACATCACTAATGAAATGAAACGAGTGGGCTATAGACATGTGCTCTTCTGCTGACTCTGCCATGATATAAAGTAGCACCTAGCGGCAGACAGGTTCAATACATGGGTATTATCTTTCAATTACTGGGACCAACTTATTAACAAATTTTTTTTTTTTTTTTTTTAAATTTAGATTGCCAATCTGCCCCGGTTTTCATCCTCAATTTAGAAACCCCAATTATGTTCCCTCTGCAACTCAGCAAGCTACCGGCCCACAGGGACGAAGGCAGCCTTTGAGATGTGCACTTGAGTTCACCTGGCACGTGGCCAGAAGGGGCCACTGTAGCTGGTGAGGTGGTACAATCCCTAACGACAACATGATGGCACAGCCAGGATGCAGACCTGCTCTCCTGTCCTTGTGCTGCACCTGAAATAGTGACTAGCGTTCGCTTTGTCAACTCCTTTTCAGATTTATTATCCCCGCACTAACCTGACTCCGACAATACTGGAAGAAAGTGTAGGAATTATAATCTGCAAAACCTTGATTGCTTGCTAGTATTGCTATACAGATATGAGCAATTCAAGTTTTAATGGTGTCCTAATCTGCCCCAGTTTGATATTGGAAAGAGAAGAGATTTTGACTTTTCCAGAGTTTTCATGGTGCAGATGGATCCTTGGCATACAGGGCAGGGCCTGTGTAAATGTCATGATATCCCCACCTCAACAAGGGAAGGATAACTGTGGAGACATACATGCATGTTTTAAAGGTTACCCAGTATAAATATCTGCCGAAAATTGTGTTAAGAGAACTTGGATGGCTTCCCTTATCCTTGTGCATGAATGCAATGGATCCTTGTGATGACCATGATGTTGGCCAAGGTCCTGTGTAATAGAGGAGGACACGACTCAACATTGCAAGAGATGAGCTATGAGGTCACGTAGAGTTCCTAGAACAAGCTCTGATAATTCGACAGGAGTAGGTGTTGTGTAGTCAGAGTACTCTCCTTTCACCTCTAGGACCTGTGTCACAAAGCATCCCGGAGATACCCGGTGTAAAACACATTCTAATAGTCTCTGTCAAAGATCATGACCCTGTATGTATAAAACCTGTCCTGTCCTTCGGATGAGACGTTAAACCGAGGTCTATTCTAAATGACACTGCAGCAGCAGTTGTGATGCGTAGTTCACCCCAAGCCTCTGTATGACTAAGTAATAATAATAATATAAAATATAGAGCACAACAGTGTGATTTCTAATCAGTTATTACGTCATGTGTAGGGGCCTCTCTTGCATGGAGACAGCTATTATTTATGTAACTAACTAGACCAGAGTAGGCAGCTTCACAATTCTACTCAGTACTTGTACTTGACAGGCCACACAATCGTCTTGTTGAACCCAAATCAAGGCTTTATTAGCAGGCAGGCAGAATAAAGATGGTGGAACTGACAGTAACTAAGAGAGCATGTACAGCACAGTCTGCAATGCACATGGAACTGACAGTAGCTAAGAGAGCATGTACAGCACAGTCTGCAATGCACATGGAACTGACAGTAAGAGAGCATGTGCAGCACAGTCTACAATGCACATGGAACTGACAGTAACTAAGAGAGCATGTACAGCACAGTCTACAATGCACATGGAACTGACAGTAACTAAGAGAGCATGTACAGCACAGTCTGCAATGCACATGGAACTGACAGTAACTAAGAAAGCATGTACAACACAGTCTACAATGCACATGGAACTGAGAGAGCATGTACAGGATTATTTCCCAGGAACCATAGAGAGGGAGCCCCCATAGCTGGCAGTTACTTACTGTATATAAAATCAAGGGAGGACAGGACCTTCCCAGTGGGCAGAACTCCGGAACAGAATGGGGCATGGCCGTTACAATTCAGATGAAACCATTCGATTTTGAATCTGGATTATAAAGGAGGTTATGATGGGGTTGTTCAATATCTGGTCACCACATTACCAAAAGGACATTATGGCCCTGGAGAGAGAGTCCAGTTAATAGCAACCAGACTAATCCCAGCAGGGCTTAAAGGAATGAGCCAAGAAGATAGGTAGAAAGAACTGAATTTATTTAGCCTGGAATAACAAAGAATTAGGGGGGGCTTGACTGAAGTCTTTAAAGTCCTTTAAGGCCCAACTCAACTCAATCAGTTACTGGGAACCGGACAAGTGCAGTCCAAAAAAAAGCACAGAAGAGGCCTGTTTGCATTGAGCAGATATAGAGATTTTAACCTCGTTTCACATTCACGAATCAGAGCCCCTTAAACAGACACGTGCAGAACGGACAAATCAACACAAAATATAGGCAGTGTCCGGTTTCATTGTTCTAATTGTCCAGATGCTGTCTTTATTGACGTGACATCCAGCAGCACAACCTGAATTAAACTCTTACATACAGGGGAAACAAACCCCGAGCTTCACCTCATTTAGAACATACAGAGAGAACATAAGAAAATGTACCAGCGAGAGGAGGCCGTTCGGCCCGTCCAAGCTCGTCCAGTTCCTAGTGGCTGATTGAGCTGAAAACTTATCTCAAGCTTGATTTGAGTCATTCTGCCTCAATAACATGACTCAGTAATCCATTTCATCTCCTCACCACTCTGTGTGAAGAAGTGTCTCCTTCCATCTGTCCTACGTCTATCTCCACTTAATTTCCAGCTGTGTCCTCTGGTCCTGGATTGTGTAGTTTAGTAAGACATTTCCTGACCTCACGAAACTCCCCACTCCCCACCTAGAATGGGATCCTTCAAAAGCATGTTAATCATGTTAGTCGCCCACACACTGCATCCTCATTTGCATAATGGCTCTTGAGAAAACAAAGAACCCACTCCTAAAGCCAGCATTGTGATGAATTCCATCGCCCCCCCGCTGGCATGTTCCAATATTACAATACATTACAAATACAACATCATTTTGGCAATGAAGGATACGATATGTATTTTATATAACAGAAGATAACACAAAGATCATTGCAGTGGGTCAGTACAGTGATCTATATATATATACAGTACTGTGCAAAAAGTTTTAGGCAGGTGTGAAAAAATGCTGTAAAGTAAGAATGCTTTCAAAAATAGACATGTTAATAGATTATATTTATCAATTAACTAAATGCAAAGTGAGTGAACAGAAGAAAAATCTAAATCAAATCCATATTTGGTGTGACCACCCTTTGCCTTCAAAACAGCATCAAGCATCAATTCTTCTAGGTACACTTGCACACAGTTTTTGAAGGAACTCGGCAGGTAGGTTGGCCCAAACATCTTGGAGAACTAATCAATGTTTCTTCTGTGGATTTAGGCAGCCTCAGTTGCTTCTCTCTCTTCATGTAATCCCAGACAGACTCGATGATGTTGAGATCAGGGCTCTGTGGGGCCATACCATCACTTCCAGGACTCCTTGTTCTTCTTTACGCTGAAGATAGTTCTTAATGACTTTCGCTGTATGTTTGGGGTCGTTGTCATGCTGCAGAATAAATTTGGGGCCAATCAGATGCCTCCCTGATGGTATTGCATGATGGATAAGTATCTGCCTGTACTTCTCAGCATTGAGGAGACCATTAATTCTGACCAAATCCCCAACTCCATTTGCAGAAATGCAGCCCCAAACTTGCAAGGAACCTCCACCATGCTTCACTGTTGCCTGCAGACACTCATTCGTGTACCGCTCTCCAGCCCTTCGGCGAACAAACTGCCTTCTGCTACAGCCAAATATTTCAAATTTTGACTCATCAGTCCAGAGCACCTGCTGCCATTTTTCTGCACCCCAGTTCCTGTGTTTTCGTGCATAGTTGATTTGCTTGGCTTTGTTTCCACGTCGGAGGTATGGCTTTTTGGCCGCAAGTCTTCCATGAAGGCAACTTTTGACCAGACTTCTCCGGACAGTAGATGGGTGATCCAGGGTCCAACTGTTTTCTGCCAGTTCTGAGCTGATGGCACTGCTGGACATCTTCCAATTGCGAAGGGAAGTAAGCATGATGTGTCTTTCATCTGCTGCAGTAAGTTTCCTTGGCCGACCACTGCGTCTACGGTCCTCAACGTTGCCCGTTTCTTTGTGCTTCTTCAAATGAGCTTGGACAGTACATCTGGAAACCCCTGTCTGCCTTGAAATTTCTGCCTGGGAGAGACCTTGCTGATGGAGTATAACTACCTTGTGTCTTGTTGCTGTGCTCAGTCTTGCCATGGTGTATGACTTTTGACAGTAAACTGTCTTCAGCAACCTCACCTTGTTAGCTGAGTTTGGCTGTTCCTCACCCAGTTTTATTCCTCCTACACAGCTGTTTCTGTTTCAGTTAATGATTGTGTTTCAACCTACATATTGAATTGATGATCATTAGCACCTGTTTGGTATAATTGTTTAATCATACACCTGACTATATGCCTACAAAATCCCTGACTTTGTGAAGTGTACCTAGAAGAATTGATGCTGTTTTGAAGGCAAAGGCAAACCAAATATGGATTTGATTTAGATTTTTCTTCTGTTCACTCACTTTGCATTTAGTTAATTGATAAATATAATCTATTAACATGTCTATTTTTGAAAGCATTCTTACTTTACAGCATTTTTTCACACCTGCCTAAAACTTTTGCACAGTACTGTATATATATATATATATATATATATATATATATATATATATATATATATATATATATACTGTATATATACTGTATATACACTCATCAGTGCTGAACAATCAGTTTTGTCCAAGGGACTAAGATTTGTACCAGCAAAAAGTATGAATTCACAACCATCAATGATATGCAGCATTTTTTCCGACGTCTGCGTCTACATGCCCACTTCACAGAAACTGATCCTTATACCTCGTCTACTCCCCTTACTAGTTCCATGCATCCCCATATTTTTCATCAATACAAACAAACCTCTATACAAAAGAAGCCCAACAACAACTTTCCGACACTAATTTCTCACTAAGAACTGCAAAGGTCTCACTCACTGTTTACAGGCCACTGTCATTTCCGCTATTAATGATGCCATCTCAAACAATTTGTTACCCACATCTTCACGTAATCTAATAGTGGAAAACTCCCATTGCAGTCGTTTCTATTTCATTCCAAAAATCCACAAACCAAACAATCCAGGCCGCCCAATTGTATCAGCCTGTTCCTGTCCAACAGAACTGATCTCCAAACTTCTTGATGAAATCTTCAAACCCCTTGTTGAATCACTGCTTTCCTATGTTAAAGACTCTACACATTTTCTAAAACAATTGGATAATTTCAAAGAACAGCACCCTTGTGATAAACCATCCAAGGTGGAAACCATTGCTCACTAAGAAGAACATGAATGCTCGTCTCAAGTTTGCCAAAAAGCACCTGGATGATCCTCAAGAGTTCTGGAACAATGTTCTATGGACAACATGGGCCCCGTTATGTCTGACGAAAACCAAACACTGCATTCCACAGCAAGAACCTCATACCAACAGTCAAGCACGGTGGTGGTAGTGTCATAGTTTGGGGATGCTTTGCTGCATCAGGACCTGGACGCCTTGCCATCATTGAAGGAACCATGAATTCTGCTCTGTGTCAGAGAATTCTACAGAAGAATGTCAGGCCATCCGTCCGTGAACTGAAGCTGAAGCGCAGCTGGGTCATGAAGCAAGACAATGATCCGAAACACACAAGCAAGTCTACATCAGAATAGTTGAAGAACAAGAAATTTAAAGTTTTGGAATGGCCTAGTCAAAGTGCAGACCTAAACCCCATTGAGATGTTGCTGCTGGACCTGAAACGAGCATTTCATTTATTATTATTATTTAGCAGACGCCTTTATCCAAGGCAACTTACAGAGACTAGGGTGTGTGAACTATGCAGCAGCTGCAGAGTCACTTACAATTATGTCTCACCTGAAAGACGGAGCACAAGGAGGTTAAGTGATTTGCTCAGGGTCACACAATGAGTCAGTGGCTGAGATGGGATTTGAACCGGGACCTTCTAGTTAAATGCCCTTTTCTTTAACCACTGGACCACACAGCCTCCTATAAGTTCATGCTCGAAAATCCACAAATGTCACTGAGTTGAAGCAGTTCTGCATGGAGGAGTTGGCCAAAATTCCTCCACGGCGCTGTGAGAGACTAATCAATAACTACAGGAAGCACTTGGTTGCAGTTATTGCTGCTAAAGGGGTCGTAACCAGTTATTGAGTCTAAGGGGGCGATTACTTTTTCACACGGGCGCATTGGGTGTTGCATAACTTTCTTTAAAAGAATTAATGAAATAGGTATTACATTTTTGTGTTATTTGTTCACTCAGGGTCCCTTTTATCTAATATTAGGTTTTGGTTGAAGATCTGATAACATTCAGTGTCAAAAATATGCAAAATGCAGAAAATCATACAGGGGGCAAATACTTTTTCACTGCACTGTGTGTGTGTGTATATATATATATATATATTAACAGTTAACAGGGCAGGCTGTAGATTGTGAAGTGGTTAATGAGACAGCACTTTTTAATTGAGAACTGTGAGTCCATGGGCACTGTTCCTCTGACAGCCCACAGGGTATAATTTTTTCAATCCTTTTTAGTCATGCAGCGCGCATACGTAACAGTGGGATGGCTTGAAATGCTTTCTCCTGAAAGGCAAGCTTAGGCTGACAGTGTTCCTTGCTGCACCAACGCACCCACTCACACCCCCACACAGACACACATACTCACACACACTCACTGAATCATTACCGTCACCAATAACAGACATGCGAGTAGGCAGAAGGGTAGCGTGGAATATTACAGGCAGCTTCCGGGCTGCCTCTGTGGTGTCTAGCCAGCTGTTTAAAGCAGTGGGAATCCCACTCGATCATCTCAAGGATCGTCTCAGGGTCCTGCCTGAGAGAGGAGCTATCATTGTGTGAAGCTTTTCCTCTGTAAAACAAATCTCAAATATCCTCGTCAATGTTATAACTAAACACAAAAGGATTACACAAGGCCAGTGTCAAGATCATGGAAACAATAACTCTTTGGAAAAAAATGTGTGTGCAATGTTATTACACCCTTTTGTGCAACTGTAAAGAGTTAATGAAAAGTACAAATCTATGATTCTGAGGGCAGCTCTGTAAAGTATGCTGTTATCTGGCTGCTATCAGGGAAAGAATGTTTTATTGCCTGAGAAATTATCAATAAAACTGACCTCACCTGACTTGGTGCAAGCAGGAGTTGTCTGGTCAAAATGTTGCTGACACACAGAGGTAAGCCAACAGATTAGTTTTGCACGCAAAGAGGTGTAGAGACTTGTGACAGAGACAGAATGATTCTTGGTGATAAATCTCCCTCCCGACCTGTGAGGGCGCTGGACTGGATGGTCAGACAATTAATTCCCAGGGTTAGACAGAAGTCAGCCATCTAGAAAGGGGGAGGAGCTACAGTACGCTAAATCATCGACCCGGAAGGGAAACGATGTGGCAGCCGCGGATTGGAGGAGCGGTTGCACTCGTTAACCAAGAGGTCATGACTGACGATACAAAAAATGCTGAACCGAAGGAAAACCTGTATTGTTATTGTGAGTGTTTTGTTTGTTTGTCATGTCTAAAGAATTGCTTGTTTGTTGTTATTAGACTGCTAACACGATCCGGAGCTGTCGCCAAAGGCCAGCACTTACCCGGACAACACTGCACCATGGTTCACAAATAAACTGTATTTGAACCACAAGCACTATAGCAATCACTGTAGACTTGTGATTGTGTTTGTGTTACGTGTGGGTGTTTAAGATCGGGACTATTATTTTGGGACCAACCCGTCGATTACAATGGAGCAATACACAATGCTGTATTGCTTGTTCTCATTATTATTTACTGTGTTTTGTCATCAGACTTTGGAATATAAAATAAAACACCATTGCAGATTATCGTTGTCTGTCTGTTTATTGATCACCGCAGCACTCCTGCACCTGCACACTGTTAACCACTTTGCCACAAGACTATATAAAACAGTGGACACTTGGAGGTGCATTTGAGAAGCATCAAGATCCTCTGTGAACACACACCAGAGCCGTGTCTGAGGCTTCTTCCAGAACCGGTAACTGACATCATTGCTTCCTTTCTGTTAATAGCTAGGGCCTCATGATTGTGTCTAATGATAACGATTAAGCTGTAAAAGTGTATTTTGATTATTAGGATCAATAAAGGAAACTTGTTCAACTCTGCTTAAATCTTTGTTGTGTGCGCTCCTTCACACAAAGAAACACAGAAATAATGTACTTTCCTTACATAACTGTCATGCAGCTGCCAGCTTGAGGTAGATTAAATAACAACCCTTTGTATCCAGGTGTGCTCATAGGGCTTTAATTATCATGCACTGCCCAAAGCGGCTTTGCTATGACTTGCCCATTTGGAAAACTTTGGTGTAAACAGGCTTTGAACCAAAAACACATTGGTGGTGATGATGATGATGATGATGCTGCAGAGAATGACCCCAGCAAGCACGAGGAAATGGGTTTACAGCATCAAGGAAATGACATATTTAAGTGTTTGTTTTTTTTAATTGCCCTTGTGTTCTATCTACATAGCATGGTTTATAAACACAAATTACAAAAGTTTGCTGGAGTGTGAGACATACTGTAGTGGGGGTGACAGTAATGAAGTTTGCACAAAGCCACAGGATGCAACAATGCCAGTGTTGAAGCTTGCACAAAGCCACAGGATGACACAATTCCCTCCTCGTCTTTCTGTTAAGAGGAACACTGCTTGTCCTTCAGATCACAGTTCATTCACACACCGCCCTGGTGCTGCCTCTTTGAAGGGGTCTGTGTGACTCACTCACACACTGCTAATCAATGCAGCTCAATACACTGCTGCCTCCTCCACCTCACAGAGCCCATCAGCACTGCTCATGCTTTTATTATCCACTCCTATTGTGTGCTTGTGATGAGGGAATGGGATTCCAGACTATTTTGTATATACAGAAAATACTTGCCACAGGCAGCATTTGTGCTGAAAAAGTGAAGCTTTATTCCATATTTTGAGATTATGAGATTTTCTGTTTGAATCAAGATTATAAGAAACCCTTGACCTGGTTGGCCAGGTTCTCACATAAAAAAAAAAGTTGATTATAGTAAAAGCATAGAAAAGTTGAAAAGCATGGTGAAGCAGGGGTAAGCACTGCAAAGCCCAGAGAGGTATAGTAAAGCATATAAAAACCATGGCAAACCAGGGTAAACTGTGTATTGGAGACATAAGAATGTGCCTTATGCTGATGTCAGTATGATTACCTCATCAGCCACTAGGAGGCTAGGAGGAGATCCATAACACTATTCAATTGAACTAAGAAACAGTAGATCTAAATACCACCATTATTTTTGATATTTTAAATATGTTTTCATTTATAACTGAGGGAAATAACATAAAATGATTACCATGCAATGTTGTTGATGTCTGATTTTCATAACCTTGAGCTCTTTTCTAATGATTTAAACAGTGGCAGTATTTAG
This sequence comes from Acipenser oxyrinchus oxyrinchus, assembly GCA_030684275.1. NCBI lineage: Eukaryota > Metazoa > Chordata > Actinopteri > Acipenseriformes > Acipenseridae > Acipenser > Acipenser oxyrinchus. Next base: position 10,291,476 of record CM060248.1, read on the forward strand.
ATATACCACAGTATCGATCAACTGAGTAGACAGGGTCTATACTGGTATACTGTATACATACAGTAATAGTGCCAGGAATATTTCAGCACTGTAATGGCGCAATGCAATATTGCAGTTGCAGTAGGTTTATTTTCTTGCCGGTTTTATACAATTCAGATGTTTTTATTACTGTTTGAAATGTGCCTCTGTCTTTTCACTTGCTTCAAAAATAAGACCCACTCTATTCATGCATGCCTTAAAAAAGCCATTCCCATTTAACAGTGAATTGCTCTGGTTATTAAGATGCGCCTTCATCGTGAGGTGAGTACTGAACCCACACAGACTTGAGAAGGAAGAGGTGAGGGGAGTGCAGGAGAGAGTGTGTGGAAGCAAGGGCTCTTCTACCAGGAGATGAGAGGAAGCTGGGGGAGGAAGGAAGGGGGTGGCTGTATCCATGGGAGCTGTGTGCTGGATTGAAATGCATTAACTTGTAAAAAGAAAACACTGATATGCTGTAGCTGTGCACTACATTATGCAGCAGCAGCAGCAGCAACCCTTTTCACCAGCTCCCTGTTTTAAGCTCAGTTTATGTTCTAAGAACGGAATGTACTTTTTTCAAAGGAGGTATTTAACTGTGGCCCCTGTTATCCCACGCTGGAGATGCGTATCCTTGGCAACAGTGGAGATAGTGGAGGCGGCACGCTTGAGAGTTTAACATACAGTGATTCTAGAGAACAGCTTCTCCAAACTGGGGTGAGGCTAGCTAAGGACATGCAGTACATCTGCAGAACAGCTTCGCCAAACTGGGGTGAGGCTAGCTAAGGACATGCAGTACATCAGCACATGTGATTGGTTGATCAGAATGTGTGGGTGCATTGAGGCTGCCAGTCTGAGCAGCTTGCATGTTTCCATGTGTGTGCAGTGGATGTGTGTCTGATGACTTCAGTTATTATTTAGTGGTGAGGGAGATACTGAATGTCACACTGACAAACTTTCCGACACCCGTCAGAAGGATTCAAATCAAAATGTTAGACCAGAGCAAGCGATATTCAGAACACGCTGCTGCTGCATGCATGACCCTCACTCAGGGCTGGATTAACCTATACGTAGGGCTTCTGATTTTCGGTTTTAACTGATAAAAACCGATAAAACACCCCCCATACAAAAAAATTAAATGGGTGGATAGCTAATAAACACCGGAAACCACCAGAAAAACACTGGAAATGGTTAATAAATCCACGTTGACTTCACCCCTTTCCCATTAAAAAATAAAATCCACTACAAATAAAAATGATGTATATTTCCCGCAATGTCCCGCTACATATACAATTGACACACTCCGCTCCGCTTGCACTCTCTGTCCCCAACGCAGGGCCAGATTAACCAATATGCCAATAACACCATTCGCCATAATATACATAGGGCCCCCAAAATATGGGCTGGTATAGGGCCCCCACGTCCTTTAATCCAGCCCTGCCCTCACTGAAGAACTGTGTGCCTGGAGTGAAAGGGTGCAAAGAGTTGAGTGCACAGAGGGGTAAACTGAGGAAGAATGCAGTGTTCAATATTGTAGCACACATTTGAAAAGGATTGTGGGACACTACAGTCATAAGAAAGGATGATTTTAATACTTTCATCCCAAATGATGTGCCACATACCATAATCACCAGATTCAGATGTCAGAACCGAGGTTTGGAAGTGCCTGGGAGGAGGTCTAAACACAGCAGTTACTCAAGGAGTAATGACATGCTATGCTAGGGGAAATGTTGCACTATCTCCAAGCCAGCTCTCTCGCTCCCCACATTTCTGACCTTGTCCTTGTTTTCCTGGTGCTGCCATGACGATGCAGGCTGCCCACTGCCCCTCTCTGGAGTGACATGGTGTTCAGAGCCCTTCTTCTATATATGTTGTGCAGAGCTGGGTGTCAGCTGGTCCTGCGGGCCCTCGGGTAATTGCTCCTATAACTTAAGAAACAGTTATGTACTGTACAAGAAACTAGTGACTAAACAGCAGTGCTACAGGGAATACCTTCCAGACAACGACAGCACTACAATCTCAACCAAACTGAAAGTGTAACAGCACCTTCAGGACCCTTTAGAACACCATGCAATTTGCACCTGTTTCTTACCTCTTTAATATCCAATTGTTGGTCTTTTGTATATTTCTTGTGAAAGACTAAAACCAATACTTAGCCACTATTTTAAGCACAGCACAGACCCCAGAGGACACAGTTGAAAATGAAGTGGAGATAGACTTAGCACAGAGGGTAGACACTGCTTTACACAGAGAATGGTGAGGGTATTGAATGAATTAACTCACCATGTCGTTGATGCTGAGTCATCCGTCCTAAACTACAGTAATGAAACACCTTGCACACGTTCAATCTGTGTTTCCTGGCTGCAAATGGTTACCTTCGGCTCCCTACTGACAATGTTATGGCAGGTGTTTCTATTTATTTTTGCATCTGGGTCACATGTATGAATGGAGGTAAACAGAATGCTTACACTGCAGAACCCTCATGCAGTACCTCCTGTTTACCAGCAGATGACAGTGCAGCAGGGTTCCACTCCTGGGGCCTCTTGGCGTCACAAACAATCTGAGCTACCCCTGACTGCTGTCTGTGGCCTGGGGGCAGTTAAACCCCTCCTGGGACAGGCATGGTTCCTCGTTCCCTGTCTTGTATGTGACTTATTATCTCTTATAAAAGGAAAGTACAGTAAACGTGGGAACCGTGGTATTCATGGGTTAGGAAGAAAACCTATATCAACAGTAAGAGCAATGGAAAAGCAGCCAGTCTGGAGGACAGCCCTGACCGCGCCCCTTGTGACATCACTGAGATCCTTCTGCTTTCGAATCTACTGCTCCTCAATAAAAACCAATACTGGCTGTCTTCCACCTTAATGACCATATTGAACTATGCCATGAAGTCAATCTTAAGCATTGTGAGTGTGTTGGACGTGTGTTTAAAACATGATGAAGCATGTGGATTTATCTTTGTAAGAGCTCAATTAGGGTCATAAGAGGACAGTAGCCCTTGTGTGTTACATTCCCTCACTTGTTATTAAAATGGTCCCTCGTGATAGACGAAAGGTCATTGTCATCAATGTGTCAACCTTTAATTATACCATACTATACAGTCAGATCTTCTGCTTTAATTGTGGCATTGGAGTGCGCACGGAGGAGGGACTGACACAGCAGCAGGGAACATTTGTACTTGTTCATTCAGTGTGCAGTGATTCACTTCATCTTTGGTCTTTGGTTTGTACTTCATGCAGTTTTAGCTCTGCATCAGTTTCTATGACAGCCTTGCTTTCCAGCCATGCCTAATTTGTCCATGCTTCCTGTCTGTCAGGAGGATCCTCGATTCCAGCTAGCTTTTCATTGGCCCCGGCTTACAACAGGAAGCCCTGACCGTGTAAGTCCTGAAGTCTGCTGCCTTCTGTACACATAGTAAGACTAACCTCATTAACAATCATGAGAAGCTGAAATAGCCCACAGATAGAAGGTGGTGGCTTGGATAGGGTTTGGGTAACTAATAATGAATTGTGTTAATAGGGTGTAGGTCAACCGAGACGTTGAACATGCTGGCAAAGAATTATACCTTCTTTCTTTTAGTATTGCTCCCCTAGTTAACCAAGTCTGCACTGGGCAACCAGCACTGCACTTACTGGAGGTGACAAGTCTACAGGCTGTATTCAGTGTTCTGGAGGGACAGGACAGCATCCCTCGGTGAAGTCTGTGTAACAGAATGGCTCGTCACGAGACAGTACAGCTCCTCTCGAAACATCACATCCCTAACATGCACAGCTGTGGAAAGCATGGAAGCACCTGCCAAGAGAGTGCCTGATATCAGCCCTCTGCTATCAGCTATCATCGTGATGAACCTGGCCTGCAGCAGGGAGCGAGATGCACATTTGATATATTTACAATATATGTATCAGGTGTGGCATTTGTACAACGAACAAATCGTTCCAGTCAGAGACATACACACAGGGGCTAGCACGTTAGGGCAGTATTTTAATGATCTTAACAGTGGCAGATCTTAATAACGCCACCTTAAACCACGTAAACCTGCCCTACTGCATTATATTCAGTTAAGTTAATAATGGGTTTTAATTCAGTGAATGTTCTCCCATAACCCAGACTCCGACCTGCACTGCAGAGCTGTCCAGCTGCTCTTGGTACAGTAGAAGAGTCATGGCCATAACCAGGGAGAAACAGGCAGCAAACAAATAAAACAAGTACAGAAGACTGTAACCTAAAAGAAGGCTAGTTCACTAAAACTGAAAAGCTGACCAAATAGTAGAAAGGATAAGGTTCAACCAGACTACAATAATATTGTAGGAACGTTTTACAACGGGTTATTATGACACAAATACTGGATTTGGGGTAACACTGCAACCCTACAAAATATTATAAACAGATGAGATTATGCACTTATTCCTTTGCTACATATTGCACACAAACACTACTACAAAGTTCACGGCTTATTTTAAAACACATATTGTACTGTGTAAGAATGCTTTTTATTTTTATTTTTTTTTGCCAGCAATAATAATATATTATTAACTGAATAGGATTTTTTTTTTTTTTTAACAGCTATCCATGGAGATCGATATTGCATGGCTCAGGATGAATTGTTCTTTTGGCCACTGTTAATGAAACCTCAGCGTCCTGTTAGCTCCGTGTTCACGTAACTGCCCGTGACAGCCCTGGTGTAGGCAGTTGTGAATGAGTTGGAGTTGCTGAGATCGTCACTATAGCTTCTGGAAGCTTCCCTGTGAATCCAAGCTCTGACTCACCACCAAAGGAATGCCGGCAACTTCATCCGAACCAAACATGTGAGGGGAGAACGCAAGCTGGCAAAGCGTCAGCCAATCACCAAACAGCGACATTGTGGTCTCGGGGGGGGGGGGAGTCAATGGTTGTGAATCCCTCCAATTAACTAGCTGCCAGGTCTAGAAAGGGTAGGGCTTATAGAATGAGTGGCAGAAATGTAAACCAATAGAATTTAGGAACAAGTTGAATGCGCTTATCTGAACGAGCAATGTGCCATAGAAAGCAGCGTGGCACGAAGCAGGAGGAGTCCTCGTTGATGCGTGAGGAGCTGGAAGACCAATGAGTCTTCTCAGAGAATTGATTGACAGGGTATTCCAGCAAGTGGGCGGTGCCGAAGGAGCTGCGTTGCTCAGTGTAGGCGGAGTTTGTGGAATAGGTTGACAAGCGAAGCGGAGTGTCAGACAGCAAAGCCGATACTCGGACACGGTAAGGTACTAGGATTTTTATATAAAATGAGCCTTGCTTTATAAAACACTGTTTCTGTATAAACGGCAGCATGGTTTTACTTGGACTATACATCAACGTGGTTGAAAAAGGAGTAAAGCCTTCCATTACGTGCTTGTTAAACACGCAAAACAAGTGCTGGGTAAAGCCGCGGTGAGAAACAAACTTAATATGATATGAATGTGGTGTTAATTCATTGTGGATGTGTATCATGGAATTGATTCGCATGTAAATGTAGCTGATGGAGTTCGAGAATGTGGAAACTGAATCCGTAGATGTGGCTGTGTGTGTAAATCATTCCACCATGTGTTTACAGTCAACACTTACATTGCTTTAGCCTCACAGTGGCGGTGGTATTTTTTTTTTTAGCTATGGAAAGAATGTTATAGTTTATTTAGATAGTAATATTTTACACACCGGTATATGCATGATGCAGCTTTTATTTTTCATTAGCGAAATTAACGACAGCAGTGAACTAGGCAAATATGCGGATTCGTTTTTGGAAATAATTCGTTGTTATTTAATGATTTGCTTCAAATGTTAACTTATGTTTTGACTACCTGGAACTGCATTAGAGAGATACAATTGTAATACAATGAGCTAAGTTGGAAGAAAGCTACACTAAAATCTAGCAGTAGTGTACTCCTGTGTGTAAACGCATTACAGCTAAATACAACTTGCTTATTTGTGATTTTAACCAACACCTGGCAGCTGTACGCGGTATACTTACTGTATGTTCATTAGTTAGTGCTACGTGTTCCAGCCATAGATCGCCTACAATTACACAATTACAACAGACCTGCTGAAAAATAAACGTGTATATGTGTACCTCGGCGCGCTTTCTTGCATTGCTGTGATGTCTTTTTAAAACTCAAAAGTAAAAGGAAATATCCATTTATCCATTCAGAAAATACGCGTCATAGAAACTAAAAAAAAAAAATCAATGAAGTATAAATCTGTACATTTGTATTGCAGTAAATGTAAGACCTTATAAGGTTATGTTGTGTTAATTGGGAATATATCACATTCTCTTGTGTTAGACTGTAAGGATTCGTCTTTCGTTCAGGGATGTGTTCATATTTATGTTATTTCATTGTAATCCTGGTTCTTCAAATTTGTAACCCCTCTGGGACACACACTGACGTCAGTCCTCAAGTATTCCCACCATGCATCATTGATTTGTTCTAGTTTGAAGCTGTTGAGGGAGGCTGTTCTAATGCTGTACAGCATGTAAGCTACCTGATTGGGGATCTCAGCGTGTCCCCGTGTATGTCACGGGCTATTCCTTTTCCAAAGTACAGCTGTAATTATCCTCCTCCCACGCTTCCATGAGTGGAATTCATAAAACTTAATGCTGTGTATTTTTTCTCGAATGTAACATCCTCAAATCTAGGACTCCTTTCTGGGTAATAAAACCATTCTACCTGATAGTACATCTGGATCTAGACTGAAACTTCTGTTCGAGTCCATTGCAAGTTGACTTAGTATAACAAAATCCATAGATTTAACAATACAAAAATATATTTTGAACTCCTAGGGGTAGAGGTATATTGTTTTAACTTACATGGACAGAAATAAGAGAGTGGCAAAGGATTTCATCAATTAGATGGGTGATGGGTGCTGTTCACACACAGTTCAGCACACACACACAGCTCTCATTCACAGTCTAGTCACAGTGATGGGTGCTGCACACACACACACACACAGCTCTCATTCACAGTTTAGTCACAGTGATGGGTGCTGTTCACACACCGTTCAGCACACACTACCCACACAGTGCAGAGCGACCCCATCCACATCACCACACACAGTTCTTCACCAGCACACAAAGGTGGCACTGGATGAAACTTTTGTCTGCTTGACTTGTTTTCCATGTCTTTTTTGTAGTTTTGGATGTGTGTCACACTGTTGTCCGCTGGCCGCGTCTTGCTAACCCCGTGCTTTTTCTCCCACTGGTTTCGGCAGCAAGCGAGGTTGTTTGTCCCAGAAGAGCACTGACCGTGAGCTCATCGCCATGGGGAAAGATTACTACAGGATGCTGGGGGTCCCATCTGGCTCTAACGAAGACGAGATCAAGAAGGCCTACAGAAAAATGGCGCTGAAATTCCACCCGGACAAAAACAAGGACCCCAACGCAGAGGACAAGTTCAAGGAGATCGCAGAGGCCTACGAGGTGCTGAGCGACCCCAAGAAGAGGAGCATCTATGATCAGTATGGAGAGGAGGGTGAGTGAGAGCCTTATAGAGGCAGGGGGGTGAGCTAGCCATGGACAATACAGAAGGGGGTGAGCTAGCCATGGGCAATACAGAAGGGGGTGAGCTAGCCACGGGCAGTACAGAAGGGGGTGAGCTAGCCACGGGCAATACAGAAGGGGGTGAGCTAGCCACGGGCAATACGGAAGGGGGTGAGCTAGCCACGGGCAATACGGAAGGGGGCGAGCTAGCCACGGGCAATACAGAAGGGGGGTGAGCTAGCCACTGGCAATACAGAAGGGGGGTGAGCCAGCCACTGGCAATACAGAAGGGGTGAGCTAGCCACGGGCAATACAGAAGGGGGTGAGCTAGCCACGGGCAATACAGAAGGGGGTGAGCTAGCCACGGGCAATACAGAAGGGGGTGAGCTAGCCACGGGCAATACAGAAGGGGGTGAGCTAGCCACGGGCAATACAGAAGGGGGTGAGCTAGCCACGGGCAATACAGAAGGGGGTGAGCTAGCCACGGGCAATACAGAAGGGGGTGAGCTAGCCACGGGCAATACAGAAGGGGGTGAGCTAGCCACGGGCAATACAGAAGGGGATGAGCTAGCCACTGGCAATACAGAAGGGGGGTGAGCTAGTCACTGGCAATACAGAAGGGGGGTGAGCTAGCCACTGGCAATACAGAAGGGGGCGAGCTAGCCACTGGCAATGCAGAAGGGGCTGAGCCAGTCACTGGCAATACAGAAGGGGGGTGAGCTAGTCACTGGCAATACAGAAGGGGGGTGAGCTAGTCACTGGCAATACAGAAGGGGGGTGAGCTAGCCACTGGCAATACAGAAGGGGGGTGAGCTAGCCACTGGCAATGCAGAAGGGGCTGAGCTAGCCACTGGCAATGCAGAAGGGGCTGAGCCAGTCACTGGCAATACATGGGGGTGAGCTAGCCACTGGCAATACAGAAGGGGGGTGAGCTAGTCACTGGCAATACAGAAGGGGCTGAGCTAGCCACTGGCAATGCAGAAGGGGGGTGAGCTAGTCACTGGCAATACAGAAGGGGGGTGAGCTAGTCACTGGTAATACATATTAACCCATTAAGCGCCAAATAAAATAAAATAAGAACACAAGCTGTATTCATGTAATGTGATACATTACATTTAGACTTAACTTTTGTGGTTCATCAAAATTAGAGTTATCATAACAATATAGAGAATTCAAGTAACAGGTAGATGCCAGTTAGAAATGCTCCAAAAAAGCTACTGCCTATAGTGGAGGGGTTAACAAGGTACTGACCTTGTAATTGGATTTTAGTGGCACTAATAGTGATACTTTACCAAACCTGAAGAGTGTAAACTTTTAAACTTACTTGACACCCCTACAGTAGTTTCCACCACAATTTAAAATGTCCTTTGTCCCTTATGAGACCCCAGGCTAATTTAGGCATTTGTCTAGGAATGGGTTCTGGAGAGGTTATGAAGATTGAGAATGCAATGTGATTTGTTAATGTGTATATAGGGCTTATTAAAGATCTATTATGTAATTTATCCTTTGCTGTTTCAGTACATTTTCTTGCAATTCAAATGTAAACTGGCAACCTTGGTTTGTATCATTATTGCTTGATTCTTCAGGGTGTTTTTACAGAGTTCAGATTGGAAATCGTTTCTTTCAAATGAGGTGCTAGACAGTGAGTTATTTCTTGGAGATGTGTCCTCTGATAGTGCTAGACTGGTAACCTCTTTACAGACACACGCGCACACACACTAGACCTTTTCATCCCCCTTCTTCAAGCTGGTCTCAAATACCAAGACAGCCTTACTGTAGGCCAGCCTGAAACATCAGATTTAACTACCTATGGGATACGCATTGTTCACTACTGTACACACTCTCACAAGCAAAGCAGGACCAGATGCATGTTTCTTCTGTGTGGTGCTGATGAGGAAGTTTCTTGTCTTGGGTCTGCAATTCCTCTTGCTGCAGTATAGAAGTACTGTACTCCTTTTCTTAACCAAAGACAGCACTGACACCTCAGAAATAAATACACAGATTATTAATCTGACCCTTTTAATATTTGAATATTAGTGCAATGGGAAAGCCTAACCCCAGTTTAGGTCCTGTATGGACTTTTTAGACTCGTTTTTAGTTGAGTCTTTTCCGGAAATGGAAATGAAACTATAACATACAAACCAATGGGTATGAATAATTTTCGTAGCCACTCTTGTTCGATTAACAGCTGTATGGAAACAGACAAATCCAAAGAGTGAATTCCGCTGAAAATATCTGGATGTGAAGTAAACGGGAGACCTAAGATTCCAGAAATGACCCCTGCATTCTAGGCATTGTCCGGTATAGAGACACATGCTGCTGTCCTCAACTCCCGACAACACTGCATTCAGCCCTGCTAGGACACAAATATATACAGGGTGCTATAAAACAAAAGAAGATTATTAATTTAGGAATATCAGTACATACAGCAGAAATACAGTAGAGCGTGGTCTCCCATAGAGCAGGGTTTGAGGGCAGCAACAGTTAGTGGTGGCTGCTGTTCAGATACATCTCATAGCAACGGCAGGGTCAGTTTGTTTCATGTTGGTTTCAGTTATCCTGAGATGTTTGTCTCTAGCTTGAATCCTGACCTCAGCTGCCCTGTACAGCACAGTATTTTCTTTTTAGTTTTATGGCTCTGTTCCCCCCCCTCCCCCTTGAAATGGATTGTTCTCTAAGCAGAGACTGCCTGTTCTTAAGTCGGATGTGCTGTGAAACACTGTGTGGTGTAGCTGCTGTTCTGAACTTATTAAATTACAGGGCCAGTCTGCAGATACCATGTCTAAAATTAGAGCTGGCAGACACTGTGAGCAACTCGGAGATGAGCAGATCAGCTCTCTGAGTTAAAGCTACCGAATTACAGACATTTCTGTGCTTTTCACTCAGTTCTTGATTCCACAGGCTGTACGTTGAGCAAAGAGACTCTACTGTTCCATGCATATCCTGCGCTTGTCAGTGTGGATAAGCGGATTGATACCCAGGGCTTTAGAAACGTTAGCGCTGATTCATTTGTTTTACTCTTTATGCACACGTAAAGATTTTACGCAGAGATACGCTTTGAAAGTAATAACTTAGGGGCATATGCAAGACTGGGAGCAGTAAACTGATCTGTTGACTGGAATGATCTTTCTGAGAGCATACTAGTAGTCAGTCATTGAATGGAGTTATCATTCCTTGACAAATATAAAAAAATATGTACTCTTACCTTGCTTGTAGATCTCATCCCTCTCACGCTGCTCCTCCTTGTTTCTGCAGGTCTGAAGGCTGGGGGAGTGGGCTCATCAGGGGGTCCTGGGAGCACCTACCACTACACCTTCCACGGGGACCCCCACGCCACCTTCGCCTCCTTCTTCGGGGGCTCCAACCCCTTTGACATGTTCTTCGGGCCTGGCCGCCCGCGGGGCACCACCAACGGCTTCGACCACGTGGGGGGGGAGCAGGACATGGACCTGGACATGGACGGGGACGAGGACCCCTTCAGTGCCTTTGGACGCTTCGGCAACGGTGTGAACGGGTTCCACCACGGCGGCGGCGGGCGCAGGCACCCCGCGGAGCCCCTGCACAGGCGGGGCAAGCAGCAGGACGCCCCTGTGGTGCACGAGCTGCGCGTATCCCTGGAGGAGATCTTCCACGGCTGCACCAAGCGCATGAAGATCACGCGGCGCCGGCTCAACCCCGACGGCAGGACCGCACGCTCCGAGGACAAGATCCTTCACATTGTCATCAAAAGGGGCTGGAAGGAGGGCACCAAGATCACCTTCCCTAAGGAGGGGGACGAGACCCCCGAGAACATCCCCGCAGACATCGCCTTCGTGCTCAAGGACAAGCCTCACCCGCACTTCAAGAGGGACGGCTCCAACATCATCTACAGTGCCACGATCTGTCTGAAAGAGGTATGCAATGCAAGTGTTCAAAGGGATGCTTTGTGTCAGCAGCATTTCCCTGGCACAGCAATCCCTTGTTGTTTCATGATTGAACAATTCCCTGATTCAGCAAATGCACAGATCATGTTGGCAATAAATTGTACTACACTGTTTAAGGGACCTTCACTAATTCACTGTTTTCAGTCATTCATTATTTGTTCATGTGTATTACGGATAGTAAAATATTTGCAGTAGCTCTGTATTTAATTCTTTACCTGTTTTATAATATCCTGTTGTGTGTGTGTGTGTGTGTGCGTGTATGTGTGATCTAAATTGAGAATGATAGACAGCACACTTAGGAACATGTCAATTATACTATCCCTTGAAACGCAGAATAAGTAACATTTCTTGCCTCTCTTTAGGATAACTAGAAAATCTTGTATTGTTTTGCTGATCTCTATTTTTTTCAGGTGAAGCCATTTTTGCCACAACACTACTGTATAAGTTCACTTCTTTCCTGTGTTACAGGAAATAGGACCCTACCTGAGCCTCATGTTCCAAGCAGGCAGGTGGAGGATCCTAGTAACTGTAACACAGGAAGTTAAACTTATAGTATTGTTGTTGGGGGGAACTGTCTTCACTTGAATACAAGTGCAATGGAAAACAAGAAATTCAAAACGGCAAGACAACACAGGACTTGTGACAATGTTATGTTAATGGGAGGAAAGAATGTGTTATTGCCAAATTTTTCAATGAGGTTTCTTAGTTATAAGGACGTCTTATTAAGACATTTATCTTGGAATAGCTAGTTTTCTTTTGCTTTGAAAAAGGACTGTGCCATGTGTAATGTGATGTGTTGTTGTGAGTAGTGAGACCAGCATTAGTTGGCAAGGTGTATGGAGAGCAGGACTGTACTTTCCACTAAGTTCAGCTTGGCTGCAGCTCCCAATGCAGCACCTGGTACTGTACATGAGTTACATGGCCTGTGCCCACTCCTCACCCCACCCCCAGCACAGCCGCCTTAAACACTGCACAGGAATGTATCAGTTGTACAAAGAATTCAGCATCTATGCTGCATGTACTAAGTTGTCTTCCATCCACAGCTGCTTCTGCATGCCAGATTAAGCCTATGAGCCTCTGAACACAACACAAATACAGATGAAATGGGAGATCCCTCAAAATGAGTGTCATCTTCACCCCCCCATCAGTAACAATCAGGAGATCTGTGACAAGCTTCACCTCCTCCCTGCTGCTGAGAGATGTGAGGCTGCATGATGCAGTGTTGACTCTGTTAAATGATAAATGACTAATTTAGTGTTGGAACATGCCACCTCCACCACCACCACCTCTCTCTACACAGAAAGCGTTCTGCTTTAAAAGTACTTGTGGAGCCTACGAGATGCATCACGCCTGCATCTCCTCATCAGCAGCAGAATCCCAGCAGTCTGTGGGAGGAATCTGTTTGCAGGGGAGTTGTGGAGTCTGTCAGTATGTGACGATTGGATTCACATGGCAGTTGATGCCCAGCTCACATTAAGTGTGGGGCAGCAGGCATAAGGCTGTCACATTCCCCCCCCTTGGCTCAGGTGAGGCAGAAAAAGGCAGCCCTCTTGAGGGCTGCCTTTTACAGGGGCTGCACAGCATGTTAGAAACACCTGCCATAGCACTGATTTGAGGTGAAGAGTCTGCAAGGGGTTTGAATTGTTCTGGAGAGATATATGACCACTCTTCAATGATAAGTAGCTCCTTCAAGGGATTTAGGAGTAGAAATATGCGCAGACAGAGATGCAGCTTATTATTATTATTATTTATTTATTTATTTATTTATTTATTATTTTACATACAATTACCCACTTGTAGAGTTGGGTTTTTACTGGAGCAATCTAGGTAAAGTACCTTGCTCAAGGGTACAGCAGCAGTGTCCCCCACCTGGGATTGAACCCACGACCCTCCGGAGTCCAGAGCCCTAACCACTACTCCACACTGCTGCCACAGCTTATAGGCACTCCTGCACAGGCGTCTTTATTAGATTCAGATTTAGGAAGAATAACACGTGTGAATCACTTGTACTGTACTATGAGGTACGACACTGATTGATAGTATTAACAGCTGCAAGCCCTTTGCACTTTAAACCTCAGCCTTCACAAGCACCTGCAGATGGGTTGAGAGATTGCAGATTCCGTCCTTGGCCTCGGCTTGATTCTAAAGCAGTGAGGCAGCTGGCTGAATCCTGGGTTAGCCTCTCGATCCCAGAGCTGTGGCACTGCAGAGCACACCGGTGTTAGCGAGCAATACAGACCCATTGAAACTGCACATGAAGCGCTGTGGAGGAGTACTTGTGCCTCTCACAGTAAGGTTGTTCTAGTGAAAACATGCTTTGTGGGTTCTTAGTGCATTAACTAACTTATCACCTGGTGTGGTAGGAAGGGATGGGTGAATGGCTTCTTCTCATTCACAAACCTGTGTTCTTATTTATATCTGTTCTTCTAATACATACTTCATGATAAAATAGCTGTATTTGTGGCATATATACACATACACTAGTTTTATAACAGTTCATTTGCATGATAAATTTGTTATCATGGGTAACCGACATGGGTAATTCACTAACAGCAGAAACTCACAATAGTGTCCTGTAAAAACATAAAGGTGTTGGGCTCTTTTTCTATGCACACATTTTATATATATTTTTCTGAGCTTCTTTGTTACAGTACTGGGCCATTGTTTCTGTAGCTCGGTCCACTTGAGTCCACGCAGTGACACCGCAGGCAGGTTGATGAGGACTTTGCAGTGCGTGGAGTGATTTAAATCCACCCTGGGTGTGGAGCTTCCAGGAATGTGGTGCCCCTCTGCGATGTGTTAGTCTCGCAGAGGTCTCTGTGCAAAAGGCTTTGCCAGCACTAGAAGAGAATTATTGTACTGGGGTGAGAACAGCAGAGGAAGTAGAATTTCAAGGTATGGGCTTGACTAGATTAGATTAGATTAGAAAGCATATCCAGAAATAAAATGCTCCCGTAAGCAAATGTCAGGGTTTAGGATTTCCGTCAGTGAAGCTGGGATAAGTTTCTGGGAACCTCTGGCAGGAATTGCTTTTCTTTTTGCCAAGGCCAGTTCCAGCTTTGCAGATCCAAGTGTACCAACATGCAATCCATCCCTGCAGTGCCGAGCTTGAGTGCAAGGCTGTTTGTTTCCATGCATGTTTCTGCGTGTAACTGTCTTTACCTGGGTGATGTATTTATTGTGGTAGAGACGCATTGCGAGAGATCCAGCACCTCTGTAGTGTGCATGTATGTTCAGAGGGGTTTCAGTGGGTAGTGCTTGTGTGATGAACAGCAAGGGACTGTAATCCACAGCTGCAGTACAGTAACATAACTGATGAAATGGGCGATAATGTTTTTTGTGTTTTCAATAGGAGCTGCTTACATTGGATGTATATTGCCTGTGATTCTGGGTGTAATTGGGAAGCACCAGTGAGCAATCTGCCTATTTTCTAAATGAGAGAGTTACATAATCATTTTACTGCATTGTTTTTCCAATTCTGTTTTGCTCTCAAGGGTGAGCGTAGATCTATATCTCTAAAGTTATGACGCTTGAATTCTCATTACCTGAAGCCAAAACTGCTCATCTCCCTTTTATTAAAATAGGGTACGATGACACAAAGTGCAAATGTTTTTTAGAGTTCATGTTTCTAGGCAGATGTTAAAAGCTATCTGAAATCTAAAAACAAACACTGATGTCATGAAGCATGTGCAGAGTGGTTAATGATGTATTTCAAGTCCAGCTAAGTAGTTTATACAAATAAACATGAATTGCAGTCCTTACCGGATGGGCTTTTCATGCTGGCTTTGTTTTATTTGGTTTGGAAATCAAGCGGAATCAAACATCCCGAGATCACTGAGTTACACTATGCAGTCCTAGACTAAGTATAAGTATCAGAATGTCCATAGAATTCAGAGCACATGATTTATCATCAAGATTCCAAAATGCTTCCAGAATTTGAGTTAAAATAATGTTGTCTTAAATTGTTTATAATAAATGAAGTTTAAAACTTGGGAAGGACTGCCCCCTGCACACATTACATCATCCAACTCTGTCCTATCAGAAAACTAGACTGGTAGCTTACCCTTCTATTGCATTTGAGTCATTCCCCTCCCTCCACCTCCCCCAGCTCCACTCTTGCAGCCTCCTCATTGGTACTTGTCTGTTATGGAGGGTCTACTGCCTCATCCAGACACTAAAACCAAGCGTCGTTCCTGTATGTCGCATAATCCTCATCAATAATAAAATAAAACTAATTATTCAGAGTTTTGTGTTGTAGGGATTTGTCCTGATCTACTAAATCTAAACTAGTGCTAGCCATTGGCTGAGTTGACCTGGAATGAACCTGGAGTGGTTTGTTTTTCTGTGATTAAAATAAGCTCTGCCAAAGGCTCTGACTGCTTTCCGTCCATGCACTGCTTGGCTGTAGGTTATGGATATATATTTAACCCTGCTTGGCTACCAGACTGTGTATTCAGCAATTTCCTATTTGGCCCGCAGTTGACACGCCGTGGTTTGAAAGCTTGCCTTCCCAAGCAAGAATACACTACAAAACAGACATCAGCAGCGAAAGGGCATCTTGATGATTTACAGACAGTATTTCAATGTACAGAGGTGCAAGAAGACTGCAGAGGAGTACAGCACACGTTTAGTCACCAGGCACCTTACCTGCAAAAGTTACATATCTCAATAGGGTCACGGGTTAGAGGAAATCGTATCAAACACGTTTAAACCTTACTTGAGAATATGTTGGGGTTGCCATTGACACAACACAACAAATTGCTCTGCCACATGGGTGGAAAGCCTACCTAGAAGTGTGTTCAGGTGAAGCAGCCTGGTGGTTAGGTTGTACATTGCAGTGAACAGATTTATTAGAATATTGGCATATCTATATCCGAAGGGTACTTCTACTGGCAGTCAGGCTTTCAATATGCTGCACATGGGCTCTTGAGGTCGGCTGGCTTTGAATAGCTACCGTAGCATACACTGCTTGGGGGGGCTGATTACCTTTGACACACTAAACCTCAGTTTAAAGGGCAGCTTGGTATGTATATTAAATATCAGCGTCATCTTAACCGATGTACAGTATTCCTCTTAGATTTCAGGGTGTGAGGAATAGAAATCTGAATGTTACAAAGCGAATCTGAATCACAAGAATACAGAAAGATGACTGTTTCATACCCTTACCCACACAGCAAGTCCATTGCTTACCAACCTTTAGTAACTTAAGATATCAGTTGATTCATACTCATTGCATTGAATTCATATAAAACAATGGCATATTCCCTCTGTTCTCTCTCTCCCACTCAGTTTCCAGCCCACGTTCTCTCCTCCCTGCTCCCTGCACATACCAACTCTAGAAACCATTTTATTAGCTCAGCTGATTCCTCAGTTACCTCATCAGCTCTGGAAGATGAGAGCTCTGCTAAATTTAGGGCCCCTGTGCACTCCTGCACTCCCACACAAGCACACACACACAGCAAGCTGGCAGAATTGTTACCCCTTGCTAGTAAAATTTGTTTTTTATTTTTATCATTTTTGTATTTTCACTCATTCCCCTCCCCTCCCCCTAAGACAGATCTGTAAAAGCAACCGCTAAAGTCATTTCCTTAAAAAAGCAGGTTTCTAATGCTGCATAACTTCTTTATAGGCTTAGTAAAGGTCATAGTACATTTTGAATTGGTCTTAGTTGCAGGTAGAATTCAAACTGCACATATAAGGGTGGGGTGGGTGTGTAGGATACAGATCACTCACAGCTGTTACTGGTGGGATGAATGTGTCATACACACAGATCCCATAATGAACATGAACAGGTTTTGAGATTAATCCGTGCTAGAAATACTAATGCAGCACTAGCCATAACATTTCAAATGCTGATTGAGTTGCACATCACCTATATGTATAATGCTGTGCCCGGATGTTATTAAGTCGTTCCTTTGCTTTCTTTCCCAGGCTCTGTGTGGTTGCACGGTCAACATTCCCACCATCGACAACCGAGTAATTCCTCTGCCTTGTACTGACATCATCAAACCAGGGACAGTGAAGAGACTGCGAGGGGAGGGGCTGCCCTTCCCAAAGAGCCCCACGCAGCGCGGGGACTTGATAGTGGAGTTCAAAGTGCGCTTCCCTGACAGAATACCTCCGCAAAGCAGAGAAATCCTGAAACAGCACCTCCCCCTGTCCTAGAACAACTGAGGGGGGGATCTGGGTAGGGCAGGGGCTTTATTTGAATTGGATTTCTTTTCCACAGACACTAATATTCAAAGGAAGAAGGACAACAACTGAAACAGAGTATTCATCTTATTAGTATTATCTTATGTAAATTGTATTTTTGTAAATGTTTTTAGTTTTATTTATTTTTTTCTTTTAATTTTGTGTTTTGAAAATGATCGCTTCTGGGATTAATCTCCAGTCACAGCGCCGGGAGATGTGGATTTTCTAACCCACACATTTTTACTTGTGGAACTTTATCTTGATGATTTTTTTTAAGGGATTTGCAGACGGCTGAGGATGGTGGGATCTTAATTTAGTAACAACTGAACACCTGTTTCCCTGAATGCTCCTGAAGGAATTCTGCACCGGATTGGAAACTGTGGGACTGTTCTTAAGTTTCCTTAGTGGCCTTTTTCTGTTTCGGGGAAGAAAAAAAAAAAAAAATGGGTTGTTTCGACTGGGGCCGGGCCAGGGATAGAAAGCACAGAATGTGAAGCTGTATGGTGGGTAAAAAACTTGTGGGAGTTGGGTCACTTTACAGGAAAGGGTTTCCACATAAAGTGGAGTCTTGTGTCCTTTTCCAGTGTGAAAATGGTGCTGAGGGAATGACTCGGCCAGGGTCCTTCTCTACTCCATTCACAGAGCAGGGTCCTTCTCTACTCCATTCACAGAGCAGGGTCCTTCTCTACTCCATTCACAGAGCAGGGTCCTGCTCTGCTCCATTCACAGAGCAGGGTCCTGCTCTGCTCCATTCACAGAGCAGGGTCCTGCTCTGCTCCATTCACAGAGCAGGGTCCTTCTCTGCTCCATTCACAGAGCAGTTTCGAGGGCCTTTGCTCCTAGAGCTGAGCTGCTCTGCTCAGTCCCCTTTATAATAGAGACGGAGGGCATTTCGGCTGGCTTTCCAAATGAATGGATGCTGGGGGAGCGTGGGTGTTAGGAAAACCATGTTATTATTTAGTGGCCCTGACGTCTATGAAATGTGGGGTGTTCTGTTACTTTTTTCTTTTGGGAAGGAGGGTTGTCTAGAAGAAACAGTACCTCAGTGAATATGGAGGAATCCCTGAACTCAAAATATATAATCCAAGGGACTAAAACCAAAACTAACTTATTTATTCTACTGTGTTATAGAAAGAAAAAAAAAAAATGTATAATATAAGCTAACCTGAAATGGAGTGTTTTTACTGACTGTAAAATATGTAAAGAAGCTTTGTTGAAAATGGTATCTAATGACAAAACCAATTTTCATTTTCTATCAAATGGAGTTTGTATAAAAATTGCAACAAAAAATATCTATATTAAAAGGGTTTCATAAGAAGGGTTATGCAGCAGTACTAAAAGAAACTCATGGCTGCTTTCACAGATCATGCAATGCCTTGCCTTTTGACTTTGTGTCAGAAAGTGTGTCTTCTGATTGACTTATGTAGAGGAAGGGTTGTCCCCTGCTCTTGATCACACAGAATGTCACATTGTTGGCAGTGTCTGCTCCCATCAGAAGATGCGAGTACACCTAAGCCTGTTGTATCGAATTACATTGACAAGTTCACGAAACACAAGGCAAAATTTTCAGTCAACTGCTAAAGCAGCTTATTGATTGTGACATTTTTAAGTATTTTCCCGTTGCTCAAATTAAGGCTGTTTTGATGCTGCTGCTTTTACTTTTGACAGGGGAATTAGTTGGAAAGTCATTGCCAGCATCTAGATGGAAACGTTTCCTGACTGTTTACTTGTTTCATAGGCTTTAGGCGAAGGTGTGTTTTTATTTTATTTTTTTAATTTACACTACTCCCTCGATAATTCACATTACACCAAGTTGACAAAGCATTGTGAAAGTGTACTAACTTGTACTGCATAAGGACCCTTCCTAAGTGTGGGTGTGTAAGCCTCTGTTCCTTCCCTTGGCTGCATGGCTTTAATGCCCTCAATCCTGTGAACAGCAGGGACAGAGATGCCTTGATAAGAATGTCATTACGATCTGTTTTCTGAAGGATATTTGATGCCAAACTGTGCAGTAGCTTTTGTCAGCGACACATTTCAACTTTTTTTTGTAAACCAATTTAGAACCAAATCATAACTAGCAACATTAAAATGATTGTGACATTTCTGTAGCTTTATTTTGTTGTTGTCGTTGTTGTTCAATTCTGAATGAATCATTCAAGGTTTTAGCTGTGCTGTTAGAATTTTAATAGGGTTTCTTATACAGTAATCAGTCAGTACTTAAAACATCCAAAACGAAAATCACATTTAAGAAAATGCTTTTAAGATATGTATTCCATCTTGATACGTATGGATGTGATGTGCTTGCACGCTACAGCACTCTGCTTACTCAGTATAAAAACGGCTGCATATTAGATCACCATGCTGCTTCAGACTGGGAGAACATTTGCACAATTTTAATCTGGTTTATTTATAATGTTGCCAGGGGGTAACAATTATTTTCCTACAGCATACATAAAAAAATAAGTAAATAAATAATTAGTTGCCAGCACAACAAACCTACAATGACAAAAAAGGGTTATTTGTACCGGGGACATAAATACTAATAAAATAAAATATACTGAGCATCAAAAGAAACTTATCACTTATATTTGAGCACCAAAAGAAACTTATCACTTATATTTGGATAAAATTCACTAGATGTGTTTTAGAGCAGGTGCAGTGACTTTTTATTATGCTGATTAACAATTGACATCACGAAGATGCTGCAAAATGATCTGTCGATTGTGTGCAGGTGTTGTGACTCTTGGTCTCCCAGTTCATGGCCTGTCATTAACAGAGTGTGTCTGGTTATACCGTCTCGCCCAGTTTTAAATTGCTGGCTGTGAGCACCCAAGCCAGCGAGCCACAGTACGCTGCCCTTGTCCAGCCTCCAACATGCAGATTGTACAAAGGCGCTGCTCTCTTGACAGACGTGGCATATTGTTTTTTTTTTCTGCGATTGCTTTATTGCTTTTATTCACACTTACAATTCAACAGCTGAAATTACTCCATATCCAGTGTCCAATCAACTGTCTCACTAATTAGGTGATTAAGTGCATATGCTTCAGTCATAGTCATTCAAGCGTGTCATGGTCAAGGATAAATGATCGAGTGATTAAAAAGAAACCAAAAACATTTTGTCAATTTCCAGCATTTATATACCTTATTTTTTTCCTAAAAAAATGTGTTATAATAGTGATACGTTTCTTTTGATGCTTGGTATACATACAACCCAACCCTACTCCTTTTTACATTCTTTACAACATCTCTGAAGGTACAGCACCACAGAACTGGTCTACAGTATTACTACAAACATATACACACAGTCTGCCCCACAGCACATCATGTTTTAGATAGAGTGAAATGGGAACTGCAGAGAAAGCATATTGCAGTGGGGGAGTAACTGCTCTAGAGCTTTTAAAATATGTGGAACATGAACAATGAGCACAGTAAGTAGAGCAGTGGAAATGGCAGTGAAGATCATTAAGGGTAGGAGGAAACACCTTCACGCCCCCACACCTCAATCCTCTCAGCGCTCCTTTCTGAAATGCCAGCCAGACTGCAGCCCGCCACCCCCACATGGGAAATCGTGAGCTTTGATCCACTAAAACTACTTTTTTTTTTTTTTTTTTTTACAGACTTTTAGTCTGTGAGGTAAGAGAAGTTGCCTTGACAAGATTTTGAAAAAAACATGTACGCATCATAAAGTAAAGCACGCAAAAGAAAAATCACCATGACCTACCGCTGGGGTGGCCAACCCTGGTCCTGGAGAGCCACAATCCTGCAGGTTTTCTGGGTATATTTAAATCAACAATGGCTAAAGAGCAATTAAGAAAATAATTGGTTTAATGAAGTAATTGAGAAAGCAGGTGGAACGGAATCTAGAAGACCCTGCGGCTCTCCAGGAACAGGGTTGACCACCCCTGAACTACAGTGTATCCACTGTATGTACAAAAAATAATAATCAGTCTTAACTTCACAATCTGGTGCACAAAACTATTTCTTTTCGCACATAAACTGTTGAAATAAAAAAAGGTTTATCATTCTAGAGAATATGCAGTACCTGCTTGGGAACAGTCTCACCACAGTACATATACTCTTCACATAGTGTAACTTGCAGTTCCATTTGTACCTAAACTTGGACAACAAGCCTGTCTCCCGGGAAGTTAGAAAGAGGGACCAACATGAAAAGCTTTTGTAGCAAATTATAAGCAAGGAAGAGTGAGTTTAGAAACGTAAAAGCGTTAGGGAAGCAGGACCTGCGCAACATTTTAAAATGATCGTAACAATACTCACTGTGGGCAATGAAGCAACACACAAATAATAATTCTCCTCAATTACCTTTTTAAAATTTAAACCCAGTAGTTTCAATACTCTGAAAACATGTGAAAATGCTAAATATTGCACAAGTGACAAAGCTCTCTATAAATACCCCCCCAGTTTCTTGCCACACGATCACATGAACAATATCTCTTATTTTTCTACCTCATCCACCATCTCTGCTGACTGCCTCCCCAAAGTGCTGCATGGTGCTGGGTGCACAGCCCTGCCATGGGCTGCCATGGGCCTTCCTCTTGACTTGTGGATAGATTTACTCAACCCATCCCACACTGGGGTCAGTCACAGCTGGATTTCATTACAGCATTTTTCAGCTCAGGGATCATCCTCAATTGCATCATCCACCTAAATAAAAGTGGTTTATGCAACCCAGGCCCCCCGTGTTGTAATCTCTCGATTCAGCTGTGACTCATCCTAACTGGGTATAGGGTGGGTCACATTGTCCCCGAGCCCCACCATCTCAGCTCCTCTTTTCAGAAGGTGATGACGACCTTCTCTCTTGAGATGCAAGCTGATTGTTTAGCTGACAGGACAGGTCAGTCTGCGTGTTTGTCTGGTGGGGGGGTGGGTAGAACATGCTTGTATTGCCGGGGGTCTGGGCAGCTTCGTGAAGTGAGTTTCAGAGCAGAAACCAAAGAGATGCGTTCCATACCTTCACCACTCTCTGTAAATAAGTGTCATGAATCAGCTTCAACAATGTGGCTTGGTAACCTGTTCAATACCCTCACCACTCTCTGTAAATAAGTGTCATGAATCAGCTTCAACAATGTGGCTTGGTAACCTGTTCAATACCCTCACCACTCTCTGTAAATAAGTGTCATGAATCAGCTTCAACAATGTGGCTTGGTAACCTGTTCAATACCCTCACCACTCTCTGTAAATAAGTGTCATGAATCAGCTTCAACAATGTGGCTTGGTAACCTGTTCAATACCCTCACCACTCTCTGTAAATAAGTGTCATGAATCAGCTTCAACAATGTGGCTTGGTAACCTGTTCAATACCCTCACCACTCTCTGTAAATAAGTGTCATGAATCAGCTTCAACAATGTGGCTTGGTAACCTGTTCAATACCCTCACCACTCTCTGAAAAGAAGCGTCGCCTACACTTTGTCCTAAAACATCCTCTACTTCCAACTGTGTCCTCTGGTTCTACTATCTGCTGAGCTTAAAATATTGGTTAGGATTAAGATTTTAAATAAATAAACCATGTCTACCCTAATTTTTTCTGTGTTCTAGTTCCTTCAACCTATCTTCATAGCTCCTTCCTTTTAGTTCTCCTGGGATCAGTCTGGTTGCTCTTTGTTGGACTCTCTCCAAGGTCACACTGTCCTTTTAGTAATATGGAGACCAGAATTAAACACTATTCCTGTCCTGGACAATAGGTAACCAGCCCCAATTCCCAAATACAGTTTTCCTCATTCAGCACGTCCTCCAGAGCCAGAGCCAGAGCCAGAGCTAGAGCTAGAGCTAGAGACACACACACACAAACACACACACACACACACGCAGACAGTAAATGAATGCAATCTGACAATACAAATCTAGTTTTTACAGACACAAAGTCTTGTACTTATTCAAACACTTTGCACTTTTTTTATATTAGAGCTGTGATATATTGGAATGCATCTGAAGGCAACACACATTAAATTATATACTGCACAATAACATGCAAATGAATCTTGTGTTAAACAGTTAAGCAGGAGAAGTGCTAAAGGGATACAGTACATACCGTACAGTACTGCAAACTAGTTCAATTATCTCTATAAATAAATACATATGAACTGTAAAGCACCCAGTTGCCTCTACCTCATATACACTCTTACAAGGAATGCAAGCTATTTTGCTGTAACCTAAATTTAGAAAAACAGTGGAGTGCATGTTAATTACCTTTGAGAGTCCTAAACCGCTGGAGTGCATTCCTGGTTCGTGTTCACCAATCACTGTCATTCAGCTGATACAAGTATCCACAATATCAGAAATGTGGCTATTTATGGGCCTGGAGCTGGAGCCACGTGCAATCTCCGCAACCGAAAAATACAGAAGGAAGTACATATAAATAAATCAACAAGCGTGTCAGTGTGACATTCATCCCCCACCACAGCTGTAAATTATATACAGCTATTAATCTGAGGGAACACAAAGGAACAGCAGATTGAAACCACTAGACCTAGTGAGGCAACTTTGCTGTATCTAACCCCATGTCTCCCCTGGTGTGCCATGCAGTGGCCTGAAACCTAGTCTCCTGAAACCAAGTTCCAAGCCACAAAGTGGCTTTGTGTTCTCTCTGCTTTAGTAACATGAAGAACTTGATCACCCTGACTGCATGCACTGCATGAACATCCTCCCGCACTACCCTGCACTCCCGATCTCGGGAGCTAAACAAGATCGTCCGCTGGGGAATACCTGGTGCTATAGGCTTTTCTTGCTACTGGTCAGCAGGGGGCACTGGTGTGTATTAATGCTTTTTCTTTCGCTTCTCCATCATTGTTTCATTTTGCTACTAATTCAACACTCCCTCCCTTGTAACTTCTTTCATTGTTTCTCAAGCTACTTAAACAATATTTGTATCTGCACAGTACTTGTTGAAGTTTAATGTTGCTGTTGTTTTATAAACGTGCATATATAATGGATATGAAGTCACTTGGTACCTTTGCTCTGCTGCTGTGGAAACACTAATTGTAATGTAAATAAAAACATGCACACAACTAATAAATACATGTTTCTGTCACCAGGTTTCAAAATCAGCACACAGTCATGACACAGCCTTACAGGAAGCTGCGCACATTTCTTGCCATCAGTTCATTTCCTTCGGGTTGTGCACACAGTAAGTACACTTGGGGATTTCTTTTAGGTGCCGTTAGGTTTCAGGTAAAAAAATACCAGTAATTGCCCAAGTATCTTTCTTAAACACATACGTTTGTTATGACAAAGGTGGATGTATTGTAATTGCACTCCATGGTGAAGTCTACTGATCTGAAGTTAAAGCAGGTCTATGATAGAAGCTGTATTTTACCAAAGTCAAGAATAAAAAAATCAGGCGTGCTTGGCTGCAAACAGTTAAAATATTACAATATCAATCATACAGTGGAAAAACAAAATGTCCCTGCATAATCCTGAGGTATTTGTACAAGATGATGAGGCAAATGGAAACTTTGTGTGTGTGTGCCAGTACAGTACAAACTGCTGTAAATTAAACTCATGCCAATGCTTCAGTAGTTAAGTGTCGACTCCTGTCACCCTTAAAAAAGTGATTTATAATAACTGCAGAGGAAATCTACATGTATATTAGCATATTATCAGACTTAAAGAAAATATAAAGTATTAAGTTTTAAATCAATTCAGTTAGTAATTATAAATCACTTTAATATGCTTACCTTAAACACTTTTTTTTTTTTTTTACAGAAAAGAATCCTGATCATTGTAAGGAACAGAACTCTTGCTAAAAGGCTTGGTGGTCCAGTGGTTAAAGAAAGGGGCTTGTTACTAAGAGGTTCCAGGTTCCAGGACCCTGAGCAAGTCACTTAACCTCCTTGTGCTCCGTCCTTCGGATGAGACGTACAACAAATGAGGTCCTTTTATAAGTGACTCTGCAGCACTTGTTGTTAATGCATAGTTCACCCCCTAGTCTCTGTAAGTCTGCAAAATGACCAATTAATAATAATAATAATAATAATAATAATAATAATAATAATAATAATAATAATAATAATAAACCTGGGTCCTCGAGTGGCTCCTCCAGTTAAAGCTCTGTCGCTGGGAGCGCAGGAGGAGTCACACAGCTTGGACGGCGCTGGTTCGCGTCCAGTCTGTGCAAGAGGCTGAACTTTGCTGGAGACTCCGAAGGGGGCGTCACATTGGCTATGACGCTCCAGGAGTGGGGGACAGGAAACCACATAACCCTACTAGCCAGACACCAATAAAAAGCAGGGCTGATCTCTGTTCTCCGGGATCGGTAGCTCTGGATTGCTCAGCGTAAAAGCGATTCTGGCTTTAGGATTGTGAGATCGGAGGACGCGCACACACCCTCAGAATGTCTGTGCTGCGTGGTGACTCGCTGCGGTGAGGAGAAAAAAAAAACATAATTGGGTGAAAAATAAATAAAAATTATAATTTGTCACTATACATTAAAAACACAAACAAACAAAAAAAAACTACCGAAATACTACTGAAGGTCTATTCCAAAAGGGTAGAGCGCCCTCTGCTGGAGAGCACTGGAACAGCCTTACAGAGCCCACACTGGATACAACTCCACTGTTCTGTTTTAAATACTGTTTTGTACACTGTTTAAATAGACTAGAATAAAAAGGGGGTCCCCATGGTTCATCCAGCATTGGCACGCCGGCGATGGTGTGCAGAACGAGACACGTGGTCAGGGGTGATGAGGTGGAGACTGCTGGTTCAAACCCTGGTGGTGATGAGCGGGGATTGCTGGATCAAACCCCATTGAGAGGGGATTGCTGGCTCAAACCCTGATGAGAGGGGATTGCTGGTTCAAATCTGGCCATGGCGAGTTGCCAAACTTGGCTGGGCGTCCGAAATTGACCTTTGCGCTCGTGTGGGTTGGGGAGGAAAGCCAGCTAGTCACAGTACACCTCTTCATGCTTCAGTGACCCCTGCTGGCGAGGTGCCCAACACAAGTAGGTGGAGATGACACTTGCTTGCCCTGAGCTACTGGTTAACCAGTCTGTAGTTGTTAAATTTTGACTTTTTCTCTTTTTTTTACTGACAATAGATAACCTGAGACATTGACCTGCAGTCAGGAGTTAGCTGAGCTCTGACAGAGAAAGTATTCCAGCAGAAGGAAGGAAAGAAATTGACAGAGAAGACCAGCACTGGCTGCAGAATCACACAGAGGTAAGAACAGCGAGATTTACCAAGTACCATTGCTCCATCAAACTCTGCTTTACCAAACCAGGATTTAAAGAGAAGTAAGCACTACTGAAATGAAAGACTTAAAAGGTATATAAGGACCTTTTTATTTTATTGTTACATGTTCCCATGTGTTGCTACAACTGTTTACGTAAGGTGTGTGTGTTTGTTTTAATCTTTTTTTTTTTTTTTACATTTTGACCACTTTTTAGAACTTTTAAATTGCATTCCCTGCTTCAAGATGGCTTCACATGGACCTCTCAGATCTACATTTCCCATCATCCTCCTGCTCATATATGTAACTGAGATGGATTTAAGAGTGAGCAGGAGGATGATAGGAAATGTAGTTCTGAGTGGTCCACACGGGTCCACGTGAAGCCATCTTCAGGCAGGGAATGCAATTTAAAAGTTTTAAAAGTGGTCAAAATGTTAAAAAAAAATTAAAACAACACACACCTTACGTAAACAGTTGTAGCAACACATGGGAACATGTAACATAATAAAATAAAAAAGGTCCTTATGTACCCTTTAAGACATGGCCCTTTAAAATTGCTATTTATTTATTTACTTATTTTAATAAAGCAACATTGCATTGGAAAATCAGAAATAAACAATGCATGTTTTGAGAATCTGGCCCATGATTTAGCAATTCATGACTGAGTGCTACTCTGCAAATGTGTATGTTAGTGCAGGTATATTCTTCTACCATTAAGATGCAAGCATATGGGAGATGCCTAGCTGGGATCTGCAAATGTTTTATGCCTGTGCTTTGGTCATCAGCATGGGGTCAACAGCATATCACTTTCCAGTGAACGTACTGTTCTTCAGGTAGCAAAGTACAGAAGATTAAAAACACCTTTGTCCAAACTAACCTAGAATAAGAACTACATGATTCAAATGGTTAATACTGATTTTTTGTTGAAATGGAACGTTTCCAAAACATAAAAGACTAATTTGATGGCAGGTAAATAATGCTGTTGTTCATGTATCAGGATGCATACCAACACGTAGCTTGTACCTGTAGCTTACACTTAGGGAATGCTTGCAAAGCTTTTATTCAATGTCCTTGCGTTCGTTCTGCAGGTACCCAGCTCCAAAGCCCAATCCCAGGACACACCATGAGCTGTACCTACGGGACTCTCTCCACAGGGCAGAAGATGCCACTGGTGGGCCTGGGCACCTGGAAAAGTGCACCTGGGGAGGTGAGAGAATCAGGAATCAGTGCTAGATGACAAGAGGGTCTTATTATTACCATTATAAAGCAACAATTATTTTCTTTAATGAATCCGGTTCCATCACTAATTATTTACAGAAGGCTCGTTGAAAGTTAGGCTGCTGTACCCTTGTCATTCCTTCTAGTAAATCAGTGAAAGAGCACATACTGTATTAGAGGTGAAATGGCTCAATGGCTCCGACTCTGGTAACTGATCAACCCAATAAGAATGCAACAAGCCCTCAAAGTTCAGCAGCACATTCAGCCAGCACAGGGTACTTTGTAAACATGTTTGGTGGTGCAGTATTTAAACTGTCAGCTTTTTTTCTTCTCAAGGCACCACTTGACTTGTATAATATTCTCTCTCCTTACCCAGGTCAAACAGGCTGTGCTGAGCGCCCTGGACTCTGGATACAGACACATTGACTGTGCTGCTGCCTATGGCAACGAACAGGAAGTAGGGGAAGCCTTGAGGGAGAAAGTGGGGCCTGGCAAGGTAGGTCACTGTGTCCTTCAAACTAACTGGCATGGTGCGGGCCTAGACAAAGATAGACGGGAAATCACCTTGTGGACTGGATAGACGAGCTCAACACGTGAAAAACTGTTTGGCTTTGTGTACGGAGCACAGAACTGCAAAGACACAGATGTCTAGTGGTTAGAGCTCAGGAACAGAATGCAGTCTTGACCAAGGTAATAAATAGGGGAGGCTTGGAAATGTCACCCTGGGTGTTTTAAATGTTTTCACTGAGCAGCATTTTGGACAAAACTGTACAGTGGTGTGCAGTGAGGGAGTTTGTTTTGCAGGCTGGCATTTGATAAAACACTGCCTTGTCCTTGCACAGTATAAGCTCTTCCATTCTATAAAACAAGGTGCCCTTTGACTGCTTTTTTTCTCGATGTGGGGAGGTGGCCCAGACCAATTTGAGACTAAAGATTTAATAAAGTATAAAGCAAAACACGAGAAAGGGAAATAAAGGCTATTTTTCCCCTTTTCTAAATGCAAAAAGTCCTAATTAATCTGGGAATAGCTTCTGCATGATTACCTTCCTGACGCGGTCAACTACCAGACAGTAATGCTTCTAAACAGGGTTCTCCTGCTTAATTGGTTACCTCACTGCACTGTGATCTCTCTCCAGCCTATCAAACGTGAGCATGTGTTTGTTACATCGAAGCTGTGGAACACCAAGCACCACCCGGACGATGTGGAGCCAGCCTGCAGGAAGTCCCTGGCTGACCTCGGCCTCCCATTCCTGGACCTGTACCTCATGCACTGGCCCATGGCCTTCGAGTAAGGGTTCAACAGAGAAAGCATTGTTCTTCAGCCAATCCAAACACTGCTCAACCAAAGCAACCTATAATCCGAGCCAGCGGCACAAACCAAACTTCAGTGTTCAGCGACCCCTGCAGCTAGTGGGGTAACAGCTCTTGCTAGGCTTCGGTGAAAAGAGACAATTGGCTTGATCTAGAAGGGGGCTGCATATATGAAGTGGCGTTTTGCAATGTAGCTGATTTACGTATTTTTTCCTGCTTGCATCCATTTTTCCAATGTGAAATACGTCTTTAAAAAATGAATGCAAAAGTACAAAAAAAGAACCTTAAATCTGCAAATTGCAAGCGGGCCTACATAATATTTGAATATTTGAAAAATAAGAATGTGGCAATAGACAAGTTTATTTCTCCACATAGATGAATTGGTGTATCAGCACTTACAGCACCTATCACAGTGCTGGAGTCACTGTATATACATCGCTCACCAGGATGTGTAAGCTCCACACTCCATGCTCTGTACTGCTCGCATGCAAGTGCTTGCATCATTTTTGTCCTCCTAGACGGGGAGAGGTGGCAATGCCCAGGAATGCAGACGGAACGCTCCGCTATGCTGACACCGACTACAGGGACACTTGGAGGGCCATGGAGAAGCTGATAGACCGGGGTCTAGTCAGGGCCATTGGCCTGTCCAACTTCAATGCCAGGCAAACCAACGACATCCTGGGCATCTCCAAACACAAGCCTGTAGTGAACCAGGTACCATGTTTGTATACATATATCTCCATACGCTGACTCACACAAAGGCAATTAAAACTAATTGGATAATTTCATAGGCTGTCCACCTTACTCTTCCTTCCAAAGATCTGCTCCTCAATTTTTCCTTCTAGTGTCATAATGCCAGCTGCCCCTTTCATTTCCCTGCAGGTTGAGTGCCACCCCCACCTGACCCAGAAGGAGCTCCTCACTCACTGCAGAGCTCGGGGCATCATGCTGACAGCCTATAGCCCCCTGGGGTCTCCCGACCGGCCGTGGGCATCCCCTGAAGAGCCCCGTCTCCTAGATGACCCCCAGATAGTGGCTCTTGCTCGCCGATACGGGAAGACCCCTGCACAGGTCATCATAAGGTAAAGTGACAAAATCTCATGTTTAACAAAACATGCATGTCAGTATCGTGCATCACCCACCACGGCTGTAAATTCAAGATCGAGCTGTCAGCATGATGAAACACTTGATGACCGTGACATTTATCATCCGTAGGTGCAGTACTGTAAAGAATAAGACTGAGCAATGAAATATTTCATCACACTTTTATATGCAATTCTCCAGATAAAAGCAAAAATGTAAATGTGTCGTACAAACAGATATATCCCCAGAATCTGATACTTTCAATAAGTTATGTTGAATAATGTTGATACCAGGCTTCCTGACAGCTGGATAAGCGGCTCTCCAGATATATGGAGAAGTGTGTGAAATGTGACATGCATGCTTAAAGAGTAAGTACAAAAAAAAACCATAACAAGTGCTCTGGCTTTTCTGTTGTGGATCGTTATTGCTGTGTTACCTGTTTGACAATGTAGGCAATAATCCTTTTCAGTACACTAGAGCGGCCATTTTGAAAAGAGCTTTGAAACAGACTTTAAGGTTATAAGTGTAAAAAGATGTTAATGAAAAGATAACTTACAGGTACATTGTTTAAACAGTTACAGCAACACGTTGGGGACGTATAACGCTATATTCTTCTGAACGCTGCTACTTACTCTTTAAGTACGTACGACTGCCTGCACTAAATCCCTCTGCATGGCTTGGGATTTCATCAGTTAAAGTCATTGGTGTCAAATGTGCAATTTTAAAAGAAACACATGTCATAGAAAACAATGTAAAAATACTATCTGCTACTACATTAGGTTAAAGACAATGATATTAAAATACTATCTGCTACTACATTCAGTTGAAGGCAATTCTCAGTTTCCATGCCTTACACTTGCACTTCCAAGACAATTTCACCGCAGTATCTTGTGTCTCAAAGCCTGTAACTGGTTGAAAGCATGTTAGTCAATAGGGGAAGCAACAGCTGGTTGGTAATGCCAGTGGAAATGACCAAGGAAGTGCAACATTATCTGAAAGCATGGCTTGCAAACAGAGGTTTTCAAGCCAATGTAGTACCAGTATCATGTTTTAAAATAACAATACATGTTTACTATAATATGTGTGTTGTTAGCAGCATATACAAGACCTTTGTAACAAACAGAAGCACACAACACGTTAAATGCATGGGATTATCTTGTTAGCTACAACCACTTTAAGGCTCTTCATGTCCAGTCCTAATCATACAAATCAAAATTCCATGGTGCTCAGCACAGTACAATCGCAAAAGCAGGGTTGATATCCTCATGCAACCCTTTCAGTGTCCTGGACACAACACACACACAAAAAAAAAAAATTAAAGACGCCTTCTAAAATACAGCATGCTAGTCATTAGTCAAAAGTAATTTCCATGCTGCCTGCTCTGTTGTTATATAACACATGCTACTGAGTCTGTGACAGCAGACCAATGAAAGCAGTAAAATCCAGCTTGTGGCTTGTGGCTAGTCAAACCCTAAGTCAAGAAGGCGGCGGCAAACATCTTTGATTAATCAATACCTTCCCCAGTACTATCTAAACCAGGGGTGGGCAATTCCGGTCCTGGAGGGCCAGTGTCCCTCCTGGCTTTTGTTCCAACTGTGCTCTAAATTACTTAATTAAACCAATAATTGGTAATAATTGATCCAATTAAGTAATTTAGGTCAAAGTTGGTACAAAAGCCAGGAGGGACACCGGCCCTCCAGGACCGTAATTGCCTACCCCTGATCTAAACAGATTCTCATACTGCAGTTTTACCTGTGAATCAACAGCAGGTGGCAGTCATGATGTCTTAGTGATTGTGCTGCTGGGTGTGTCTCAGTGAATCAGGCATGTGTGTCTGTCTGTTTGCAGGTGGCAGTCATGATGTCTTAGTGATTGTGCTGCTGGGTGTGTCTCAGTGAATCAGGCATGTGTGTCTGTCTGTTTGCAGGTGGCAGTCATGATGTCTTAGTGATTGTGCTGCTAGGTGTGTCTCAGTGAATCAGGCATGTGTGTGTCTGTCTGTTTGCAGGTGGCAGGTGCAGAGAGGGGTGGTGTGTATCCCCAAGAGTACGACCGCCTCCAGAATCAAGGAAAACATCCAGGTGAGCTTTATAGTTCTGGAACTCTCGGGGCTCACAGGCTGCCACCTCCAATTTAGCAAGTCATTCCAAGGGCAATCCTGCTGAAGAACAAGTCATGTACTGTACCTAGTCTAATGAAGGTTATGATTTACCTAGAGTAGGGTTAGGACCCACTGTGCATGGCACGAATGCAAAACCAAAACAAGAATACAGCACTTTTACTTTTCAAATTGTTTATATTAAATTATTATATATTTTTCGTATTTGATAGCATGGTTTGAGTCGTTATTTGTAGTTTAATGCAGTTAGAATTTGTGGTTATTTAAGTACAGTAGCTATTTGCAGGTATTTAGGATAAAATGTCAATTCCATAACAAATGTCTGAATGCTAAGGAAGGGGGCATATCTTTTCTCTCCCAAGAATTTAGAAAACTTTTTCTCTCATTCTGTCTGCACACAGGTATTTGATTTTACTTTGTCTGAAGAGGACGTGAAGCTGATAGAATCCTTTAACCGCAACGAGAGGCTTATTGTCCCAACTATAGAAGTAAGACTAAATTATAAGTAGACAGAGTGAAACTGCAGCATTGAAATAACTGGGAGGAGTGGATTGTAAATGTAGTTCATAAACAGGAGCTTTAAAAAATTCAATACCATTACAACAATCAAATAGGCCTTATCATGATGTGTGCATCTGCAGGGAAACAGGTAGTGGACACCAAGTATATTGAAAGCATGGGCTTCCACACAGGTGTGACTCATGCGTTAATTAAGCAAATAACATCCCAGCATGCTTAGGGTCATGTATAAAAATGCTGGACAGGCCTGGTTGCCTATAATTATGGCTAGCATGGCTGCAAGAGGAGACCTCAGTGACTTTGAAAGAGGGGTGATTGTTGGGCCGCGTTTGGCAGGAGCTTCAGTGACCAAGACAGCTCAACATGCTAATGTTTCACGAGCAACGGCGTCTAAGGTGATGTCGGCATGGAACTCCGAGGGAAAGACATCATCAGCAAAGGGCAACAGTGGGCGGAAGCACATACTCCAGGATCGTGATATCCGTGCATTAATTTGAAGTACAAGGCAAAACAGGCGAGCAACTGCATATCAATTGACTGCAAATTTCAACCTGGGGTGCGAGCAGCCAGTTTCATCAAAAACGGTCTGCCGAGAACTCTACAGAGCGGGATACCATAGTGGCCCAATGCCCTATTAAGTGACTTTACATTGGTGTTTCCATTTTTTGTCCACTACCTGTACATGATCATAGTAATCCATACTAGGTATGATTTAGTGGAATTATTTTGAGCTTGATGCAAATATTTACAAAAATGCAGGAAAACCTTTAACCCCACCTGAAAGGTGTACCCCAGAACTGTGCAGCATGGGCCTTGACCCAGCAGCAATGTGAAGTTCACAAGGTTACTCTGCTGTTCAATCCATCTCACTAGGCTACAGTGCTTATCAGTTTTCACCCCTGGGCTCTCTCCAAACAGCACAACATGAGATTAAATTCCCTTAACACAAGATACTTCAGAAACAAGGAATTCATATAGAAACGGCTGTATAACTGCTGTATGGAGCTGACCTTGTGAAGCAGTCAGTAGAGCATAATATTATGAACTACCAATGCAAAACAACTGTTTTTCATTTTACCCACATCTCTGATTGATCACAGCACAGATCAACATCTGTCCTTTCTAAAACCACAAAGTTTTAATATCCACAGAGTTGCATTTAATGAAATTATGAAGTAACAGGATCTTGTTACCTTTGGTGTGTTTCTACTTGATTATTCAATATATAAACATCCCACCCCCACTTCTGGAAAATGGATTTTGGGGTACTGTACCACTGCTCCTGAAGGGACGGTTTTCTATTCAGAGGTTGTGAGTCGGGTAAAACTGGGTATCAAGTGTCCCACACCCAAGCACCACAGGCTGTTGAATACAGCAGATTAAGGAACTTTTTTTTACCCCATTCACCAAAGACTGACCTTTGCTTTCATGTTCCTTGCAGAAAGACGGCCAGACAATCTGGAGAGATGGAGGGCACCCACACTTCCCTTTCCATGACCTCTACTAACCGAGGCTGTAATGCCAGCCCAGCCTCCAATAGCTCAAGAGCGTATGGTCCCTTCCTACAACAGGATATCTTGCCAAGCATTTGCAGCATTTTTGTTAATGTACTAATTAATACAGAATATGAGCATGTCATTTTAATTGTTAACTACCTTACTTTATATATGGCCTTGCACAACAGGTTGTAGTATTATTGTGTTGTATAGAGCAATCCTTTACTTCAAATTCTGGAATTGCACTGTCAGGTTGCATTATTCAAATAAAATGACAAGTCAGTGACGCTATGTTGTTTATTTATTCCAGAGGTTTTGACTCGGTGTGTATATATATATATTATATATATGTGTGTGTGTGTGTGTGTGTATCACTAGAAGCATTAACATAATGCATAGGTAAGAATGGCCTAGGGATCATTAGATGAGTTGCCCTCAAGGCACGGTCACAATTCAAATACTTCCAATTTAAAAATATGGTATTTAACATAACGTTGTACCATATAGTGAAGTTTCATAATGTCATACATTGTAATGTATAGCTATTAAAATGTATAGGCCTGGTTGTCATTTGTTTCATAGTGTTAGTCCAGTTCCAAGGTACAAGGGACATGTGTGTCCCACAAATAAAATGATGCCAACTTTATTATTTTTGCAATGAGGTGCACGAAACTGGTTTCACACAAAGTCCATGGAAAACCAAAAAATCACCTTACTTTCAAGTGTTCTCGGGTAGTTTATTAGACACATGAAATAAAACCAAATAAATAAATACCCTGACACAAACACCATTACAAACGTGTATATCACTTCGAAGAGTATCTCTCTTTGATACGTTATCCGAATGAATTACCGGTACATATCTTACCTTAATCAACACCCAAAGACACAAAAATTACAATTTAACAGAAAAAAGTACCTTCTTTTTGGACACAGCACCAAAGCTAGACAACACAGGCCGCATTTGACCGAACATTCTTTGAGAAGAAATCAGCTGGAAAAAAAAGAGTACTCGTGAGAGCAGAGAGAGCCGGTTAGGAATAACAGAGTTCACCTGTGATAACCGTATTCTGTTTTTTATTTTAAATTGTTTTGATTAAACCTGGTTACTGAATTCTTAACGTTGTAAAAAAAAAATTTAAAAAATCATAACAAAAAATTGTTTGTAATGCAATGTCGCAGCTGGATCCCGCCTTACTATCTGGAGGGTTAGGACCGTCTGCTAATCCCCCAATTTTGGACGACAGACTGCCCGTCTCTAGTTTATCTCTGCTTGTACTTTTACTGATACCTTGTGTTGTTCTGCTGCTACTTTTCAACTGCGTGATACTGGGATACAAACTTCTCTCTTGGAAGAAGAAACGGAGGAGAAGGCGGCGGCTGAGGGAACAACGGAGTTTTTTCTCGCCTTCAACTGAATTCAGTAGACTGAGCAGAACCCCCAAACTTTCGGAGGAACCATCGTTTGCTAACAGTGCGGGCCCGGGTCCGAGGCCGGGTCGCATATGCCCGGCTTCTTCCGCTCACAGCTCGGGAGAGAAGCGGGGCGAACCTGGACCGAGGGGTAGAGCTTACAAACCAGACGGGACCGCAGGAGAAGGGTCTGGCTCATTGAGGCCACCCAGCACCATACTAGCCGTCCTGTCAAATACAGCGTCTACAACAAGAGCCGAGTTGCCTCGCAGGACTCAGGTTCATACCAACAGCTCATCGGACTGGCGAGCGGGTGTTCATCAGATAGTGCCTTTCTCGAGCGATTCAGAAACAGAACGACCTCACCCCGTCCCTCCAAACTCGCCGGAGATCACTGTGCAAAGGGTAAGTGTGGTTACGGAAGTCTTACCGTTGCCTCCAGTTCGTGTT
Source organism: Acipenser oxyrinchus oxyrinchus (assembly GCA_030684275.1). Lineage (NCBI taxonomy): Eukaryota > Metazoa > Chordata > Actinopteri > Acipenseriformes > Acipenseridae > Acipenser > Acipenser oxyrinchus. The sequence continues at coordinate 10,327,877 of CM060248.1, forward strand.
TCCACACAGAAAACCAGCAAACTAAAGTACCACAGTAGGAGCTACCTGTCAGTGATAGGTATGTTTTGATTAGTTGTTTTCTTATGGCGGGAGTGTAACCTTTCAAGGGACGCTTGTATTTATAAACACAGCAGCATGTACATGACAGGACAGAGCACACAACAGATTTAATAGTGGGTAGGCAATCAATAGGTCAAACTAATGTTGAAGGGATAGCTCCTCTCAGTCTCAGGCTCAAACTTCATGGGAAATAAAGGCTATGAAGGTTATGGCATGATGTCTAATACTGGCTGTCATCCCTCACATGTACTGGCTGTTTAAATAAATATACAGGTGTAAGTTCAGTTACCTTGCTGTTTCCGATTGTATATATTCTGTACGCAGGATTTGCCAGGTACAAGGCAGATGCACCGCAGCAGCACCATGCGGCTGCACAATGAACGGCACATCCGCATCATGAGCCCCCCGGTGGACTCGGTCCGGTTCGAGTGTGCCAGCAGCATCCCTCGCGAGGAGACCGGCTTTATCCACTCGGGCAATTCCTCCACCCTGGGGCCAGGGCTGGACAGTGACTTCGGGGCCAGTGCAGGTCAGACTCGCGCTTGCCAAGATTGGCTTTGTGTTTTTATCCACCATCCACACAGAGAATGACTAGCCCATGAGGACAGCGGGATTTTAATGATCTAAACAGTGATCAATCTTAACAACTGCAAGTAACTGCAAAAAATGCATTTTCATAAAGGCACTGAGGAGCCAGGGGAGCGCAGGTCCTGGCTGTGCAAGGCTGACGATCTTTGCTGGGCAAAATCAGCAGAGACTGTCACCTCATCACGCTAAAGCAGACCCTACTGGCCAGGTGGCTGGTGAGCTCAAGCAGACCTGCAGGGCTGGCCTCTCTCCTCCAGGGGCCAGTAGCTCATCGACCTTCAGTGCTCTTGAAGGGTAAAGTAACTGACTGGGCACTGATCATATCTCCCGTCTCTCTGTCCTCCAGGCATCTCCCTGCGCATCCTGTCCTCAGACAGTGAGAGCTGCTCCAGTGTTCTGTGGACCTCCGGGCTGGAATGGGATTACTATGACCCCGGATACAATAGACGGAAGCAGATGCGCAAACACATGGAACAGCTGCCTGTGCTCTGCTCCAGACAGTACTGGGTTTAACCGCTGTGTTAATAGAACACTCTCATCCTGCACTGCACTGAACACTGGGTGAATGCACAGTGGAGAGCAGCGATCCTGCATCTCGCACACACACACACACACACACACACACGCTGGACCTCTAGGGTTCCCTACAGCTGGAATGGATACTCGACACACAGTCGGATCGTCCTATTGATCAAAGTGTCACCTGCATCTTCTTTCTGTCGAGATCTTAATCGCTTATTCAGAAGCTATATACAAAAAAAAAATCACAGTTACTTTTTTTGTTTGTTTTTTGAATTTTAGATTTTTTTTTTACAGGAGTACACCCCAGAAAAAAAAGATAAAATATCACCAAAATTAATGGGAAAAAATTTGTAATGCACACTAATTGGCCACACACAATCTATTTGTGGTTCATTCACTTTTTTTCATTGTTTAGTTCTCAAATTATGTTTTTTTGTTTGTTTGTTTTTTAAGAGATACACACACACACAGAAAATACATTTAAAAAAAAATAATAGTTCACTTAAAATGTCTAAAGAAAATATATTTGTAATGCACACAAATGATCCATACAAAATGTGTTTGTAGTTTATCATTTTAAATTATTTCACCTCTGGAAAAGAACAGATATTAAATTCACTGTTTTTTTTTTAATGGATGTATTTTGTAGTGCACGCTTCGCTTCAGAGGGGTTTAATTTGGTGCTCCCTCACACAGGTAATTTTTTGTTTCTTTTCACTCCCCCTCCCTCCCCCATTCTGATTAAGGAAATTATTTGGTCTGAGGTGTTTTCTTATTAATAAATGCACTTTTTGCACTACTCTGCACTACTGGTGCTGTTTTGGCACTCATAATACGAAAAAAAGTACAAAAAAAACCAACGCAGCATGTAATCCAGTTATTTGTAAATATGTATTTTAAAGAGTATATTTTAATTACCGGTATATGTAATAATGTATAATCAGAATAAAAAAGATTTGTTTTCTCATATAAATAAATGCTGCAATGTGTCTTTTTTGTATGGATCTGCCCACACTTTTTCAGCATGTAGTGGTTGATCTGATCAGCCTGTACCCTACTGGCATTGGACAGAGCTTGATATTTTTTAAAGAGCATTTTACATCCCTCTAATTTCCAACAACCACCAATCCCATGGTTATCCTGGTAAAAGGTTTTCTGGTACTGTATTGTAAAATGCTCAAAAAAAACATCTTTGAATCATTGAAGTGTCTCTATTAACATACTGAATGTCCTCCAGTTTCCATGTGTTGCCCACAAAGGGTTAAAACGTGATCTCTCCATAAATTCCCAAAGGCTTGTGTGCATGTTGATGGATTTTAGGTCCTGGAAGATATATATACAGTGCCTTGCATAAGTATTCACCCCCTCTTGGACTTTTCCACATTTTGTAGTGTTACAACCTGGAATTAAAATGGATTTAATTGGGATTTTTACCATTTGATTTACACAACACAATAACACTTTGAAGTGCAAGGTGATGAGCAGTGTTGGCTTTGCGCCACACATAGCATTTTGCGCTAAGGCCAAAAAGTTCAATTTTGGTCTCATCAGACCAGAGAACCCTTTTCCACATGTTTGCTGTGTCTCCCACATGCCTTTTGGCAAAATCCAAACAGGATTTAATATGGGTTTTTTTCAGCAATGGCTTTCTTCTCGCCACTCTTTCATAAAGCCCAGCTTGGTAGAGCGTCCGGGTTATAGTTGTCCCATGGACGGTTTCTCCCATCTCAGCTGTGGATCTCTCCAGCTCCTTCAGAGTTACCATTGGCCTCTTGGTTGCTTCTCTGACTAATGCCCTCCTTACCTGGTCACTGAGTTTTGGTGGATGGCCTTCTCAAGGCAGAGTCGCAGTTGTGCCATATTCTTTCCATTTTTTAATAATGGATTTAATGGTGCTCCGGGGGATGTTCAAAATTTGGGATATTTTTTTATAACCTAACCCTGATTGGTGCTTCTCCAGAATTTTATCCCAGACTTGTTTTGATAGCTCCTTGATCTTCATGATGCTGTTTGTTTAGATATGCTCTCTAACAAACTCTTCTACTGGTCAAGGAGGCTGCTCATCATTTTGTGTCTGACCCCAATTATTATCCCCACGTTGTTATATATAAGTGTGTAAGTTTAACTATTGATTTTTAGAAAGCAGCGGTCTGAGTGGGATTAAACAGACTGCACATCATCATTGTTTTGCATTTATGTTCTGCAGTGTGGAGTAGTGGTTAGGGCCCTGGACTCTTGACCGGTGGGTCGTGGGTTCAATCCCAGATGGGGGACACTGCTGCTGTACCCTTGAGCAAGGTACTTTACCTAAATTGCTCCAGTAAAAACCCAACTGTATAAATGGATAAATGTATGTAAAAAAGTAATGCATAAAAAATAATGTAATTTTATGTAAAAATAATGTGATATCTTGTAACAATTGTAAGTCGCCCTGGCTAAGGGCGTCGGCAAAGAAATTAATAATTTATGACCCAATTCTAGTTCAAATGCAGTCCAGACTGATTAAAAGATGGACTGGTGGCTAAAATACTGTATATATATATATATATATATATATTTATTTATTTTTTTACTGGGGGATAAGTAGGTATCGTTGAACCCCAAATAACAAAAACACATAGAACAGGATTATCCCAAGAGTGAAATGTTTTTGATTCTGACTCTTATATTACAGTACCCAGGGCCCTGCTCCTGGTGTCAGGTGGTGTGTTTGGCTGACTGGTCAGTTCCTAACTTCTGAGGGAGTTATAACTTTGAGGTTCTTCTGTAGTGTATAAAGTCCCCTTCCCCTCTTTTTGTTCTCCTTGGGAGTTTACTTCTGTTTTGTCCTTTGTTAAATGCACTTTTTAACTTAATGCCTTGTTTCCACTGCCTGTCCCAGGTATAGCTGAACTGGAGGGTGTTTCCACTGCCTGTCTCCAGGTATAGCTGAGCTGGAAGGTGTTTCCACTACCTATCCCCCAGGTAAAGCTGAACTGGATGGCCTGGGTGAGGTGTAGCTTGCCTGTCGCAGGTATAGCTGAGCTGGAGGGTGTTCCACTGCCTGTCCCCAGGTTTAGCTGAACTGGATGGCCTGGGTGAAGTGTAGCTGGAGGGTATTTCCACTACCTGTCCCCCAGGTATGGCTGAACTGGATGGCCTGGGTGAGGTGTAGCTGGAGGGTATTTCCACTACCTGTCCCCCAGGTATGGCTGAACTGGATGGCCTGGGTGAGGTGTAGCTGGAGGGTGTTCCACTTCACTGCGATTTACTTTTCAATGTACCCAATAGCTCTAGTTTTATATGTATGGAGTATGTAACTGGAACACTTGTTAAGATGTATTATGAAGGCTGCATTTTGTAATAGCAATGGTAAGAAATAAGGCTGTATTTTTTCCCCCATGGTTAACAGACTTCACAATTTCCATATAAACTTCCCCCTTGCCATGTAATAGGTAGTTCCCCATGCAGATTGCCACTTTTGAAAGAATAATGTAAATATACATATTTAGCACTTAAATATAAATACAACAACTGTTTATCTTCTTGAAACCTTACCCGTCACACTGCATTGAGGAACCTAGCAGCCAGTTCAGTTTGCTTCCGGTAAATCAGCGGCAAAGATCAGAAATATTTCTGCTAAAGAGCACCCTGTCCAGTACAACGGCAAACTTCACACGTCTGTTTTTACATTTATGTTTTTATTTTGTGTGTGAATTCACTGATGCTGAAAACAGAATGTCTTTAGAAAAGGTGAGCATAAATAAATAAATAAATAAATAAATAAATAAATAAATAAATACATTTACTGTTTTTTTAGGAAAGAGTTTAAATATTTAAAGAACAGTTGTTGTAGAACTTGAGAAACTTATAAATTTTGAATGCGATAACGATTTTCTTCTGCTTTATTAAATACTTATTAAAATCGTGAAATCTTGAGATACTAGGTTTTAGACCATGAAATAGGCCATTTTACTGTGAAAAAGCCCTACTAATATGGATAAATGGCAATAAAGTCTGGATTGTGCCTGAGGTATTGAGATGTACACTGCACATTCCCACATAATGAACTTGATTGGATTTTAAAATGTCTTTAATTGTATTTGTATTTATCTTTTTTCACAACTGGAGGGGGGTGGGGAGAAGGAATAAAAAAAAAAAGTGACAGTCTGCTTGTGAATCCGTGGCATTCATAAAAAAATTGTTTGTCAAATCTCTACCTAGTCATGGAAATCTCAAAAAAAAGCAGAAAATAAAAAATACCACAAAAAACTCCATCTAAAAAAGGAGCACAGAAATCTGCTACTTAAATCCCACAGAAACACACATTCTTCTTACAGACACTGTAGTTAATTTATTTTCAGTTCTTAAGATTTTTATTTTTTAACCATTTTAATTTTTTTTTTTTTTTTTCAAACTTGGAATACATTATATGCTACCGCCATAAAAAATGAAAGTCATATTAGCAATTTTATTTTTTCCTCCTTACAGGCTAGCGTTGCACCCCACTAAAGCGGCTCACAATGTAACGTTGTGAATTTAAAAGACAGTTCTGAGAATGAAGCCTCTACTGTGTATTTATCTACTTAAATACTCCCCCATACTTAAAGATCCTTTGGCTCTGGAATTATTACCCTTTTGAAAAAACCAGAGTATAGATACAAGCAACAACATGCTTCCTCTGACAGGGGTGGGGAGACAAAAAATAGGGGGTATTTAAGAAAAACAAAAAATATATAAACACAGTAAGCATAGAGTCATAGAAATGTGGATTTGTTTTCTGCTTGTAGTTTTGTACAGCGTGTCCTGGTTTGTATGGATTGTTCTGGTCCACCGTGGGGTCGAGGTTAACCGTACAGGTCATCATCGTTGTCCTCGTTGAAGACGGTGCCGCCAGTGCCCCCAGCAGAACCCTGGCTTGGTCCAGCACCTCCCTGGTTACTGGTGGGGAATCTGGGGAGGAGAAACACAGCCAACTGTAGAATCTGTGATCACTGGCCTATGACCAAACATTTAATAACTGCATTTGATCACACCCAACCAGTAGGAAATTATTGGACTGGAAAGTTTATTGTAAAACAGATATATTTAAAAAAAAAAAAAAAAAAAGTCCATAGTTGTGTACAGTGGCTCTCAAAAGTATTCATCCCATTTGGACTTTTTCACATTTTATTGTGTTACAACATGGAATCAAAATGGATTTAATTAGGAGTTTTTGCCACTGATCAACACAAAAAAAATGTCCATAATGTCAAAGTGAAAAATAAAATCTACTTATTGTTCTAAATTAATTACAAATATAAAACAGAAAATAATTGATTGCATAAGTATTCACCCCCTTGAGTCAATATTTGGTAGAGGCACCTTTGGCAGCAATTACAGCCATGAGTCTATTTGGACAAGTCTCTACCAGCTTTGCACATCTGGACACTGCAATTTTTGCCCATTCTTCTTTGCAAAATTGCTCAAGCTCCATCAAGTTGGATGGGGACCTTTGGTGAACAGCAATTTTCAACACTTTCCACATATTCTCAATTGGATTGAGTTTGACTGGGCCACTCCAGGACATTGACCTTTTTGTTTTTAAGCCACTCCAGTGTGGCTTTGGCTGTATGTTTGGGGTCATTGTCCTGCTGGAAGATGAATCTTCTCCCAAGTCCCAGGTCTCTTGCAGACTTCAGCAGGTTTTCCTCCAGGATTTCTCTGTACTTTGCTGCATCCATTTTGCCCTCTATCTTCACGAGCTTTCCAGGCCCTGACGCAGAGAAGCAACCCCACAGCATGATGCTACCACCACCATGCTTCACGGTAGGGATGGTGTTCTCAGGATGATGTGCGGTGTTAGGCTTGCGCCAAACATAGCGCTTAGCGTTGCCAAAAAGCTCTATTTTGGTATCATCAGATCATAGAATTTTCTTCCACTTGGTCTCAGAGTCTTCCACATGCCTTCTGGCAAACTCTAGCTGAGATTTGATGTGAGTTTTTTTCAAATGGCTTTCTTTTTGCCACTGTCCCATAAAGGCCAGTTTTGTGAAGCACCCGGGCTATTGTTGCCGTATGCACAGTGTCTCCCAGCTCAGCTGTGCAAGACTGTTACTCCTTTAGAGTTGCCATAGGCCTCTTGGTGGCCTCCCTGACTAGTGCCCTTCTCGCCCGGATACTCAGTTTTTGAGGACGGCCTGTTCTAGACAGATTCACAGTTGTGCCATATTCTTTCCATTTCTTAATAATGGACTTTACTGTGCTCCGGGGATATTCAATGCCTTGGAAATGTTTTTATATCCTACCCGATTGGTGCTTTTGAAGAACCTTATTCCAGATTTGCTTTGAATGTTCCTTCGTCTTCATGATGTAGTTTATGTTAGGAAATGTACTAACCAACTGTGTGACCTCCCAGAGACAGGTGTATTTCACTTGAAATCATGTGAAACACCTTAATTGCACACAGATGGACTCAATTCAACTAATTATGTGACTTCTAAAGACAATTGGTTGCACCACAGCTTATTTAGGTGTGTCATAGCAAAGGGGGTGAATACTTATGCAATCAATTATTTTCTGTTTTATATTTGTAATTAATTTAGAACAATGTGTAGATTTTATTTTTCACTTTGACATTATGGACTTTTTTTTGTGTTGATCAGTGGCAAAAACTCCTAATTCAATCCATTTTGATTCCATGTTGTAACACAATAAAATGTGGAAAAGTCCAAGGGAGGTGAATACTTTTGAGAGCCACTGTATGTGATTGGAATAAATAAACTACCTAATTACAAATATCCAGGGACATTTAATACAATATAAATGGATATTGCCTAAAGGTTTACAGGATGTAGGAAGATTTCATGAGGATCACTGTAACACCCGTTACTGATCCTTAACAAAGTTGTGGCTAGTCAGTTATTCAAATCCCCTTCAATCACAATTTTTTATTTTCATTTTTAGTGTGAACTATGGAGTTCAAGTTGCCCTACCAAAACTTCATTTAAAAAAATAAGGCATTATACAATACAGACTGGAAAGTTAAAAGTGGTACAATCGTGCACACAGCAACTGGAGGGGATGTTTGTTTTAGTCCAGTCCTTACTCACCTGAAGCTGCCGAATCCGCGGCTCTGCTGCAAGGTCTGTGCGAACATCTCGTACTTGCGGATGTCATTGTCACTGACAGAGCGGCGAGCGAAGCGCATGGCCTCCTCGAAATGATCCTTGCGAATCTCAGGAACGGGGTCATCCTCCTCTACCTCCTGTAAGCAAGCAGAGACAACACTGTATAACACAGCAAGGCATGGCAAAAACAAGAGACACTGGCTTCCTCAAATCTCTGTCAAGAGGAGCAACAGTTCAGAGAGAAAACTAAATACTTAGTCGTCTCTGGACTAGTACGGCCAATAATTTAACTCAAATTAAAAGTTTTCAGTAATAAACAACTGTATATTTTTATTACAATTATTTTAGGTATTCAGAAGTCTAAAGTACCGTAAAATAAATCTTCCAGAGAAATACAATGTGAAATAATTATGTTAAATAGTTATTGCTGGTCAATGAATAGGTCAGGGAAAATAACCTGGTACACTGTAAAAAGTCAAAATTACAAAGCAAACCAAAAGTGCTTGCCAGTTTATAGACTTGTGGCGCTCCTTTATGCCACAGGCCATGCTATTCCAGCCCGTCAAACCTGCTGAATGCTCACCATGGCAGAAGGATTGGTCTGCCTCTCGCGTTCCCGCCGGATCTCATTCTCAATGGACTCTCGGATGGCTAGCTTGCAGGCGCGCTGGCAGATCTCTGTCAAGTCAGCTCCAGAGAAGCCATTGGTCATCTTGGCCAGGAAATCCACATCTACATCCTAAAGAAGAGAGTGAAAGATAAAAGCACCATATCAGAAATTGGGGGGGGAAATTGGGGTATACCTCAAAAGGTATACATTTTTAGATCAGAACATATTTTAACTGTAGAAATGTGAGAAAACAAGTAGAAAAGGTTTACTTTTTGGATCAAATGTACAATGGAGGACATAAAGCAACTCAAACATCAATAAATTCAGGTCCCTTCAGCAGATGAAGTTTGACCTGGTCATTAAAACAAGGCAACTTTGCAAAATCTATTACCTAGCAGGTAACAGTCGATGCTGTGTGTGGAAAACAAGAGCATGCCTTGCCTTGGAAATAGGAGACTTCCTGAGGTTGGCCTTGAGGATGGAAATACGGGACTTCTCGTCAGGCAGGGGGATGTAGATGAGCTGGTCCAGTCGGCCGGGTCGCAGGATGGCCGGGTCGATGATGTCAGGTCTGTTGGTGGCCCCAATGATGAAGACGTTCTTCTTGCTGGACATGCCGTCCATCTCCGTCAGGATCTGGTTGATGACTCTGTCTGCCGCTCCACCGCCATCCCCAACATTCCCACCGCGAGCCTTAGCAATGGAATCCAGCTCGTCGAAGAACAAGACACAGGGGGCAGCTTGACGGGCCTGCAGAGGAGGAGAGGGATTGTTTTAACAAGAGCAAAATTCATTCATTTAAAACAATTATAAAATCCAGCACCTTTTAGCTGGAGGGGTATTTATTTTTAAATACCTATGATAAAAATGTAAATCCCCAAGCTACATAAAATGTAATTATTTTAAGTAAACTTTTTGATACATGCATCTGAATAGAAATGTGCACCATAATTTGGGTGTGGGGGACACCAAACAATGGGCCATATAATAGGACTACCATTCTGGGTCTGCTTTTATATTAACTGCTTAACATGGACCACCTTCTGAACAGCACAGTATACACAAATAGTGGTATTGTGGTCTTCAAAGATTAAGGGGTGCAGTGATTTCACCTACTCCTTGCCAATACCCCTCCCTCCGTCCCTTACACTTTTCCTTTGGGAGACCCACAGGCCCTCCTCCCAGGTTCTTTACCTTGTCGAAGATCTCGCGCACGTTGGCCTCAGACTCTCCGAACCACATGGTAAGCAGCTCAGGCCCCTTGATGGAGATGAAGTTGGCCTGGCACTCATTGGCAATGGCTTTGGCCAGCAGAGTCTTACCACAACCAGGTGGCCCATAGAACAATACGCCTTTGGAGGGGGTCATACCAAACTTCAGGAACTTCTCTGGATGCTCCACTGGGTACTAGAGAAAATGAATTACATTCCTTTCAGTTCATCTTTAGTATACACAGAACCAACACTTAATAAATGTTTTTATTACTAGTATCCATTTCCCCTTGGCTCTCTTTGCTATTCATCAGCATCCATTAATGTTAATGTCAATGTCTGTCTCTTACCTGTACAAGCTCCTGCAGCTCTCTCTTGACATCCTCCAGACCACCAATATCTTCCCATGAGATATTTGGCACCTCCACCACAGTCTCACGCAGGGCTGATGGGTTGCTCTGGCTCAGAGCCCACTGAAAAGAGAAAGATAGAGATATCAAGAAGAGTTTAAACCAACCAGCTAGGCCATTATACTTTAACCCTTTGCAGTCCTATTTCGGACCAGGTCCGACATTACAATTTTCCCTTTCTGGTCCGATTTGACATCATCAAAAAGAAGCCAAACAGAGGTCTCCAGTCATTTTTTCTCCGGAAAAAGCCGAGAAACTTTCAATGGCCGAATGAGACCGATAGGAGCCGAAAAAAGAAAAGGGGCGGATCTGAGCAATACACATAGTCCCTGGATCAGAGATAAGAAAAAAAAACAACATACACTGGTTTGCAGAAGTATTCACCCCCTACCAATGATGTCACATTTTGTTGAATTACAAATAATGTATGCACAGTTTTTCAAACAAACTTGAATTGTAGTGGTTAAACTGAACACTTCTATGAGGAGGAGGTTAAATGTCAGCAAAACTTGCAAAGAAAATGTACAAAATGAAATTTACTGGTTGCATAAGTATTCAGCCCCTTAAGTCTTGGTAGAAGCACCTTTTGCAGCAAGTACTGCTATGAGACTTTTTGGATAGGTCTCTACTAGCTTTGCACAGTAGGATGGTGAGATTTTTGCCCATTCTTCATGGGAAAATTTTTCCAGTTCTGATAAGTTTGTTGGGGAGCGTCAATGAACTGCAATCTTAAAGTCTCACCATAAATTTTCGATTGGATTCAAGTCAGGACTTTGACTGGGCCACTCAAGAACATTAATTCTCCTTGTTCAGCCACTCCAGTGTGGCTTTGGCTTTGTGCTTCGGGTCATTGTCCTGCTGAAATGTGAATTTCCTCCCCAGTTTCAGAGTCTTGGCTGACTCAAACTGGTTTTCCTCAAGGATTCGCCTGTACTTTGCACCATCCATTCTCCCCTCTATCCTGACAAGCTTCCCAGTCCCTGCTGAAGAGAAGCATCCCCATAACATGATTCTGCCACCACCATGCTTGACAGTTGGGATGGTGTTGACTGGGTGATGTTCAGTATTGGGCTTGCGCCAGACATAAAGCTTGGAATTTAGATCGAAAAGTTTGACCACAAAACCTTTTTAGTATCATCTACATGCTTTTCGCAAACTCCATTCATACTTTAAGATAAGGCTTTTTGACTAATGGCTTCTTTCTTGCTACCATCCATACAGGCCAGCTTTGAGTAGGGACCGGCTTATTGATGATGTGTGAACACTGTCTCCCATCTCAGACACAGAACTTTGCAGATCTCTCAAGGTCATTGTTGGCTTCAGAATGACATCCCGAACCAGTTTCCTGCTTGCCCGACTGCTCAGTTTGGGAGGACGACCTGATCTGTGTAGTGTCTGGGTGGTATGATGCATCTTCCACTTCTTAATGATGGACTTCACTGTGCTGAGAGGAATAATCGGTGCCTTTGAAATTTTCTTGTACCCTTCTCCTGCTCTGTGCCTCTCTACCACTTTATCCCTGACTTGTTTCGAAAGCTCCTTGGTGTTCATGGTTGCTTTGTTGGATCACTATGTGAGTTGCGGCTTGAAAGTCTTTATGTACCTGAGGGAAATTATCTACAAGTGAAACCACTTTGAGTACACACAAGCTGAAACCATTTCACAAATTGTGACCTTTCAGACAAATCATTTGCACCTGAGCTGATTTAGGGCTGCAGTAGCAAAGGAGTTGAATACTTATGCTTATACTTTAATTTGAAAGCGTTGTGGAGTACGCTCAGGTGCCAACAAAATGTGAAAACTTTGCAGGGGGGAGAATACTTCTGCAAACCACTGTAGCTGCTTCCGTACCCAGCAGTCAAAGAATATCAGACATCTGCCAAGCTTTTTGAGATGTTATAGTAATAAAATAATGGATCGCATTATTGAGGAATTTGGTGATAAAATGAGTGATCAGGAGATGATTTATCAGTATGCATGACTATGAAGAGGTATGTGATAAATACAGCAAACAAGGGGTGGGGCAGGGTTGGAGATGCAGTACTGAGTGTCCTGTTGATATGCAGTGCCTTTTAAACCAGTTTTACTTTGAATAAAATTACTTTTATACAGCACGTGTAAAATAAACAGCGCGTCTGAAAATAAATTGGACCCAACGCGCCCGACAGGCGCTGAATAAATAGACTGCAAAGGGTTAGACACACTCTACTTCTAGTATGTGTTTATCAGGTTTAACAAGGAGGAAAATGTGTAATTTTTGGTTGGGTATAAAAAACACAGCCTAGTTATATGAAAAAAACAAAACAAAACAAAAAAAAACACCACACAACACACACCACACTAATTCTTCACCACTATTCCAGATCCAATCTGTTTAGGCTCCCAACTCCATCCATAAGTTACCATCTCTCTATCATCAGTACTACACCCTAGCTTAGACCCAAGTGAAATGTAGCAGACCCCAGCAGGTACCAATTTCAGATGAGATTCAGGGATTCAAATGGGGAAAGGTGTTTATATATATATATATATATATATATATATATATATATATATATATATATATATATATATATATATATATATATATATATATATATATATATATATATATAGTATCCACCAATTTGTTACACTGCATTTCATTATTCTTATTTATATATTATAAAAGGTCAGAGTGGCTTTTTCATACAGGAGACAGACTGAAACCCCTTGCACACTTACCCTGAAGTCATCCATGGTGACTGCCAGCGAGTTCATGACCTCGGCATCAATGGTCTCATCTTCCAGGTCGATGAGGTCCATCTTCTTCCTGATGGCCTGCAGAGCAGCCTCTGAGCAGAGAGCAGCCAGATCGGCACCCACATGACCATGGGTCTCATTAGCAACCTGCAGACACACACCAAGGAACATTAACACAGGCCAACCACTTCCACCTTAAGAGCAAGGAAAACAACTTTCAGTGAGGCAAAGTTCCATTTTGGCATTAGTTCTGTAATTACTACACCTGAAATTTATGATATTGTAGTTTTAAATGCAAAAACAAACCCCAAAACACTGGGTTCCTAGCACAGCCACTCAGCTCAACTCAAGAAATGATCAACCACATTTAAGTTTAGTTACCTTTTCGTTGGATGCAAGCGACTGTAAAGTTGTGTAAACATACTGAAATCACAATAGGAGACAACATATTTCTAGTGCCATTTGAACTTAACCTTACCAGACAAGTAAACGAACTACAATGCCACATCAACTTAAATATAAACATCTCTCCTACCTGTTCGAGGTCAACATCGTCAGCCAGTTTCATGTTCTTTGTGTGAATCTGCAGGATTTCCAGTCGTCCTGTAGCATCAGGAATACCGATATCCACCTCTCTGTCAAAGCGACCTTTAGGGGGAGGGGAGGGTGGAAAATGGTTTGATCAATCTGGATATAGTGTATCTTTATACCCTGCATTGGGACATTGAGCCCTGACTGATACAGAAGTCCCTTTTCTATTAGTTCAGTACGGAAATGTTGGGGCAGTTAATGATCGAAAGGGAAAGTCTTACCAAATCGCCTGAGGGCTGGGTCAATGCTGTTTGGCCTGTTGGTAGCTGCCATGACAATGACGTGTGCCCTCTGCTTCAGACCGTCCATCAGAGTCAACAGCTGAGACACAATGCGCCTCTCCACCTCTCCGTGAGTCTACAGGACAGAGCAACAGGAAGCAGTCAGCAAAACACCAGAAACCAGCCCCTGAATTACTCATCTACCACAGCATGCAAGAACCACTGCTCCGATCCCAATATACACCACCAAATGCATTTTTACTGGACGACTCCCTTACTCAAACATGAAAATATAATTGTAGAATACTGTTTATTTGGGGGAAAAGTCAACCAAGTGAAAATATGGCAGCTGTAATACATGTCAGAGGGTCAAGAACCCCATATTTGTCCAAGATATATGGAAGGAGATATGGCTGGAGGTTATAACATGGCAAAAAAAAAAACACATTTTTATTTGACTGCTATGAGACGATCAAGAGAATCGTAGAATACAGCTGTATACAAAAGGAAGGCACCATCTCCAAGTGTGTGGCCTCTTGCACTTAAGCTCTAACCAGCAAAGCACAACTGGATACTGCAAAACACCCACCTTCTCTCTCTTTGGTGCAATGGCATCCAGCTCATCAATGAAGATGATGGCTGGGGCGTTCTTCTCGGCTTCTTCAAATGCTTTTCTCAGGTTGCTCTCGGACTCTCCAGCTAATTTGCTCATAATTTCAGGACCTGCAGAAACACAAGCATTAGGGGAAGATCTTTATGTACACCCATCAGGCCCTCATACAGCAAGCTAATCAGGGCCAAACTCCAATCTCTGAACCCCTTCCCAAATCCACCTTCCAAAGACCACACAAAAACTTCCCTGCCCCAAATATTGCATACTAAATTGTAAAGCCTGCAGATTACACCTTTTAAAACACATTGACAAATTGCTGTGCAGTGCTACAGTATTCATATAATCAATCATAGCATTATATAACGTTACCATTGCATTGCCATGATCAGAACCCTACCATTAATGAGGAAGAAGAAAGCTCCAGTCTCATTAGCCACAGCTCGAGCAATCAGGGTCTTGCCAGTACCAGGGGGTCCATACAACAGAATACCACGTGGAGGCTGCGCACAAAGGAGAAGACAGACCTTTAATAAATGGCCTGAAACCTCAGGGGCATAGCAAAGAAACACTGCATTTGGGACAATGGGACATGTAGACCACTTACTCACAGGCTCTTCAGCCACATTATACAAATATTGACGAGACAAAAAAAATTTAAAAATTATATTGCTCTCAAGGTTGCCTTTTTAACGCAGTGGGCAATAGTTTTCCACTACAAGGTGAAAACTGCAGTATGCATTTTAGATTTTATATATTTTTTATGAATCTTATGAGGTCACAGGGCATTAGTGTTTTGACAATTTACTCCCGAGTGACATCATTGATTTTTGACCGGTGGGTTTATAGGCAATAGCACAACTTTATGTTTGGTGACATGTGACATTGTATTAGCCAACTGTGTTGTGCATTTCAAATCGAAGGGTTTAATCAGAACACACACAGATCAGTTTCATCTAAAATGGCAGAATGACAAATAATTTGAGAGATCTCCAAACCTCCTCCTGGGGAGGACCTACCTTGACTCCAATAGCCTTGAAAAGCGCAGGATGTCTGAGAGGGAGCTCCACCATTTCCTTAATCTGGGCCAGCTGTTTCCTCACTCCTCCGATGTCATCATACCCAACTTCATTGAGAGACTCCTCCTCATCCTGCGGAGAGAAAGCACACCAGTGAGCGCTGTGCTACATTAAAGACAGAGCGCCGGTGAGCTGTGGCTCCTGCCAAAGCAGCCATGCACTAATAAACTGGGCAGTGTGGGGCAAAGGCATTGGGGTTAATACAACTGCTGTCTGGAGAGTGCTATGGGATCTGCAGCATTTTAGATTATCCATGATCCAAAAATACACTCAATGACAAGATTCCCCAATAAATATTCTTTATAATATGAATGTATTTCATACCAGCGTCTGTTCCTTACCTCTCTCTTAATGGGCTCTCCCTCACAGTGAATCACTGTGTCAGGAGCCACTATACAGTATGGGCTGGGGTCTGTCTCCACCACCTTGAATTCCACAGCTCGCATTCCTCCTCGTACCAGGAAAATATCTCCTACAAAGACAAAAGCAAGCAATTCAGCTGATCAACCAGCACAATACATATCCTGTGCCTACCATAATAGTACTGGAATAATACAATTTACACCAAGCTTCTCTCGCATAGCAACATACATTTCTGAAGTCATTTCTCAATTACACTGCAGGATCATCCACCCTCTATTACTTGGATTACAGCTTAAAAAAATAAACAAAGACAAAAACACCACAGGCAGCTCTGTGCCTTGCAGTAATCATAAGGACACTGGCTTCACACTGTTGATCATCATGCAGTTTAACATTGGAGTTCCTGCAATGTAAATATGTATGGTTTAAACTGCACTCCATATTTGTTTCATTTGGATTTCAGGTTAGAACTTTTACACCACCATCCCAGTAAACTAGAATTCCTTCTTTGGGCTGTCCATTGGAGATTACATTTGTACCCCAGTGTGACGGAAATATAATGAGTTCTGGTTGTAAATCTCCCTCCCGACCTGTGAGGGCGCTAAGTAGCGAAAGGGAAAGGCTTTGGACGGGTTGGCCTGCCAGTTCATTTCCTGGGTCGGAAATTCAGTCTGTCTGGAAGAAGGCAAGACTCCGTTGCAGGAACGTATTGACCCGGAAGGAAAACGAGGTAGCAGCTGCAGTCAATACTCAGCTGTAATCGTTTACCAAGGGGTCATGCATGATCGCATAAAGGGGCCAGAGAATTGTAAATCTTTTCCTTCGCTTGGGTTTGAGAGATACGAGGAACGGGAAGGACCAGGAGATTTCCCACAGTAAAAAGAAAAAGAGTTTGTGAGCATTTTGTTTGTTTGTCTGTTTAGTAACTGTGTGTTTTTGTTATATAGCACTAGACGGCTAAACACAAATCCGGAGCTGTCACCAAGGGCCAGCACAAAACCGGATCAACACTGCACTACAGTCACGATTAACATTGTTATCAGCACTTTTTTCACCACTATAGCACGTATTATATTGTACTTCACCACAAGCACTGAGAGCACTCACTTTGGGCCTGTGATCATGTGTGTGTCTAATTGTGTGTGTTTAGTACTGTGCTTATTGTTTACGGGACTGCAACCCTTTTCATTTCTGTGCAATACACATTGTTTTGCCAGCTCATTATTATTTGCTGGCTGGTCAACAGACCATTGGATTTACAATCATTAAAACAACCATTTCACCCGTACTTTGTTGTCTGTTTGTTCTTGGGATTACTGCATCCACACCACACCTGCTATACATTACCACTTTGCCACACCCAGATCCAAATACGACAATAAAACAACGTTGCAGCACAGTATGTTTGTGAAGATTATTTTTGCATGTTATTATAAATATTAGTATTATTCATAAAGCAGTCCATCAGCAAATCTAAGATTAAAAAAGGGAGCATTGTGATCTAGAAGCCCTCTTTCTGCACTAAGAGCAGCCACTCTGGTTCCAACAGGCAAGTATTTACCTTTCCTGATGGGCCTGTATGCTTCCAGGAAGTATGGCTTGAGATAAACCTCGAAGATGTTACCAGTGATCCCCTCCACAGTGTCGTCAATGGGGAGGACATGGATACGTTTACCATACTTCACATCGGGGCATGGCTGGATGCTGGAAATGAGGGAGAAAAGGCTTATACATCAGAAGAAAAAAACAAACACAAACACAATCTGACTAAGCTAATACATACTCATACAAAAAAAAAAAAAATTCAGCTCATTATCTGAAGTAATAGTCGAAAACTGAGTATTTGTTTTTCAGCAAAAACATGAATTCATGTGGAATTCATATCACTGAGGCAGTAATTAAATTTGAGGGATCACTACCTTTTCTGTGGCACAAGCACGATTTGTAGCCACTGTGAATATGTCTACAGCCACAACTGAATACAAAATATCTACAGGATAACTGCGTCTGCATGGATTGATTCCAGGTGTGTACCTGACACCTGCAGTGCTGGGCCTGTCCTACCTGATGACATCCCCCAGCCGGACCCTCAGGTTATTGCGGACGACCCTGTTCATGCGCACTTTCTCATCGGAGCAGGTATCATCGGAGAGGACGATGCACACGCTCTCACGCCTCTTCTTCCCCTTCAGCAGCACCGTGTCTCCCCGGAACAGCTGCAGCTCATCCATTTTTGCCTAAATATGAAATAAATGTTTTACATCTATATGAACTATACCTTCAGCAAAATAAGTTTGATTTCCCTCTGTCTTACTCAAACTGGATAGGAAGAAACCCTTGCCTCACTAAATTATACTAAAATGCACATCACTCAGCCTGTTGTAGCCTAGATTTCAGTTAAACAGGCGGGCTAAACGTGTACACACCAACATCTGATAAAATATGGTGTTTAACAACTTCCTTTTAATAGTTTAACCTCTAGGTATGGTAAATGTGTCCCAAATAAGCATGCAGCAAGTTTACTAGAAATAACACATTCCTACTAAATTATACCCTAGGAAGTTAAATAAAATAGTACATCACCTCATCCCTAAATCATGAAGTAATAAAGATCACATTTTAGAGTCAACACCCACAGAGTTCAGGTTTTCTTCATGGGAAGCTTTTACAAATACCCTGCATCTATCTGTTCATGTTTATCACTATTTTATCAAAACAATGCAATACTAATATCCAAATACCTGAGAAAGCGAAACCACGCTGTTATCCTCATTGATAGACTCATCCACAATCAGCCTGTTAGGCCTGCTCTTCTGTTTTAAAATCGCAGTGGAAAGATCGTCACTTTTGGAACTGGGAAGAAAAGACAAAATACTAATTTAACTGCATCAAAGTTGAAATAGAGCAAGTCAGGTCACAAGATCAAGTGACCTGCCTCCAAGTCTGGGCAAAATTCAAATGATCTACTGCAATTCAAATAATCATGTCGGACATTAGGGTTTTCCTACAAATATAAATTGCTTGTTTTGATAGTCAAAAGCTGCTGAAGCCAATTGTGACTTGCTGGACATCAGGTTGATGGACCCAGGTCCCAGCATGACAGTATGTTGCCTTTTCAAACACACATTCTTTCTGAATACTGAGGATCCCCTTTTCAATATTGTGAAAGTACAACAGGGTTCAAATACATTGCATCTTCTTGTCAAAATCAGAGCTGCCTTCACACACATTGAACATAACATAAGAAAGGTTACAAACGAGAGGCCATTTGGCACATCTTGCTCATTTGGTTGTTAGTAGATTATTGATCCCAGAATCTCATCAAGCAGCTTCTTGAAGGATCCCAGGGTGTCAGCTTCAACAACATTACTGGGGAGTTGGTTCCAGACTCCCACAATTCTCTGTGTAAACAAGTGCCTCCTATTTTCTGTTCTGAATGCCCCTTTATCTGAACTTCCATTTATGACCCCTGGTCCTTGTTTCTTTTTTCAGGTTGAAAAATTCCCCTGGGTACATTGTCAATACCTTTTAGAATTCTGAATGCTTGAATCAGAGCTGCCTATTCACGCATACTGAACAAACCCAGAGATGCCTATTCACACCTATTGAACAGCTGTTCTCTTGATCATTAACTAACACTCAGCAGCACATTACTCTATTCAAATGGCAAAGGTTGAGCCAATACAGCTCTTTTTCCAAGATGCAGAAACATATTCAATATTGGGAAGCTTTTATGAGAGGTCTATAAAAATAAATCCAATTACATGTCAGTAACTTTAAAATATGAAATACCCCAAGGTTAAAGCGATTAGGTCATTCTGTCACTGGCTCAACAAGTCACTGATCAGAAGCAATGCAATTTACAACCTCAGCAGGAAAGCGTTTAGCACAACCCAAAACAAAGACTTTATGGAAAATCCCTTCCCAGTGAATACTGTTACAGTAGGGTAAAGGTCAACTCAATGTAAGGGGTGTATTGTCAGTTCAGTCGTTTCAATTATTCTAATTATTTATTTATTTATTTTATGCAAGCATAATACAACTATTTCGTTAGGGTTTGTTTTTAACGCCACAGGTATTTTACAAAAAATTATAATGTTAATTATTTTTATTTTATTAGAACATTTTATATATTCACACACTCTACCTCCCAGTCCATCTGTATTTAGAATTAAAACACAAAAACACACTTGTTAGAACTGAATTCAATACATATGTGCGCAGGGGTTTATATCAAATTGTGGGGCAGTTTGAGATCCTATTTAAATAATGAATGTTCATGGGATGCAGCATCTGAACTGCTCGACAGATGCTCGAGTGTTGCAACCATCACATACTAGCCTACTGCAGATGACAGGCAGCTTGAGCGTCATCTGCGCCGTCCACAAGCAGGAAATGAAGTACCTATTAAATAAAATAACCTACATCAAGCATCCTACAACACACATGGCACAGAATAAAATACAAATAACTGAATCGCCACTGAGCCAGAGAAAGAATCGGACTAGTTTACAATTGTGTTCTCCGGAATCACCCAACCTCGTTATGGTTAAAGGAGGTGGAGTTCGAGACTGTTGTGTGTTTGCAAAGTCATGGCGCAAGGCCTATGATGAATGCGAAGTTTACCTCCTATCCCTTTTCATCACCATTCCCGTTTTAAAATAAACACTCGCTTCTTATCTGCATATATATGCATGTAAACAAAACAAAACAAAACAAAAATAATGCTACATCTGAAACCGTGGCATTGAGATGTGTGAATATTATGGTTCACGGCCATCTTTTGTTCTTTTATACACAAGAGATAGTAAATGTCAGCTTTACCACATCAAAACACACACACCTCGACCCGTCTATCTGTAATATGTTGATTGAAACTTAATATGTCAAATAAACGTGTGTAATTTGTGTTAAGTGTCTTCCAGAAAAAAATAACTTGCCTACTGGTTGAATTAAAACATATTAATTCTCGTCTACATCATAGGCCTACTTTGGAAATCTACAGAATAATGAATATCCGGGAGAATAATTACAATTGTTACGAAATGTGAAGTGTTTAAATTTAAAAGAGAACGCCTGGACTAAGGAACCAGGCCTGATGACAATGCAGAGCAAAAAATACCAGAAACCGAAAGCGCAATACAGTGCACGAAAAACACAATTTCCAGCACAGGAAAACCACGTCTACATAACAATCACCACAATACGTCGTTTATCAAAAATCCACTGCCGATTAATAAACACAACCATCGATAACAAAGAATATGCTCTAAATAAATAACCCATTAAAGCCAGCCAAAACGATTCGCCAAATAAAGGAAAATTAAATAAATAACCGGATAATAAACGCCGTCATTCTCTACTCTGTGTACAATGCTTTGTTGCCAAGACATGGGTATGTTCCTTTACAGCGTTCAAGGCAGGGAATGTATGCGCAATTTATTAAGTTTTGACTACCACTATAACTATTATTATCGGGTCTTTCACATACATAGGGATTATTGCTAATGTTTGTCGGTTAACATTACTCTCCAGTCATGTTTTGCCAGTTCATGGTGCCGGTAGGCCCAAGCCTCGTCATGCCGAGTTTAGCACGGGTATAGGTAAGTAGCCCACGGTTTCAATGACAGTCACACACACACACACACACACACACACACAATCCGCATTGGACATTCAAAATCAATGGCGATTATATTCAATACCGTTGTCACGGTGTTACTAACTCAGGAATCCACAAATAAAAAGTAAACGTAAAAGTAAACACACGCTGTGTAAAATGATACAGGTCTATTACAAAAAAAACAACTTTTAAATAATATGTTGGACTTTAAACAATAATGACGTTAAAAAACGTATTTTTTTTTCTCTACTCCTGCTCCTCCTCCTCCTCCCGTACACCGAGGTAAAATCTCCTCATCGACGAGGATTCGTTAAAATTCATTTTAGGAAACTAAGAATAACCTGCTCTTAAATACACACGACTCTGTGTCGTTTATTTGTACTTACTCTCCCCCTGACGCCATTGTTGCTCCTCTGAATAATTATATAAATACGACGTATATCTTGATATTTCTTTATAAACGGTGACTCTGCCTCCCTGTTACTGTCCTCTCTTCCTCTCACACTGAATCCACAGCCGTTCTGCTCGCTCACATATCAAAGATGCGAAGAAACTACACCGAGCAAACAGAAAAAAATGTCGGTTTTTTTCTGCCTAGCAACCGACAAACGATTGGCTCGCTGGTTAAATAACCAAAACAAAAAAAAAGTATCTGCCAATCAGAAAAAAATACACTGTCACTTATTTCTACATAGTAACCAGGCTCTCGTTGGAAATTTAACAAGAGCAGCCAATCCTGAACAAAACCAAGATTGCAGATTATTTTTCTACCAAGTAACAGTAACAGTATTGGTTAGATTATTTCCAGACCGACCTAGCAGTTTCTGTCAGAAAGTGTTCCAGAGGACGCCCCCAAAGCGACATGTCTTTTTTTGATTGGTTGCACAAGCTGTCACTTTAAACATGCTATGTATTTTTTTTTTCTTTGGTGATTGAGCAATATTACCTCTACCCTGATCTTCCTACAGTATTCTGCACACGATATCCCAGTCAAATTCCTGGAATAAATTGGTGGTTTTTAGCAGCTCCTAAATGCCAGCCCACCATAACAAATCCACTCTCATCCAATCAAATGTGGTCAGTACATAGGGATTCCACATGTGTCTAGATATGGTGACAGTATGGCTCCAGATTCCCTGAGCCATTTGTTTTGTGTTTTAACTGAATGCATTCAGGTACATTTTCACCTGTCTCTTCACTTCTGAGGGATTTAAATTTCTCAGGAAGGGGCTTGAAATCTGGTTTCAGGAGACCGAGAGACATAAATTTGAGGCAACTTTGCTGTGTCAAACCTCACGTCTCACCTGGTGCGCCATGCAGTGGCTCGAAACCTAGTCTCCTGAAACCAAGTTCCAAGCCACAAAATGACTTTGTGCTCCCTCAGCTTTGAAGACAGTGAATTTCTATATTTACAACCCTGTTAAGACAGGCCAGGATCCCCCCCCCCGAAAAAGCTAGACAGCAGTCTATTTAGCGAGGCGCTGTATATTAGCACATTCCACTAAACGACAGCACACTACATATATGTAAGCTGTTTATTAGTTTTGAAAGGCAAATTGTTCCTCAATAACTTGGTTGGTACTGTTTCTGTGTATCTCAAGGAGCATGATACACAGTTTGTGAATTTTAACAACATGCTTGTACAGCCCTAAAACGTAAGTTCAAATGATGTTTAAATGAAGTATTTGTTGTACCATGGTTTATTTGATGAATCCTAACGATTATTTGTGTCATACAGAACACTCTTCATCCATGGTGTAATTATGCCCGTTGCTTTACAGTAATGGAGTAGTTTAGACCACACATTACTGCTAAATAATGTATTCAAGATTTTTGCAGAGTAATTCATATTTATCGAAATACTTGAATAAGGATTTTATTTGAAGTCTACAAGTATGTTTTCTTTACACAGGATATTTTAATGGTACCTTTCAGATTTGATGTTGCAGGCGAAGTTGCAAAAGTGTTTCATGAAAGTTCAGGTGACAGTTCCTTTCAGACAGGGTTTAGACCTGGCACCATCTTGTCACACAGGTGTTTAGACACAATACAATGCTGTGTTTGTGTAAAGGTGGAATACTTTCTGTCATACGCATAAACAGGACCATCAAACAAGAACCAGATACAGTAAAGGCTTGTTTGATTTATTGATTCTCCAACTTTTGTACAAATCAAGATACAGCCTAACAAACAGATAATCTTCTTCAACCGGTTACATTTTATTCGGAACCCACTCTCGTATTCGCTTGTCCCTCCTTTTGAAGGATTAACAGCTGGAACGTAGGCTGTAGATTCCACGCAGTTCCTGTGAAAAGCCAGCCTGTACAGTGAGTGCACTGTGCAGTTATGCCAGGGATGCTGCTGCCTCCAAGCACTTCTGTATTCAACACTCCAGCTCATCCCTCAGATGCTTAGATCTTGAACTAGATGGAGCTTTAGGGACTGTGCAGGCTGTAGCAGGTATGTAAGCTCTGGTTCAAATTCCTCAAACCACAGGCAGCAAATGTCTAATTCTGTTCCCTCATCACAGCGGCTCAAGAGAACTGATGGTCAGTGGTCATCCTAGATGCCACCACCAAGCCAACTGTCTCTTCCCACCCAGGAGCTTGATAAAGGAACGTCTGGCCCTTGGAGGACAAAGACCAGAAGATGTGTACTTGAGCTCACTAGGTGCCTGACCCGCAGTGTGGGGATCCAGCATGTTGAGGTGAGCCACCAGCACATTTGGGGTAGATGTGTTTGTTCCTAAATACAAATAAATAAAAAATGCTGGCCCTTGCACAGCCCATTAGTGTTCAAGTTTCTTTTTGCTTTAAACCTGTTTTTGACATGTGCTACTGCACATACATTTCGTTTTTGTGTTGTTCATAAACCACTGCTACTACAGAAAATGACAGCAGACATTTCAGCAAGTCATCCGCCTAAGGCATCTTAAGCACATTAAATATTTCATGGGCATTAGGAGAGAGAGAGAGAGAGAGAGAGAGAGAGAGAGAGAGAGAGAAACAGAGATAACTCAAACAGGTTCCTGAAACAGTAATCTGAGAAGCAATCATGATCCTCTAATCAATATCCGAGACAGATCTGAAAATACTCAACATGACCTTCACAGATTTCTTTTAAAATTGCAGACAACATTCTTATGCAGTATTTGGATGAACTTGGTGATGGTGATGGTGCTGGAGCAGTCAGGAAGCCAGTGTGCAGAGTAGTTACCATGGGCTCCTGAACTTGCATGCCTTGATGAGTACAGTG
Source organism: Acipenser oxyrinchus oxyrinchus (assembly GCA_030684275.1). Classification (NCBI taxonomy): domain Eukaryota; kingdom Metazoa; phylum Chordata; class Actinopteri; order Acipenseriformes; family Acipenseridae; genus Acipenser; species Acipenser oxyrinchus. Next base: position 10,352,850 of record CM060248.1, read on the forward strand.
AATATGGGCTCCTGTAGCACTGGAACCCCACAGTGGTTGTTTCAAGTGACTGGTAAACACATATTATATGTCGTATTGCAACAATACATAGAGTACATCCATGCATGTTATTTGGTAACACTTTAGTTTACGGGCTTCAGTTTGTAAGTGGTTACATTACATCTTATAAAAATACATATTACAGTAAAAAAAAATTTTTATAATGACATGTTTCTAGATCATATATAACTGTTTATAACGGACCCCTAAACCAACGTGTTACCCATGCTGTTAACTACCTTTTTCTGCAGCGCTCCAGGAGCTTGTAATATTACAATTGGAAATGGCTAATGTTAATATTGTAGCACTCTGGTGCAGTAGCTCTACAGCGGGCTGCATTCCTCCAGCATCCTCCTGCTCAGACCCTCCCAGTCCCGAGGAGCATCCCCCTGCAGGGGGGGCAGCAGGTACAGGGGGTAATCTCTGGAATGAAGCAAAGCAAACAGGTTTTGCTCTTGTAAATGGTTATTAACTTGTTATTTATGGTTTCCATTATGTTCCCTTTAGAACTGATCAGTAAAAACTACACTAAGAAAGCTGTTAAGTGTTACGTTTTTAATCAGATTTCTAAAGATTTAATGGACTTTTAACTTTTTTTTTTTTACAACATGAAATATATACCTTAGGAGTTGCTGATCTAGCATACAATACATGCACTAGCCAGCATGCTTAAGAGGCAGCCATGCAGACAAAGATAGAAAACAGACAACATGGAATCTGGATTGTCCTGCTCACCCCTGGAGATCCTGTCCTGCTGCTGATGCTGCTTCCTCTGTCGACCTCCCCGTGCAGCTCTGAAACCTCCTCCAGCAAGACAGGGCTTCCTCCCTCCTCCCCAGCCTCCAGAGCAGCTCCAGCAGCCAGTACAGCCCCTCCACTACCCCTGCATAGACACAGGCAGGGTCAGAGTCCACTCCCAGTACAGCCCTCCACTCCCCCTGCAGGGTCAGTCCACTCCCAGTACAGCCCTCCACTCCCCCTGCAGGGTCAGAGTCCATTCCCAGTACAGCCCTCCACTCCCCCTGCAGGGTCAGTCTACTCCCAGTACAGTCCTCCACTCCCCCTGCAGGGTCAGTCTACTCCCAGTACAGCCCTCCACTCCCCCTGCAGGGTTAGAGTCCATTCCCAGTACAGCCCTCCACTCCCCCTGCAGGGTCAGAGTCCATTCCCAGTACAGCCCTCCACTCCCCCTGCAGGGTCAGTCTGCTCCCAGTACAGCCCCCCACTCCCCCTGCAGAGACGAGCAGGGTCAGTCCACTCCCAGTACAACCCTCCACTCCCCCTGCAGGGTCAGTCCACTCCCATACCCCCAGTACAGGCCCCTCACAGCCTCTCCACTCCTTCATTTTGATTAGGACAAGTGAATGTATGAGTAAATATTGTATGGTCGTGGAGCTAAGAATTATAATCTCACCCTCATAAAAGTGATAAAGCAGTACACTGCAGAAAGCACTAGCTGAAACATAGCTTCTTACAGCTTTATTATAAATCATGAAGTCAATCTAAGCTAATCAAAACAGTGCCGTACATCTTATGTGTCGTCTCCTGCATGGCTGACAAAACTCTAAAGAAATGTGGATAACTACCTTATCTATGTATTGCATTATTTTCTTTCAATTTAAACTTGATTTATAGCATGTTAAGATGTACTGCTGACCCCGTCTCTTACGAGCGTATTGTTTCACACTTTGAGTGACAGAACCACCCAATAAAGACACTCTTACAGGAGGGTCAACTGTGCATGTTAACTGATAACCTACAGCTATGGCCAAACATTTTGCATCATATTGTTGAATGAAACCTGCTGAATAATTATTATTATTATATTTATTTATATAAAGCGCTTTACAGAGGTAGGCTGTGAACTTATATGCAGAGTCACTTACACTAGGACATTGATTTAACATCTCATCCGCAGGATGGAGCACAAGGAGGTTAAGTGACTTGCTCAGGGTCACAGTGAGTCAGTCAGTGGCAGAGGTGGGATTTGAACCGGTGACCTTCTGGTTACAAGCCCTGGACTTTAACACTGCCGCCTACGTAATAATGTTACATTATCATATAGAATTAGCTGTCGCTTTGTAGTTTTCCATAGATTTAACGAAAAACTGACAAATTTAAAAGTGTGACATCTTGAAATGCTGTACTATTATCAGTGGCGTGGTGTCTATGTATGTAACACATGCCCTATAGCTCACACACAAAAAAAATATCTAAAACAATATAATATTATAATTGGTATACTATAATTATTATTCTATGTAACATATATAATACATAATTATAGGTTTGCATATAAGAAGAATCATATCGGCTGTGACTGGCGTGCCAACTCGTGCAATGCACCGAATTGCATCTCGTTGCCCAGGCAACGCGACGCTGTGCGGCAGATCTCCACTCTTGAATAACGTAACGAAGGCATGCAATTGAAGAAATGAATCGCCCTGATGGAACAGAGCGAGCAGGCCAACTCACAGCTGCCACCTTGTGGGGCTCAGATCAGGAGCAAAAACAGAAGGCAGAAAAAAACAGTTATTTTATGAAACTAGAGAATACGATTTGATTGAGGCAGAGAGAGAAATGGATAATGTAGTATAAAAATTGTTGTCAAATCCATTTAGTACAGGAGATTATGCGACTAAAGAAGAAATCATAAAAAACGGACCACCGAAACCGAAACTGTAGTTAGAGAGCATGTACAAACAAGCAGGGAAAGAGTTGAAACGGTGTTTCAGTGAAGCGTGTACAAGTGCGAGTGGATCTGTGCACGTGGGGAGACAAAACTATTCTGCTGGCTGTGTCTACTTTTCATGAACGAGAAGAGTGTGTGGAATAAGGCTGGATACCACGATTTAAACACTTTACACAATACCTGCAAACGTAATGAAACTAGCCAGCAACACCTAACAGCATGTATACAGTTACGAACATTTGGACAAGAGCGCATTGATCTGCAGTTAAACGAACAATGGAGACTTGCTGTCAGACAACACAATGAAAAAGTCCATCAGAATCGTGAGATTTTGCCAAGACTAATTCATGTTGTATGTCATCTTGAAGAACAAGAGCTGACATTTCGTGGGCACGACGAATCGGATGACTCCCTGAATCATGGAAATTATGTCGAAACAGTGAGTTCGATCTTTTATTGAAGCAGCATTTGGAAACCTCGACTGTTTTTTTCTTGGACATCGAGCAAGATTCAGAATGACCTAATCGAAGCAGTGAGTAATGTCCAACTTAATGCCATTGCCAAAGAAATTGAGGAGGCACCATTTGTTGCTATTCTACGATGAAACCTCAGATACAGCCAATAAGTCCCAGCTTTCGACTGTACTGCGTTATGTGTCTAAGGACAGTGATGTTGTTGGTTTTACTGATGTTAGTGGCAGTCGGTCTGCTGCTGCACTTTTCCAGCGTGTTGATGCGGTGTGCCAGAAGTTTCAATGTGGTGACAAGTTGGTTGTTCAGACGGTGCAGCAGTAATGGCAGGCGAAGTAAGTAGACTTCAGAAACGTGTGCGTGAAAAGTTCCCTTGTACACTTTATGTTCACTGCTATGCACGTCTTAAACCTTGTCCTCAGTTATGCAGCAAAAAATATTAGGGAATCCAGGATTATTTTCAAAAATTTAGAAGGGATAGTTTTTTTTCTCTCGACCTACAAACTGGTCTGAGCTTCTTCGCAACATAGTTAAACGAAGACTGCCTTCTGTTTGTACAAACTTAAGCACAGCAAAGAAGCTCTGATTGAACTCTTTGAAAGTGTGGTGCAAAATTCAGCAGCCTGGGATGCTCCATCCTATTCCTCAGCCAAGGGCTTTCTGACCATGCTTGACGATGCTGAGTTTGTGTTTCTCCTCTGCCTCTAGTGACATATCCGAAATTACAGAAGTGTTGTTCGACGCGCTTCAAACCAAGATGTACGATATCGGGTTTTGTATTCAGCAGAGTCGCTAGACATCTGACCGAATTCACCAAAAGCAACAAACATTTGTGTTTTGGAAAGATGTGTCGGAGCTGAGTGTACATGAACCAAAGCAAAAAAGAGCGAGATAAGAAAGTTGCTGAATCCAAAAAGATTCACGGAGTTCTAGACACATTTTCTGGTTCATGCTATGAAATCTCTGGACGCATCCTATCCGAATGTTTTTGACAGTAGTCGGTTTCGTGCTGAACTGTGTGCTGTGTATAACTCAGATCAGCTGCAAAAATGTGGCGTTGCTGGCCTGGGTGTTCCGTGTGAATGTCTTGTGAATGGCTCCCTGTGTAGTACAGAATTGATTTTAAGATTTTGCTGTTAACTTACAAGGCCCTGAATGGATTTGCACCTAGTTATTTACAGGAGTTACTGACCCCGTATCTTCCAAACCACACTCTGGGGCTGCTGGTTATTTCTAGGGTTAACAAAAGCAACACTGGAGGTAGGGCTTTTTCTTGTAGAGCTCTGAAATTATGGAATGCTCTGCCTTCGTTTGTCAGAGCTGGGACTCTTACAGTTTTCAAGTCAAGACTAAAAATGCACTTTTATAAAATGTTTTTCTTATCTTAGTGGGTTTTAATGTAACCTTAAAATTGCTGCTTTTGTATTATTATGTGTATACTGTTATTTAAATGGACTGTGGCAGTTGTATGTGTGACATGCTATAGAAATGCATTGTGGTTTGTTTCTGTTATGTACTGTACAGTGCTTTGCGATACTTTTGTATAAAAAGTGCTATATAAATGCAAGAAATAAATAAATTAATTAATTAAAAAAAACTTAGCCTCACTGACAATTGAAAAGGAGCTGCTTAGGAATATGCGCTGCCTACCGGATTTCTACAGTTCAGTCACTGAAGAGCTTCTGAAAAAGGACAGACGAATGGAAGTTCGATTTCAGTAGAAAATGAAGGGAAGCACGTGTCTTTTATATTCCCAGTGCACGTTAGAAAATGTTTTTATGTCATTGAAAAAGTTGTTGCATGCCTTGCTAAAGAAGACTACTATTTTGGCTTCCGGTAGACTTTTGCGATATTATGATTTTTTAATTATGCCTCTTTCCTAAAATTCTCGGTGATGCAAAACCTTTGGCCATAGCTGTGGTATTATGATTGTGCGTGCTGCAGTCGCTGCGCAGTGTGACAGTGAGGACAGGAGAGCCAGTAGCATACCTGGGTCAGTCTGCACACTGAGCTGGAAGCTGTGCAGCGCCTCTCTGTCCTGAGCCCGCTCCAGGAAGCACAGTCCTCTCCCAGTGAACGCCAGGCTCTTCAGCCTCTGCAGGGACCGCACTCCACTCTGCTCAGAGTCCCCTCCCTGCCGCTCTGAAACACAGGCACAACAGGGCTACTGTCACCTGCCCCCATCTGCAACAATGAGTGAGCCTCCACTCCTTTCTGTAGTTTATATACTGTCAACATGCTTCTACTCCTCTCTGAAAGTGTGTGACCCATGTACACCTGGTAGAGGGGGTGTGCAGTAATGCAGTCAGGGGATTGAAATGAATACGAGGTGTGTGTGATCCATGCCTAAGCCTGGTACAGGGGGTGTGCAGTAATGCAGTCAGGGGACTGAAATGAATACGAGGTGTGTGATCCATGCCTACGCCTGGTACAGGGGGTGTGCAGTAATGCAGTCAGGGGATTGAAATGAATACGAGGTGTGTGATCCATGCCTACGCCTGGTACAGGGGGTGTGCAGTAATGCAGTCAGGGGACTGAAATGAATACGAGGTGTGTGATCCATGCCTACGCCTGGTACAGGGGGTGTGCAGTAATGCAGTCAGGGGATTGAAATGAATACGAGGTGTGTGATCCATGCCTACGCCTGGTACAGGGGGTGTGCAGTAATGCAGTCAGGGGATTGAAATGAATACGAGGACAGATCCTTGCCATTGGATGATAATGTTTTTTTCTTTCTTACTAATCACCCAGTATATATCCAAAGAACTGCTTATCCCATTGTGTTGAAACTTGCCACTCCCCAGTCACTCTCCTGTTCTCCAGGACAGCGATCGAGCAATAACATTTCCACCCACATTGTACTGCCTCCTGTACTGTCACTCACCTGAATAAGTAACGTGGACCTTAACCAACAGATTTATACACCTGAAATAAAAAGAATGCAGAATTTAGCACCGATCAGACCTGCAGCCTTATTATTATTTACTGCCCCCTTACCTTCCTAAGATGTTTGCAAACTCAGGACTGTTTATTGTGTTTTCTCAAATAAAGTGTTTTTAAAATGTTCTAATAAGAGGTTCAGGAGCTGCTCTTTGCCACATAATATTCATATGTAACACAGGCTAGATCAGCGTATGTTTTTAAATTAGTAAGTGTACCATCTTAGTGAACAGCAGTGTATTGCCAGCTTCTAAGGAATTTAGCTGCTCACTAGATAGGGCTGGCTCTTACTTCTATAAAAGACATTGGCTGATCTCGCTTGTGTTACAAACTTCAATGGCAGGCAACTAGAATTTAAAGAGTGTTTTAAAGTTTCAGATGGGGTCCTAATACTGGTTGCACGGGGAGTAAACTGCAAAGTTAAAATTAAACCCTTGAAAACCTAAACTACAGAAAAGTGTAACTGGGCACAAGGTCAGCAGACGTAACGAACGTGCACACCTGCTGTAATGAGACAGTGATTCCTTGCCCTCCTTCAGCTGGGTGAAGGCCTGTCCTTGAAGGAAGCAGGCCGCCGCAGTCCACAGCACACAGTTCAGACTCTCTCTCTTCTCTGATTCTCCGGCCCAGAGGCCGTCGCGCTCCGTGTTGGGAGGGCACTCAAGGGTCAGTCTCTCGGGGACCAAGGCTCCTATCTTGCTGACAACCTCTTCACACACTGTAATTGCATCCTGATACCTCCTGGCCTTCAGTAGGGACACTGCTGCTTCCAGGTACAGCTCTGGGATTCTGGGGAAGGCCAGGCTGTTGTCTACGATCACCTGTGTTGGAAAACATCATGCGAAGCCAGGTCATAGAACAGACCCAGGAGAGCACGCCCCCGGCCCCGCCCCCATCATGACTGAAGTAAACACAGCACTCCATCAACGTTCACGGACTATTCAGTGTAAACAACAAGAACAATGTAATGAAAAGAAAGTACATTTAGAGCTAAACAAACAGCTACATTCAGGGAATCACTTTCCTTAGCTCAAGATTTGCATCTGGTTTAAGCAACACTGCGGTGTAATTTGGAACGGGGTGATTCACCCCTAGTCATTCTGTTGCTGGATTTGAGTAAATGAATGCAGAGATAGATTCCAAAATGAAATCCGGTTTAGCATTGACATGAAGGGCTCTATAGAGATGTATGTATCTGCTGTCTGTGTGCAGGGTCTCTATAGAGATGTGTGTATCTGCTGTCTGTGTGCAGGGTCTCTATAGAGATGTGTGTATCTGCTGTCTGTGTGCAGTGTCACAGAGATCTAGTGGCAACTCCTGCAGAGTAGAGGTGTATTCTCCACAGCACAGCAGAGCTGTCAAACCTTTCTGTCTGAAAGAGCCATACCCCTGACCAGAGACTTCTTAAAAGAGCCATGAGAAATAAAACTAAAAATACAGAGTTGAAGTGTGCTACACACTTTTGCAGTATTTTTGCTCTAATTAAACAGGTTCCATGTTCAAACGTTTACACAGCATTTGTTTTTGCACTTTGAGTTACTTTTAACTAAAACTCCTGAATGTCCAGCCATCACCTCTGAATCAAGAGAGCTACGTTGTGCAGCTCAATGAGCCTTACACTGTGTGGCTCAAGAGCCTTCCGTCGGACAGCCTTGCTTTACAGAGTGCCATCGTTCTCAGCTGTTCCAAGAGATCTAAACTCACCCGCTGAGATGCCCCCTCCTGGAACGAGGCCAGCAAGTCCAGGTAGTGCTCCACTGCCTCTGCTGTCCTGTAATACAGCACACTGCACGTCACGGCATGCTTTTATTACTGACCGCTATAATGACTACTGGGCGGTGTGTGGACACTATTAGCCAATAGGGTTGCAAGTGTTAAGCTAAGGGTTCTGTATACACTATAATAACTCTGTACCTGCCGCTCTGCAGGCTCCTCTGTGCCAGACAATGCTTCACGCAGAAGGGATGTGGCTTCCTGAGCAGACTGATCAGGGTGGGGCTTTGGAGCAGCGATTCTGGGCCAATCAGGGCGGCCGAGTCACAGGCTGGGTCACAGTGTGCGGGTGACATCACTGCCTGGGGGTGGGGCAGCAAAGGAATAGTAAACTTGTAAAAATCTTGATTGAAATGTGATTAGTTCCACCCCCAACCCAACCTTCACCTCAACCAGCCAAGTCAGTGATATAAACAAAAAAAACAGAGCGTTTACAAATAAAAACAACAACCAAAAGCAACAAATTTAGAGCAGTCGATAGGCTTACTGGCACTTTAATTTCTATATACTCATGCTAGCGAGAGGTACTCACAGTGTAGAGCAGCCCGAGAGCCTCAATCTCAGCCTCTGCCTCTCCCAGCTGTCTGTACACCACACAGCTCTGATAGAGGGCACACAGGCACCCAAAATCCATCTCCAGGGCCTGTCTATAGCACTGCAGCCCACTCTGAGGCTTCCCCTGGGAACCAGCCAGAAAAACAACAGTCAAGAGAACCACCACACACTGCAGGAGCACTTCCCTTCTAAAACAAGCAAGTCTGCAACACACAGTACAGTGCATCCCCTGCCACTGCTGCAAAACTCACAATTAGAGCTCTCAGGATCATGATCAGCAACGACCATGACATAGATATATGGCAGAGAGATTGTACATAAAATAAAGTTAGAAAAATTATCTTTTCTTTTTGTTGTTAAAGCCGTGGTTGCTCTCAAGGTGAATGCAGACTCCTCTTACCAGTTTGAGGGTTAGGGTTAGAGATAGAGAGAGTGAGAGAGAGAGAGAGAGAGAGAGAGAGAGAGAGAGTAAGTACAGGCTCAGTGACCACAGCCTGGCCATTGAGAAAGGCCGTCACCGGCAGACCTGGCTTCCTACTTCCTAAAGAAGAAAGGCTCTGTGGTCACTGTGAGACAGGAGAGGTCAAGACAGAGATGCACTTCCTTCTTCAATGTAAGAAAATAGACAAACTTATTTTAAAAAATTTGCAAATTCCCTCCCAAATTTCCCAAACATGACCAACCCTGAAAAAGTCCCAATCCTCCTGGGAGAGGAGGGAAGCACAGCCCAACTAGCAGCCCAGTATGTGTCTGTATGTCACAGACTGAGGGACACACAATGAGAGCTCTGCACAGAGACACACACACTTATGTATATACAGTATGTATGTTGTTGTGTATGTAGGCATGTATGTATTATGTAAATACTTATTGTCCTGATACATGTTTATTGTTAGTAGTGATATTTTTTTGTTTTTTTTTTACTGTACTTTATAAATCAGTTTGTTTATATATATATATATATATATATATATATATATATATATATATATATATATATATATATATATATATATATATATATATATATATATATATATATATATATATATATATATATATACAGTACTGTGCAAAAGTTTTAGGCAGGTGTGAAAAAATGCTGTAAAGTAAGAATGCTTTCAAAAATAGACATGTTAATAGATTATATTTATCAATTAACTAAATGCAAAGTGAGTGAACAGAAGAAAAATCTAAATCAAATCCATATTTGGTGTGACCACCCTTTGCCTTCAAAACAGCATCAAGCATCAATTCTTCTAGGTACACTTGCACGTAGTTTTTGAAGGAACTCGGCAGGTAGGTTGGCCCAAACATCTTGGAGAACTAACCACAGTTCTTCTGTGTATTTAGGCAGCCTCAGTTGCTTCTCTCTCTTCATGTAATCCCAGACAGACTCGATGATGTTGAGATCAGGGCTCTGTGGGGGCCATACCATCACTTCCAGGACTCCTTGTTCTTCTTTATGCTGAAGATAGTTCTTAATGACTTTTGCTGTATGTTTGGGGTCGTTGTCATGCTGCAGAATAAATTTGGGGCCAATCAGATGCCTCCCTGATGGTATTGCATGATGGATAAGTATCTGCCTGTACTTCTCAGCATTGAGGAGACCATTAATTCTGACCAAATCCCCAACTCCATTTGCAGAAATGCAGCCCCAAACTTGCAAGGAACCTCCACCATGCTTCACTGTTGCCTGCAGACACTCATTCGTGTACGCTCTCCAGCCCTTCGCGAACAAACTGCCTTCTGCTACAGCCAAATATTTCAAATTTTGACTCATCAGTCCAGAGCACCTGCTGCCATTTTTCTGCACCCCAGTTCCTGTGTTTTCGTGCATAGTTGAGTCGCTTGGCCTTGTTTCCATGTCGGAGGTATGGCTTTTGGCCGTAAGTCTTCCATGAAGGCCACTTCTGACCAGACTTCTCCGGACAGTAGATGGGTGTACCAGGGTCCCACTGTTTTCTGCCAGTTCTGAGCTGATGGCACTGCTGGACATCTTCCGATTGCAAAGGGAAGTAAGCATGATGTGTCTTTCATCTGCTGCAGTAAGTTTCCTTGGCCGACCACTGCGCTCACGGTCCTCAACGTTGCCCGTTTCTTTGTGCTTCTTCAAAAGAGCTTGGACAGCACATCTGGAAACCCCTGTCTGCCTTGAAATTTCTGCCTGGTAGAGACCTTGCTGATGCAGTATAACTACCTTGTGTCTTGTTGCTGTGCTCAGTCTTGCCATGGTGTATGACTTTTGACAGTAAACTGTCTTCAGCAACCTCACCTTGTTAGCTGAGTTTGGCTGTTCCTCACCCAGTTTTATTCCTCCTACACAGCTGTTTCTGTTTCAGTTAATGATTGTGTTTCAACCTACATATTGAATTGATGATCATTAGCACCTGTTTGGTATAATTGTTTAATCATACACCTGACTATATGCCTACAAAATCCCTGACTTTGTGCAAGTGTACCTAGAAGAATTGACGCTGTTTTGAAGGCAAAGGGTGGTCACACCAAGTATGGATTTGATTTAGATTTTTCTTCTGTTCACTCACTTTGCATTTAGTTAATTGATAAATATAATCTATTAACATGTCTATTTTTGAAAGCATTCTTACTTTACAGCATTTTTTCACACCTGCCTAAAACTTTTGCACAGTACTGTATATATATATATATATATATATATATATATATATATATATATATATTCATGATGCATTGTATATATACATGTATGTATTGTATAATTGCTTTGGCAACACCTGCTATTGTAAGTCATGCCAATAAAGCACCATTGAATTGAATTGAATTGAAATTGAGAGAGACAGAGAGAACGATAGTCCTTACCAGCTTGAGGAAGCAGAGTCCGGTCAGGGTGAGAAGCTGAGCGTGGAGGGGCCTGGGAGAAGGCAGGGCTGCAGCCTGCTGGAACCCCCCCAGCGCCTCCTGGTACTGCCCAGCTTCCATCCACTCCACACCTGCAACACAGGAAACACTCCAGCAGTCACCGCCTGCAGATTGGGGGGCCGCACCACACACACACACATGTACACTGCAGGGAGGGGCAGAACCACACACACACACGTGTGCACTGCAGGGAGGGGCAGAACCACACACACACACACTGAAGGGAGGGGCAGAACCATACACACACACACACACACACACACACACATACACACACACACATGTGCACTGCAGGGAGGGGCAGAACCACACACACACACATGTGCACTGCAGGGAGGGGCAGAACCACACACACACACGTGTGCACTGCAGGAAGGGGCAGAACCACACACACACACGTGTGCACTGCAGGAAGGGGCAGAACCACACACACACACGTGCACTGCAGGGAGGGGCAGAACCACACACACACACGTGTGCACTGCAGGAAGGGGCAGAACCACACACACACACGTGTGCACTGCAGGTCCTCGGGGGCTGAGCTGGTAAAAGCACTGCTGCTTGGATTGCAGGGACAGTCCCATGCCAGTGCAGTTCGAATCTTGTTCATGACAATCTTGTCGATATTGGCTGGTTCCAACAGGAAGCACTGCAGTGGCTTATCGTGGAGTGGGGAAGGAAAACTGGTTGGGTTTACACCTTATTGCTCTTCAACGACCCCAAGAGCCCGCCCAGCCCAGGTGGGGAGTTCCCAGGCTGGGTCTTTCCTTCTCTCCCTGGCTCAGCGTCTTGGTAACAATCCGCTGCTCAGCATCAGAGGTTAACAAGAGGAGACTGGCTTGACAGCGGAAATTGATTTGGATGATTGATCTTCGGTAAGTGGGTTTTTAAAGGGCATATACCTACTAATGCCATTTTATCTGTTTTTTGTTTACCCTCTCAAATTTTGAAGTTAGTTTGAAGTTATTTGCATTTTCTTCTATTGCTGTCTACAGAAAGCTGACTGATTGAGAATGATTGAGAGCTTCCTAAAAACAGTAAAGGAGGGGTAAACAAAACAAAGAAAAGACGGTAAATGCTGTTGAAAGTTTGCCAAATAACGATGACCGGTTCATTCAGATTTCACAGCATATACATTATTGATACACATCAGTACTTCCCAATTCTGGTTAGTTTCTTAAACATTTAATCTTTAATCAGATAACCCAGAAGAAGCAACCAACAAAGTGTTAAATAAAATGACTGCAATATGAATGTGTAAAGGCTATACATGTACAACAACTGAGTGAACACTGAATATAAAATAAAAACCTACAAACACACTGTTACCATTGTATACACACTCAAGCCAACATCTGTACTACACATGCATACTTCTGAGAACACTCAAACATCTACACAACATTCTTTAACATATGGCTGACTTTCAAAAGCTTGAAGTGTAAACTATTAACAGGCCAGTTTGAAATCAAAGTCCAGACTGGAGCCCCTGGCTGCTTTACCCTGAGTGATGGCAGTGCAGGTGTGGAGCAGCTCCCTGAACTGGGCTGCACTCAGCAGCTCCCCGGGGGCAGCTCTGCTCTCCCAGGACTGGCACTCCTCCGCCAGGACACTCTGCACATCCAGAGGGGACCCAGGGCAAGCTGGAAGAGACCAACCCTTAAAAACAATAAGACACAAACAAGCAGGTCAGCAGCGTGCAGGACAGTGTGGCTCACCATGACCTGCAGCTATGCATCACTCTACAGAATGCAGGTCAGCAGCGTGCAGGACAGTGTGGCTCACCATGACCTGCAGCTATGCATCACTCTACAGAATGCAGGTCAGCAGCGTGCAGGACAGTGTGGCTCACCATGACCTGCAGCTATGCATCACTCTACAGAATGCAGGTCAGCAGCGTGCAGGACAGTGTGACTCACCATGACCTGCAGCTATGCATCTCTACAGAATGCAGGTCAGCAGCGTGCAGGACAGTGTGGCTCACCATGACCTGCAGCTATAGAATAAGTGGAATGAAACCTGCTGGATAATGTGACCTTAACATACTGAATTACACACCGTTTTGTAGTTTTCTATATACCCAACAAAAAACTGACAAATTGAAAGCCCTGTATTTAAATGTTATAAAATAAGCTGTAAACTTTCACAGCTTTGAGGGTTATTTTTGCTCTTAGAGCGACCTTTAAACAACTTTTTTATTTTACTGTTATTTGTTTTTTGAAATACAAACCATATTAAAAAATAATGTAAAAAAAAAGTTTTGCTTTCTTTGACTAAAAAAAAAAAAAAAACTCATTTTAATACACACAGTATCTAAAATTAGTGGCTGCCCATTGTTCTCAGGGAGCTGATTCCCTGCTTTGTATGTGAGAGAGAGCGAGAGAGAGACACACACAAAGCTAACCTGCACCATCAGCACTCCACACAACAAAGGCCTGACATCAACCCAGAGGCTCCGGAATCTCTACAGGGACAGAGACTCAGCAGCACAGAGACTCAGCAGCACAGACTCAGCACAGAGACTCAGCAGCACAGAGACTCAGCAGCACAGAGACTCAGCACAGAGACTCAGACAGCACAGAGACTCAGCAGCACAGAGACTCAGGCAGCACAGAGACTCAGGCAGCACAGACTCAGCACAGAGACTCAGCACAGAGACTCAGACAGCACAGAGACTCACCACAGAGACTCAGACAGCACAGAGACTCAGCAGCACAGAGACTCAGGCAGCACAGAGACTCAGGCAGCACAGACTCAGCACAGAGACTCAGCACAGAGACTCAGACAGCACAGAGACTCAGCACAGAGACTCAGGCAGCACAGAGACTCAGGCAGCACAGACTCAGCACAGAGACTCAGCACAGAGACTCAGACAGCACAGAGACTCAGCACAGAGACTCAGGCAGCACAGACTCAGCACAGAGACTCAGCACAGAGACTCAGACAGCACAGAGACTCAGCACAGAGACTCCACTGAGACTGGGTCTCTGCCAGCTTCCAGGCTGTATTGATTTTTATAAACACAATCTAAGGAGGTAGGGGAGGGGGAAGGGAAGGGTGCAGGTGTATTCATGGGGTATATACAGTACATATCAGGTCTGGGATCTTCAAATATGCTTTCAAAATTCACAACACTCATTAACATTCACAGACGTAGTTTAAGTCACAGTCAGTTTTAATCATTACACTGATGAAGTGGAAGTGTATATTGAGTCTGACTAGTCCTGTGTAGCGACAGCTTCCCAATTGAGGAGCCCCTTGGCCTTTGACCTACAACCACCACATGGACACCCATAACTGCAAATCACTCAGCAGTAGAATAAGCATTCATACTGGGAAAAAAAAATGATTACAAAAATAGTAACATTTGTTTGTCCAACGTTTTGGCTACAAGTCTTACATGTCTTCAAATGAAGACATTGAGAAAAACTTCTAGGTCAAAATGCTTGCCAATGAAATTGAAGTAACCAAAACCCCTGTTTCCCCTACCTGAGACTCAGCCAGCCACAGGAGCAGCTCCCTAACACAGTGAAGCTGGCAGGTGCAGAGCCAGTGTGCCCACTGCACGCAGGCTAGTCGGGTTAGCGAGGGCTCCCACTGCTCCCAGTGTTCCCAGTTGAGCAACTGCAGGACCAAGCGCCACAACTGCAGGGGGTCCGAGCCGGTACCGGGGCGGCCAGCGGCTTCCAGAGCTGGACAGGATGGGACAAAGAGACATGGAGGGGTCAGTACAGGGCAGGCAGGGCGCACTTGGGTTGGTTAACTTAGGATCATAAAAACTTCACCAACGAGGGAAGGCCATTCAGCCCACCAATGCTCGTCTGGTTCCTAGTAGCTGATTGATCTCAAGACTTTGTCAACTGGGGGTCTTAAAGAATCCAAATGATTCTGTATCAACAACATGGCTACGTAACCTAATCCATTCAATATGCATTTTCATATACCGGTAAAAATAAATATTGTACACATTCATATTCCAGTAATTTATTAAAACAAAGAAAAAAAGAAAAAGAAAATGTAAGTGGACTCTCTATGGGAGGGGGACTCTCTGTGGGAGGGCGTCTCTCTGTGGGAGGGACTCTTTCTGTGGGAGGGCATCTTACGCAATGATGCACTTCTTATGAAGGGTCTGGTACTTCAAGGCAAGGCACAGCATGCAAAATGCACACTCATAGTAAATGCATGATGTGGGCAGTTTGGCCACACAATGGAGAATCTGGCCCAAGGTGTGTTATCAATCAATAAGGACTCTTCCAGTGGGAGACAGGTGTGAGTCTGCCATACCTCTGAGCAGTGCCTGCGTGATCCCAGCCTGGTCTTCCTCCCTGGTGTTAGCAGACAAGCGAAGATTCAGCACAGAGGCGTTATAGAGTACGCTCAGCTCCAGAGGCACACTGGACACAGCCGGGGGCAGGCCTGCAGAAACAGGGGTGAGTAACCAGCACTAACCCAACACATGTGTGAGAGGGGGCCCTGAGACCCTTGAGAGCCGCGCTACCCCCTTGCAACACAGCTTGATAACAAGACTGTGATCTCAACGCGGGTGTTCAGACCTGAATGTGGCATGTGGCTTACAGTTCTCAGGCTGTTGGGAAACACATTATAATGGAACTAACACAGCTTGAAATGCGTTTGGTGGAAAAAAAGTCCATGTTTGCATTCGTTTGTATAACAGAACATTTTAAAAGACATTATCAAAAAATATGCTGCACAGAAGAGTGAGACAGATTTTTTTTTTTTTTAATTGCAATATGGTACGAATTATATTTTTGTTGCCCAGCTAATTCAAAATGAAATACTCTCTCATGAAAAAGCCATGTTTGTCCAAGCACCATCTCATGACTCCTGGCTAATCACACACCAGTTAACAGGAGTGCTCGTGAGCTTTACATTATTTCGAATCTTGAGTCAGGAGCACCTGCTTTGGTGGAATAAGCCTCATTTTCTATATTTTAATAATAACATTTGCTTTGCATAACGTGTGCATATGTGTTTGAAAACACATTTCATTTCTAAACTTGTTTGGGTGGGGTCCTGTGTGCTGAGAAAGTGTTTCTCTGAGGGAAGGGAGTCGAGTCGGTGTAAACTAGCAGGGCTTTGGCTCTGTGGAGTGCAGGACCATATATGAAGGTAACCACACCCAAACAGCATCCTCACAGCATCCACACCCAGCCGCATCACAGCATCCTAGCAGCATTACCGCATCCACACAGCATCCACACAGCACCCTCACAGCAACCACACCCAGCAGCATCACAGCATCCACACCAAGCAGCATCACAGCATCCACACAGCACCCTCACAGCAACCACACCCAGCAGCATCACAGCATCATCACAGCATCTACACAGCATCTACACAGCAACCACACACAGCATCCACACAGCAACCACACCATCCTCACAGCATCCACACCCAGCAGCACCACAACATCCTCACAGCATCCACACAGGATCCACACCCAGCAGCATCACAGCATCCACACAGGATCCACACCCAGCAACACCACATCATCCTCTCAGCAACCACACAGCACCCACACAGCAACTACACCCAGCAGCATCCTCACAGCATCCACACCCAGCAGCATCACAGCATCCACACCCAGCAGCACCACAGCATCCTCACAGCATCCACACAGCATCCACACCCAGCAGCACCACAGCATCCTCACAGCATCCACACAGGATCCACACCCAGCAGCATCACAGTATCCACACCCAGCAGCATCACAGCATCCACACCCAGCAGCATCATAGCATCCACACAGCAACCTCACAGCATCCACACAGCATCCACACAGCAACTACACCCAGCAGCATCACAGCATCCACACCCAGCAGCATCACAGCATCCACACCCAGCAGCACCACAGCATCCACACCCAGCAGCATCACAGCATCCACACAGCATCCTCACAGCATCCACACAGCAACTACACCCAGCAGCATCACAGCATCCACACCCAGCAGCATCACAGCATCCACACCCAGCAGCATCACAGCATCCACACCCAGCAGCATCACAGCATCCACACCCAGCAGCATCACAGCATCCACACCCAGCAGCATCACAGCATCCACACCCAGCAGCACCACAGCATCCTCACAGCATCCACACAGGATCCACACCCAGCATCCACACCCAGCAGCATCACAGCATCCACACCCAGCAGCATCACAGCATCCACACAGCATCCTCACAGCATCCACACAGCATCCACACCCAGCAGCATCACAGCATCCACACCCAGCAGCATCACAGCATCCACACCCAGCAGCATCACAGCATCCACACCCAGCACCCTCACAGCATCCTCACAGCACCCTCACAGCATCCACACCCAGCAGCATCACAGCATCCACACAGCACCCTCACAGCATCCACACAGCACCCTCACAGCATCCACACCCAGCAGCATCACAGCATCCACACAGCACCCTCACAGCATCCACACAGCACCCTCACAGCATCCACACAGCACCCTCACAGCATCCACACAGCACCCTCACAGCATCCACACCCAGCAACACCACAGCATCCAAGCCCAGCAGCATCACAGCATCCATACAGCATCCTCACAGCATCCACACCCAGCAGCATCACAGCAAGCAGAGGCAAAGCATATATAAATCAGAAGTGAAGATTAGTTCATTACCAACAAACACCATGCTAATTTGGCAGGGGATTCATCCAGACGTAGTAAATATTACTTTTGTTCTGTATTAGGCTATCAACTGTAAATGAATATGTTTAGAAGTTGTCACAATTTTATATCTGGGTCTACAATATGACATGATTTATATGAATTGTTGAAATAAAGCAGCATGAACCTGAGTAACGTCTATTTCCTTGCTCTGTTATGGTCTAATCTTAATAATCTCAGAATAATGTTCTTAGCTGTAGAAGTGTTACATATCAATTTGAAAATAAAACCTACACCAAGAGATGGAATCATTATTACAGAGAATAAAAACTAATTATGTTAATAAAATCCAAGGTGTGTTTCCAGAACTCCCTCGAGACCCCCTCACTGAGACGCAAATATTAAACATTGAAAACACCAGTAAGACGCAATTCGAAGTACACTGTAACATAATAGCAATGTATACCTTGCATCTTCTGAAGGAGCTTCCTCAGTTCAGAGTGACACTGCTTTAGAGCCTCCTTCTGTTGGGTTCCTTTCTGAGCTCTGCAAGCAGCCTGCACAGAGAGTCAATGCCAGGCTTTACAAAGCACAGCAAACCACACTCTACTGAACACACACACACACACATCTCTGAACCTCTTGCTCCGCTCGGATACCGGTGCTCATCGGATTGCTTTTTAAGCTTGTTTCAAAACCAGCCAAATCTATTGTGTCCTCCTGTTGTAAAAGCAGCTGAGGCACAAGGGTATGACAAGACTGTCAGAACCTGGGTTTTTAGAGCATTTTACAGCACTAGAGAATCCACCCAGATTGCATCACCCACATCTTTTTAGTGTTAACTCAGGATACCCACGGATGCGGTTGATGCTATCCAAGGAGATTACCCAGTCCTGTAAAATGCTTTAAATAAAATCTCTGTGGGTTATCTCAGAGGAAAACAGGTTAATCAAATCACCCCTTAAGCTCCAGAATACAGCTCTTTTGTTTTAGACATAACGTATCCCAATGAAGGTTTGTAATGGGGTTAAATAAAAAGCATGTGCAATCAAAATGCAACAAAAATTGATGTGTTTAAACATGCATCCTGTTTTCATGAATTGGAAGCAGTGTTCTTGTTAAATCTTAACAGACCTTTTTTTTGTAACTGTTCAACCGCCGCCCCTGCAGCTTTGCCCCCAAGTGGATGTATGAAAAACCCCATTTGCTCGACCTGGTATTTCTTACTGATGTTCTTGCCATGCAATAGGCAAGTTAATGGTTACTCTCTGGTGTACCAGGTGAATTTAGAGACAGGACATGCTTGAAACTTCTTTAAATGAATCAGGATGTGATGATGGTGTGATATTCCACACCCATACATACCACATGAATCAGGATGCGATGGCCGAAACGGTGTGATATTCCACACCCATACATACCACATGAATCAGGATGCGATGGCCGAAACGGTGTGATATTCCACACCCATACATACCACATGAATCAGGATGCGATGGCCGAAACGGTGTGATATTCCACACCCATTCATACCACATGAATCAGGATGCGATGGCCGAAACGGTGTGATATTCCACACCCATACATACCACATGAATCAGGATGCGATGGCCGAAACGGTGTGATATTCCACACCCATACATACCACATGAATCAGGATGCGATGGCCGAAACGGTGTGATATTCCACACCCAAACATACCACATGAATCAGGATGTGATGACTGAAACGGTGTGATATTCCACACCCATTCATACCACATGAATCAGGCTGTGATGGCCGAAACGGTGTGATATTCCACACCCATTCATACCAAATGAATCAGGATGCAATGGCAGAAACGGTGTGATATTCCACACCCATACATACCACATGAATCAGGATGCGATGGCCGAAACAGTGTGATATTCCACACCCATTCATACCAAATGAATCAGGATGCGATGGCCGAAATGGTGTGATATTCCACACCCATACATACCACATGAATCAGGATGTGATGGCCGAAACGGTGTGATATTCCACACCCATACATACCACATGAATCAGGATGTGATGGCCGAAACGGTGTGATATTCCACACCCATACATACCACATGAATCAGGATGCGATGGCCGAAACGGTGTGATATTCCACACCCAAACATACCACATGAATCAGGATGTGATGACTGAAACGGTGTGATATTCCACACCCATTCATACCACATGAATCAGGATGTGATGGCCGAAACGGTGTGATATTCCACACCCATTCATACCAAATGAATCAGGATGCAATGGCAGAAACGGTGTGATATTCCACACCCATACATACCACATGAATCAGGATGTGATGGCCGAAACGGTGTGATATTCCACACCCATACATACCACATGAATCAGGATGTGATGGCCGAAACGGTGTAATATTCCACACCCATACATACCACATGAATCGGGATGCGATGGCTGAAACATGTGATATTCCACACCCATACATACCACCTCTTTAAAAACAGCTCCCTGGCCTTCAGTGTGGTGCTTTCAACTCTGCAGTGCATTCAAATCAATACAGTTCTTAGCCCTGCTAAGGACAGGTAGGAGGAACTGGCTCTGGTAATATTATCAACTGAAACAAGCACAGTATCAACCAGCAGTACGCTAAAATGAATTCAAATGAATAAAAGGCAATCAATAAATAGCTTGCACGAGGCTTGCCACCTGTCCCTGTTTTTCCGGGACAGTCAATATGCTTCAATATAAATTCAATATGCTTTCCCGGGAACCCAAAAGTCGCGTTTTTCTTTAACGCTTATGCTGGTTTTTAACCTCATGCTTCCACACACCCCGTGCACATTACTACAGCAGCACTTCAATGGCAGTTCATCGGCACAAGTTAACCACGATACAATATTGCTGCAATGGACGCACACTATGAATTGGTTGTCAATAGCAGTAATAGTATCAGTGCTTCCTATTGGATGACTATAGGATTTCTATCCTACCTTGCACTTGTGGACAATGTTGTAATGCTCTCCTGTCCAGATCTCCAAGCAGCCGTGGCTGGCGGTATCCCGGTCCATTCTCTTCAATAAGCTCTCCGCCGTCAATGAAAACAAAAGCAACGCAAGGCAGCTGAGACCAGGCGTGTATAGCTTTAATATTTATTTATGTGTCGCTCACATGGGTTAATAATTAATATGCAGCTCAATCCTTGCACATTATAATGTGCATGCATGCTATAAAATACCCCTACAGTTCAGACAACTGTCACAGACACAAGAATACGGAACTGTTTCAAAAGACAATCAAAACATGCCTACCTTACCTGCTGCAGCTCTGCATGCACGTGAGAACACCAGACTTTTCAACCAACACTTCGCCGTGTAACCTGTTCAAGGTAAATGTCTGTAATAAAATATTTACTATCACTTTATAATGTCTGCATTTACTAAAGTACTGATTAAATACAGTAACAAATGACACGCTCATTTATCTTGACTTACTGTAAAAGTTTCCGATCGTCAGACTTGTCCATGAAAAATAAAAACACGCCTACAGTGTGCTATGGTTGGCTAATTTGTTCAACTACACATACACACAGGCAGCTGTGCTCGTGATTGGTTGAAATACACGTCAAACACAGAAGAAGCGGAATGCGCGAGCCTTGCTGGGAGAGCGGGAGTTTCAATGCGCGGATGGTTGACTTGGACAAGCAGAAGCCGTATTTCATGCACAGATCAATGAGATAAATAAGCGAGATCTTGAAAAGAATGTGTAAATAAGAACATTCAGTTGCAGTTACAATCATGTCCTTTTCATCGTGATCGCGCTAAAGTCACTGCAAATACGCGCTCGTAGGATATTAGTTTCAGTTTTGTTTAGCACACAAACACAACTAGCAGACCTTCATTCAGCGGCTTTACCCCATTAATGAAACGCTGAACAGGACCCTGAAATTAACTAGGAATAGTTGCCCCATGAGTCAGGCATAATATTAACAGCATTATTGTTAATACTGGATGTGTTGATTTCTTTCCGGTGTGAAATGTCTTGAAGCAAAGAGGAATGAACGTCTGATGCAAAACGAGGGCCAGCATCATAATGTTGAACAGAACACTTTGTAAATAGTGATATTGCCTATGAATCGCCCGACGTGGTTATTATGGGACACCCTGCATATACAACTGAGAACATAACGAAAGACAGGAGGCCATTCGCCATGTTAATGCTCAATGTTTTTGACTTCAATGCCCACTGATTCAGCATCAACACAGCATGGCTAGGTAACCGAAGCCTCACCCTCACCGTGTAAAGAACGAAGTGTCTCCAACCCCCAGCTGTGATTTGAATGCTAGTAATTATACTACCAGGTAACAATAACGGTCACAGCCCTGTAGTCTTCTATCTAGTGTATCTTCTGTCCCACTGACGCTCTCAGTTGTGTCACATACGGCAGCTGTACGGGTCCCTTGTCATTACTTTACTGAGCCTATACTGCCATCTAGTGGCAAAAGACACTCCATTTAAAAAGGCTGCACTGTCCAATATCTTCATGTTACTGAAGTATTAGCAACATGTAAACTTATTTACACACAAACGTTCTACCCTGGTGGATATTGGCAGTCTTTAATTTGCTTCAAAGGTTTGTTTAATCTGGCTGCATTGTATTTTACAACAGTCCTAAACAACGCATGCCTTTAGATACGCTACTGTATGTCCTGATTGGGTTGACTGCAAGCCCTGTTGAAAGCAGCAGCTGGAGCTCAGCGTTCCCTCCCTAGCGAGAACCCCCAGCACTACCCAGTGTGAACCAATGCTATTACTCTGTAAAATGTATGTGTAAATGCATTTCAATGAATAAATTAACTTGTTGCATGCAACATAGCCACCACATCAATCTTGTTAAAGAGATAGCTACTTCAACACGTCTTTATTTTCTTTACCTGGTAAAACAATAATATTAAGATTATTGTACTACAGTATGAATACATCTAGCATACCTTTCTTTACTAGTGCATTAACTTCTACCCTCCAGCAAGCTTTGGGACTGATGTATCAATGTAGAGATCCTATATGGTTTAATTCACAGCAGCAGTCTGGGCTTCCCTCTCTAAATACGAAACAAGACTGATTGTGGTGAAGAGTATCAGTGCTGATCAGGCTTTGTTCATTCAGTGCACAATGCTTCACCTCTATTAGTGCTGATCAGGCTTCGTTCATTCGGTGCACAATGCTTCACCACTATTTGGTTCACTGCACAGCACAACGCTACAGTTCTTCCCCACAATCAGCCTTGAGGAGTCTTTCCAGAAGCATTTTTTTTGCTGGAATAATTAGTAAGCCAGGCACATAATGATCTAAGCTGACACTACAATAGAGAATCATGCAGAAAGCACATTAGGATATGTGTCCGTAGATACAACATACTGGGTGATGTACGCTTCTCTGCAGCCAGATATAGAAAACAGATTCCTTTGAATAAAACAAATGAAGCCCAAAGAGCATGCTATCATTCCCTGTGGGGAATTGAAGCACAAACGCCTCTACTTGCCATACGTTCTTCTACTCTGCAGTCAGCTCGGGTTCATTATACTGAGCTTGCTGCTTTTCACCGGGTCATGCTGCTTCAGTGTAAAGTCCCTTTACTTTAGTGTCAAGTTGTCTGCACTATTAAAGGAAACTGCTGCACACCAATACCAGGGTATCCAGCAGCACTAGGAGACCAGTACAGCAAATCGTGTGCTCCAGTCCAATACCCAATGCTTTCTGCTCACTATGTAGCTTTAGCAGAAACTGCTAGGATTTTCAGAAGGGTTGTCTTTTCAGATTCGAGCTAGTACTGTTTTTACGGAGTGTGTCCATAGAGCCGCTTGCTTCAGTTAAGTGGGTCAAGTCGGTTCATATGACGACTATAGTTCACACATGACCACAGCGTACTGGGTGCTGCAGCATAAGCAGACTCCCGTCATACTCTCAGTCTCAGTCCCCCTCCACTCCTCTACCATAGAGGTGCAACTATCTCTACTTAACTGCGGCGGCCGAGGTGCGAATTCGGCAGCGATCCTCCAAAATGGTAAGCATTTTCACAACCCGTGTTGTTTGATCTGGTAGGGGAAAATCAAATGCGTCTCGTATTTGTCTTGGAGAGTTTCTATATTTGGTGACGCAGTGGATCAAAATGAACCTGTCATTTTCCAGAAGAAAAAATATATATATCATTACGACAACCGTTGGAATTATACAGGATGGTGCTCGTTCAGAATGTAGGTACTGATGTAACATTTTAACATAACGTTTTAAAATGAGATCAAAAATCCAAATGTGTACTCAGTATATATACATATTGATGTGTACGTAGCAGTGTTTGAACTTGTGTGGTTTCTCAGGTGTTTTGACGGTTTGTTTTTATTTGTTTACCTGTAAATCTTCTCCTGCGTTTACTTTAAAAAAAAATCCACTGTCATATTCCTTAGAGAGAGTGGCAGAAATTGGAATTGCTTTACCCCCTATTTATAAATAGTGAGTCCCCGCCCGCTGTGCGCTTATTGGGCGTTGGATTTGGTGACAAGCTGGGGCTACCCGGATGTGTAGTTTTGTAGCCTGTGCGACAAAGGCGAGAAAGATGTTTACGTTTTAGGGTTTTAAAGGTACCGTATGTGCACCACATATGTTTTTACAAAAACAGGAAGAGGGTGGATTTTTAGTTCATAGTGAAAGGAGCACGGAAAGCTTAAAAACAAACAAACAAACAAAAACTGAGGAAGCTTGTGTGCCGCTGTGAGTCATGCAAACAAACTGGTAACCCAACAAAGTGCGCTTTCCGATGAATCAAAATACACATGCAGAAGGCAAAACTATGGAAGGTATCAAAAACATTCACACAGGGGCTGCCTGTATTTTCTTTTTTGTTTGTTTGTTTTGTTTTGTGTAACTGTAAGTATTCGTTATAATGTCAACAGTGAAGCCCATATAGCTTTTTCTGGCAACTTATGATGGATGAAGTGCCTTTCTGGAGGTGACATTTGATAGGGTTTCACCTTGTTCAAGTTCATGAGCCATATTGAAAATTGCTTGAAAAGTTCCCAGGTTACTTCCCAACTCTCCCACCCTGCTTGCTGTGCTCCTCCCAGGTGAACTTCACGGTCGAGCAGATCAGGGCGATCATGGACAAGAAGTCCAACATCAGGAACATGTCTGTGATCGCTCACGTGGATCACGGCAAGTCCACACTGACAGACTCCCTGGTGTGTAAAGCAGGCATCATCGCCTCAGCACGGGCTGGGGAGACGAGGTTCACAGACACACGCAAAGACGAGCAGGAGCGCTGCATCACCATTAAATCCACGTAAGTATTCCAGGACGGACGGGTAACCAAAGCCTCGCTCCCTTGAAAGGGATTTGAAATCACTGTTACCATCAGCACAGCTTGAGATCCAATCACTTTCAGTCGGGAGTCTGTCAGCTCCAGTTTCTCTTTCTAAAAAACATATTTTAAAATATCATAAATCATGGACGAGAAATCAATCTGTTAAAGTAACTGTAGCAAAAATATTGTAATAACATTTTTCCATACCTTTTATCTGCCATTATATAGGTTTTAGATGTGCGGTTTTCAAAGAAACTGTTATAGCACACATGCATTTTCGTTGTAAAACAGAAATATTTATTTTGTAAGCCTTATGTTTCCTGGGTCTCTCATTTGAACAGAAATCATTTAGCACAGTTTGAGCAATCCAAACTACACAATAAGAGACATCCTGCATGCAACATATTAACTTATGCAATTGGAAGTGAGATATTAGAAGTAAGATATAAGAAGTGAGACAGAACAGTTAACCCTCCTCTCTCCCTCCTCTCCCTCCTCTACCTCCTCTCTCTCCTGCCTCCCAGAGCAATCTCCCTGTATTACGAGCTATCGGAAAACGACATGGCCTTCATCAAGCAGAGCAAGGACGGCTGCGGCTTCCTCATCAACCTCATTGACTCCCCCGGGCATGTGGACTTCTCCTCCGAGGTGACGGCTGCCCTGAGAGTCACCGACGGAGCCCTGGTGGTGGTGGACTGTGTGTCAGGTAGGAGCAATCAACCTCGCTTCACTATGACTGGGGAGTGTCAGGTAGGAGCAATCAACCCCGCTTCACCATGACTGGGGAGTGTCAGGTAGGAGCAATCGACTCCGCTTCACCATGACTGGGGAGCGTCAGGTAGGAGCAATCGACTCCGCTTCACCATAACTGGGGAGTGTCAGGTAGGAGCAATCAACCCCGCTTCACCATGACTGGGGAGTGTCAGGTAGGAGCAATCAACCCCGCTTCACCATGATTGGGGAGTGTCAGGTAGGAGCAATCAACTCCGCTTCACTATGACTGGGGAGTGTCAGGTAGGAGCAATCGACTCCGCTTCACCATGATTGGGGTGGCTCGCCTGGTAAAAGCAGAGCGAGTCATGCGAGCGCCAGGTTGGCTGGGGAGGACTCACAGGGGGCGCTGTCTGGGGAAAAAAAGGGCTGTGGTAATTCATCTCATGTCAGTTGTAGTGGTGAGGCAATTTCTGAATTGAGTATTACAAATCGGGCAAGAAACTGGGAGCATCTTGGCTGGTGATTCCATAGGGAGCGTTGCTTTGGTTCTGGCCTTCCAACAGATTGGGATGCAAAATCAGCAGGGGCTGTTCCTCCTCACAGAGATACAGTGGCCCCTACTGGTCAGGCACACTGTGAGTTCAAAGTGGACACCTTCGGGACTGGTAGCTCACCAACATCTGCTGTCGTGCTTCTGGGGCGATTGGCTTGGTGGATAATACATTCTGAATTGTGAAAGAGAAACAGGAGGCACACGAATTGAAGTTTCATCAGATCTGGGGACAGGGTTCTATGCTGGTGCTCCAGAATCTTGAGAGACTCTGCATTATTACCTCGCTAAGGCTCCATGTGTGCGTGTGCTCCTGTGCAGGGGTGTGTGTGCAGACAGAGACAGTGCTGCGACAGGCCATCGCAGAGCGGATCAAGCCGGTTCTGATGATGAATAAGATGGACCGGGCCCTGCTGGAGCTGCAGCTGGAGCCGGACGCGCTCTTCCAGACATTCCAGCGCATCGTGGAGAATGTGAACGTTGTCATCTCCACCTACGGGGAGGGCGAGGCCGGGCCCATGGGCAACATCATGGTGAGAGAGACACACAGCACCTCACACATCACCTCAATCTCATACTGTTCTTCCAGAGCACCCCTCGCTTTATCACTTTTGTTATATGTCAGTAATTTAAAATAGTGCTTACTGTCTGGTTTCATAGATCGCATTAGCCATTAGTACTTATCTATGTGGGATTACTAATTCCAAGCTTACTTAGGTACTTAGGTACTGTTCTTAGAACTGCCCAATAGTGATGCTTTGAAACCTGCTGGATTTCATTTTATAATATATAGTTAAATAGAAATAGCTAAACAGTAAACCTAATCTTAATTGTAATCAATTTTCATCCTGCTATAATCTGTCTGGTAAAAGCCATCACATAAAAAGAACTGTCCGATACAAAGACATTTTTCCTACGGCTGTATCACATCAATGTCAGGGTCTGCTGTATGTAAATATATATACAATAGTGAGATGTGGGTGTTGGTGCTGTTTGAACCCAGGTGGATCCGGTCGTTGGTACCGTTGGGTTTGGGTCGGGGCTGCATGGCTGGGCCTTCACTCTGAAGCAGTTTGCTGAGATGTACGTGGCCAAGTTCACTGCCAAGGGAGACAAGGGGTCCCAGCTCCCCCCCACAGACAGAGCCAAGAAAGTAGAGGAAATGATGAAGAAACTGTGGGGAGACAAGTGAGTATCAGAACACACACTGAACACACACTGAACACTACACACTGAGCACACACTCAACACTACACACTGAACACTACACTCTGAACACTACACTCTGAACACTACACACTGAACACACACTGAACACTACACACTGAACACTACACTCTGAACACTACACTCTGAACACCACACACTGAACACTACACTTTGAACACTACACTCTGAACGCACACTGAACACTACACACTGAACACACACTGAACACTACACTCTGAACACTACACACTGAACACACACTGAACACCACACACTGAACACTGAACACTACACACTGAACACACTCTGAACACTACACACTGAACACTACACACTGAACACACTCTGAACACTACACACTGAACACTACACACACTGAACACTACACACTGAACACACACTGAACACTACACACTGAACACTACACACTGAACACACTCTGAACACTACACACTGAACACTGCACACTGAACACACACTGAACACACTCTGAACACTACACACTGAACACACACTGAACAAACTCTGAACACTACACACTGAGCACACACTCAACACTACACACTGAACACTACACTCTGAACACTACACTTTGAACACTACACTCTGAACACTACACTCTGAACACCACACACTGAACACTACACACTGAACACTACACACTGAACACACACTGAACACTGAACACTACACAATGAACACTACACACTGAACACACTCTGAACACTACACACTGAACACTACACTCTGAACACTACACACTGAACACCACACACTGAACACTACACACTGAACACTACACTCTGAACACTACACACTGAACACACACTGAACACTACATTCTGAACACTACACTTTGAACACTACACACTGAACACACACTGAACACTACACACTGAACACTACACTCTGAACACTACACACTGAACACCACACACTGAACACCACACACTGAACACTACACTCTGAACACTACACTTTGAACACTACACTCTGAACACACACTGAACACTACACACTGAACACTACACTCTGAACACTACACACTGAACACACACTGAACACTACACACTGAACACTACACACTGAACACACTCTGAACACTACACACTGAACACTACACACTGAACACTACACACACTGAACACTACACACTGAACACACACTGAACACTACACACTGAACACACTCTGAACACTACACACTGAACACACTCTGAACACTACACACTGAACACACACTGAACAAACTCTGAACACTACACACTGAACTCTACACACTGAACACTACACACACTGAACACTACACACTGAACACACACTGAACACTACACACTGAACACTACACACTGAACACACACTGAACACTACACACTGAACACTACACACTGAACACACACTGAACAAACTCTGAACACTACACACTGAACACTACACACTGAACACACACTGAACACTACACACTGAACACACACTGAACAAACTCTGAACACTACACACTGAACACTACACACTGAACACACACTGAACACTACACTCTGAACACTACACACTGAACACACACTGAACACTACACACTGAACACTAAACAAGTGAGTGCCACTCTACACATGGACAACTGTACAGACGTGAGTATCATTGCACACACACACACACACACAACACTATACACAAGTGAGTATCCCTACACCACACTGAGTGCCGCTACACATGCTGAACACTACTGTACGTATGTGAGCATTCACGACACACACTCCACTCTCTACACACGGTATTCACAACACTTTTCATTTCTTCAGATACTTTGACCCAGCAGCTGGGAAATTCAGCAAGACCTCCACCAATGCAGAAGGCAAGAAGCTGCCCCGCACCTTCTGCCAGCTAATCCTGGATCCCATCTTCAAGGTGCATTCCTTCAGTCACCCGCAGGGGGAGCCCTATTTACAAAACTGCAAGGGCTGCTTTAAGAGATGCATTTCACCAAGAGCGCTGTCAAAAGCTTATAGGTTCAGCAGTGCTGTGCAAAATGAGAATGAACTGCTGAAAAAGGGTTCAAGGACTGCAACATTTAAAGTTAAAACAGTCCTCAACAAAATTCCTTAAAACAACATTTTTTGGTCCTGGTATTGCATTGATTCTTATACAGTGCGTATAGTAGGTGTCAACAAGAGAGAAACCAGGCTTATTTACAATAATCTACAGTCTCAAAGCACCAGCTTCGAATTGTGGTAGCCCTTACTTTAAACAATAATTTTAACAGAACAAAACCTACATTTACTATACCAAAATATCAAAGTTCTCTTTCATGTGTGACACAGAGTGTACTGTAAATGAAATGAAAGGTTATAAGATTCTTTCCACACCATCTTCCTCCCCGCCCTTAGGTCTTCGATGCAATCATGAACTTCAAGAAGGAGGAGACTGCCAAGCTCATCGAGAAGCTGGACATCAAGCTGGATGCTGAGGACAGAGAGAAAGAGGGCAAGCCGCTGCTCAAGGTAACGTACCTGCAGACCCCTTTCCCATAGCAGCTGCTATAGGGCACTGTAGGGTCAACGAAGGCTAAACAAACAGCACTGGAGCTTAGCACAGCTGTAAAGTAAGCAGTTGTGGGAGTATGTTTTCCAACTCAACCGACCCAGGACACAGGAACAAGGAATTGATAAAGTGGGGTACATTTGACCTTGTGTATGTTCTGTGTCTGGAACAACATTGTAACACAGAGGCTCGTGTCTCTGTGTTATTGACACCAGTGTCTGTGCTGCTCTGTGCTCTGCTCTTGTCTCTGTGTTATTGACACCAGTGTCTGTGCTGCTCTGTGCTCTGCTCGTGTCTCTGTGGTATTGACATCAGTGTCTGTGCTGCTCTGTGCTCTGCTCGTGTCTCTGTGGTATTGACAGCAGTGTCTGTGCTGCTCTGTGCTCTGCTCGTGTCTCTGTGGTATTGACAGCAGTGTCTGTGCTGCTCTGTGCTCTGCAGGCTGTGATGCGTCGCTGGCTTCCTGCTGGAGAGGCTCTGCTCCAGATGATCACCATCCACCTGCCCTCCCCGGTCACGGCTCAGAGGTACCGCTGTGAGCTGCTGTATGAGGGACCCGGGGATGATGAGGCTGCCATGGGTAAGAACAGCCTCCCCTATACCCCCTACCCCAACACTACACCCTCCCATCCGCCACCATGAGCTGCTGTATGAGGGACCTGGGGACGACGAGGCTGCCATGGCAAAGAACAGCCTCCCATAACCCCCAGCCTACCCTCGTGGTCCCTCTTTCGTTAAAGTTAAAACTATTGTTTTATTTTAATTTGGAGTACAGTAGTACCATACTGAAAAAGAGAAATGCATTTAGACAAGTCTCTTTGAAATATCTTCATGTAGCAAATTAAAATATCTAAAAAAACCAAGCAAAAACAAAACCAAAAAAAAATATTTAAAACAAGAAAGGGGCAGCGGGTGAAGACAACAGTAGAGTGAGAAAACGCAGAAGTATTGATTTGATTGGGCTGCATGGGTTTTCAGCAAGTGAATGTGCTTTCAATATCCTGGCTAGAGATAATTACAGTACAGATGATCACGCCCAGTCTCACAGGCGTCCTGACAGATGGTAAGATGCATTAAGTACAGTTACGGGAGTAGCAGGTAGACAGAGGGAGGTGCCAGTGATGTGGCTGTGCCTGGCAGTGAGTACGATGCTTGTTAAACATTAATGTTATTGGGCCTCGTCTTGGACAAAGCCTAATGAACTGTGCGTAGGTGTGAAGAACTGCGACCCCAAGGCCCCTCTCATGATGTACATCTCAAAGATGGTCCCCACGACCGATAAGGGCCGCTTCTACGCCTTCGGGCGCGTCTTCTCAGGGATTGTCGCCACAGGACAGAAGGTGCGCATCATGGGCCCAAACTACATCCCCGGCAAAAAGGAAGACCTGTACCTGAAACCTATCCAGAGGTGAGAGAGAGTGGAGGGTGAGAGAGTGGAGAGGGGTGAGAGAGCGAGATAGTGGAGAGGGGTGAGAGAGTGAGATAGTGGAGAGGGGTAAGAGAGTGAGATAGTGGAGAGGGGTGAGATAGTGGAGATGAGTGAGAGTGGAGAAGAGTGAGTGGATAGGGGTGAGATAGTGGGAAATGGTTAGAGATGGGTGAGTGAGTGAGATAGTGGAGAGGGGTTAGAGAGTGGAGAGGGGTGAGAATGTGGAGGGGAGAGGGGTGAGATAGTGGAGAGGGGTGAGAGAGTGAGATAGTGGAGAGGGGTGAGAGAGTGGAGAGAGTGGAGAGGGGTGAGAGTGTGATAGTGGAGAGGGGTGAGAGAGTGAGATGCAGTCTTTACCTGCTAGATCATTAACAACATTTAAGTATCCCGGGCCAAAGTCACTTAACAAAAGAAAAGGTCAATTGTCTATCTTTAATGTAATATTTGTTTTGTGTGTACAAAGATATTTAAAAATATGTGGTTTTAAGCGAGTTTCCAAATCCTTTGGTCCTCTTCCTCTTCTACTCAGAACTCGATTGGAACTTTGTTGGTGTGTGTATAAAAGCTTCCCTCTCCTCTCCTCTACTCGCCTCTCCAGGACTATTCTAATGATGGGGCGCTATGTGGAGCCCATCGAGGACGTGCCCTGTGGTAACATCGTGGGTCTGGTGGGCGTGGATCAGTACCTGGTGAAGACCGGCACCATCTCCACCTTCGAGCACGCCCACAACATGAGAGTGATGAAGTTCAGTGTGAGCCCTGTGGTGCGTGTGGCTGTGGAGGCGAAGAACCCGGCTGACCTGCCCAAATTAGTGGAGGGGCTGAAGAGACTCGCCAAGTCAGACCCCATGGTCCAGGTAAGGGGAGAGAAAAGGAAAGGAGAGGGGAAAAAACACCCCCTTTGCAGTGCATCATTGAGAATCTGATCTCCTGTCAGTGTTACAGTGCGTCATTGAAGGGTTTGGTCTCTTGTTATGTTGCATCATTGAGGCGTCTGATCTGTCTCTGTTGCATCATTGAGGGGTCTGATCTGTCTCTGTTGCATCATTGAGGGGTCTGATCTCTGTCTCTGTTGCATCATTGAGGGGTCTGATCTGTCTCTGTTGCATCATTGAGGGGTCTGATCTCTGTCTCTGTTGCATCATTGAGGGGTCTGATCTGTCTCTGTTGCATCATTGAGGGGTCTGATCTCTGTCTCTGTTGCATCATTGAGGGGTCTGATCTGTCTCTGTTGCATCATTGAGGGGTCTGATCTCTGTCTCTGTTGCATCATTCAGGGGTCTGATCTCTGTCTCTGTTGCATCATTCAGGGGTCTGATCTCTGTCTCTGTTGCATCATTCAGGGGTCTGATCTCTGTCTCTGTTGCATCATTCAGGGGTCTGATCTCTGTCTCTGTTGCATCATTCAGGGGTCTGATCTCTGTCTCCTGTCTCTGTGTTGCAGTGCATCATTGAGGAGTCTGGGGAGCACATTGTGGCCGGGGCTGGGGAACTGCATCTGGAAATCTGCCTGAAGGATCTGGAGGAAGACCACGCCTGCATCCCGCTGAAGGTGAGGGGAGTTGCTGCAGATGGTGCTACAGTAATTTATTTATACCCCCTTCATTCACTGCATTTATAATTGCACCATGTTAAGTTTCCTGTCTGTGCAGTACTTGTATAATGCATGTTGGTGTCGTACCCTTAAACGCTCAATCAGAAACAATAAGAAAAGTCAAGTTTCCGCCAAAACACTTGCCTGCTTGAATATAGTTTTACCCCAATAGAGTTCGGATAAACAGTTTCAAAAGAAAAGTGACAATTGTTTATATAGGGGAGCCCTGCTCTAAACCACGGTCGGCACTCTCCCTCCCTTTAACTGTGCCTGAACCCACAGAAATCAGACCCGGTGGTGTCGTACCGCGAGACGGTGAGCGAGGAGTCGGACCAGGTGTGCCTGTCCAAGTCCCCCAACAAGCACAACCGCCTGTACATGAAGGCTCGCCCCTTCCCAGACGGGCTGGCCGAGGACATTGACAAGGGAGATGTGAGCGCGCGGCAGGAGCTGAAGACCCGCGGCAGATACCTGGCAGAGAAGTACGAGTGGGACGTATCCGAGGCACGCAAGATCTGGTGCATGGGGCCTGACGGGAACGGACCCAACATCCTGCTGGACGTGACCAAGGGGGTGCAGTACCTCAACGAGATCAAGGACAGCGTGGTAGCTGGGTTCCAGTGGGCAACCAAGGAGGTGAGCAGGGGCAACCCCGAGAAATACAGTACAAGGCTGCAGTGCTGGTATAGAGCAGTTACTCAGATAGATGTAAAGTAAATACTGTAAATAATTAAATTTGTTCTATATACAGTACTGTGCAAAAGTTTTAGGCAGGTATGAAAAAATGCTGTAAAGTAAGAATGCTTTCAAAAATAGACATGTTAATAGATTATATTTATCAATTAACTAAATGCAAAGTGAGTGAACAGAAGAAAAATCTAAATCAAATCCATATTTGGTGTGACCACCCTTTGCCTTCAAAACAGCATCAAGCATCAATTCTTCTAGGTACACTTGCACACAGTTTTTGAAGGAACTCGGCAGGTAGGTTGGCCCAAACATCTTGGAGAACTAACCACAGTTCTTCTGTGGATTTAGGTAGCCTCAGTTGCTTCTCTCTCTTCATGTAATCCCAGACAGACTCGATGATGTTGAGATCAGGGCTCTGTGGGGCCATACCATCACTTCCAGGACTCCTTGTTCTTCATTACGCTGAAGATAGTTCTTAATGACTTTCGCTGTATGTTTGGGGTCGTTGTCATGCTGCAGAATAAATTTGGGGCCAATCAGATGCCTCCCTGATGGTATTGCATGATGGATAAGTATCTGCCTGTACTTCTCAGCATTGAGGAGACCATTAATTCTGACCAAATCCCCAACTCCATTTGCAGAATTGCAGCCCCAAACTTGCAAGGAACCTCCACCATGCTTCACTGTTGCCTGCAGACACTCATTCGTGTATGCTCTCCAGCCCTTCGGCGAACAAACTGCCTTCTGCTACAGTCAAATATTTCACATTTTGACTCATCAGTCCAGAGCACCTGCTGCCATTTTTCTGCACCCCAGTTCCTGTGTTTTCGTGCATAGTTGAGTCGCTTGGCCTTGTTTCCACGTCGGAGGTATGGCTTTTTGGCCGCAAGTCTTCCATGAAGGCCACTTCTGACCAGACTCTCAAGACAGTAGATGGGTGTACCAGGGTCCCACTGTTTTCTGCCAGTTCTGAGCTGATGGCACTGCTGGACATCTTCCGATTGCGAAGGGAAGTAAGCATGATGTGTCTTTCATCTGCTGCAGTAAGTTTCCTTGGCCGACCACTGCGTCTACGGTCCTCAACGTTGCCCGTTTCTTTGTGCTTCTTCAAAAGAGCTTGGACAGCACATCTGGAAACCCCTGTCTGCCTTGAAATTTCTGCCTGGGAGAGACCTTGCTGATGCAGTATAACTACCTTGTGTCTTGTTGCTGTGCTCAGTCTTGCCATGGTGTATGACTTTTGACAGTAAACTGTCTTCAGCAACCTCACCTTGTTAGCTGAGTTTGGCTGTTCCTCACCCAGTTTTATTCCTCCTACACAGCTGTTTCTGTTTCAGTTAATGATTGTGTTTCAACCTACATATTGAATTGATGATCATTAGCACCTGTTTGGTATAATTGTTTAATCATACACCTGACTATATGCCTACAAAATCCCTGACTTCGTGCAAGTGTACCTAGAAGAATTGATGCTGTTTTGAAGGCAAAGGGTTGTCACACCAAATATGGATTTGATTTAGATTTTTCTTCTGTTCACTCACTTTGCATTTAGTTAATTGATAAATATAATCTATTAACAAGTCTATTTTTGAAAGCATTCTTACTTTACAGCATTTTTTCACACCTGCCTAAAACTTTTGCACAGTACTGTAGGTGTGCTTTAGCACAAGTTATTGAGTGTATCATAATCTGGGAGTGTGCAAGGGCTTCCTGTTCCATCTGCCTTGTAACTCAAACATTATTACATAGTATTCATGCTGTGGGTGTCGGTCTTGGTGATCTTTGCTGCGCTGTGATGTGATGTGCAGTCTGTGCTCTCCTCAGGGCGTGCTCTGTGAAGAGAACATGCGTGCCGTGCGCTTCGATATCCAGGATGTGACTCTGCATGCCGATGCAATCCACCGTGGGGGCGGCCAGATCATCCCTACAGCCCGTAGAGTGTTGTATGCATCGGCGATCACCGCGCAGCCACGACTCATGGAGCCCATCTACCTTGTGGAGATACAGGTACAGACTCAGGGAGCCCATCTACCTAATGGAGATACAGAGAGAGAGAGAGGCAAAGAGACACATACATAGACACACACACTGCAGCCATGACTCGGGGAGCCCATCTACCTAATGGAGATACAGAGAGAGAGAGAGGCAAAGAGACACATACATAGACACACGCACTGCAGCCACGACTCATGGAGCCCATGTACCAGTGGAGATACAGAGAGAGAGAGGGGCAAAGAGATACATACATAGACACACGCACTGCAGCCACGACTCAGGGAGCCCATCTACCTAATGGAGATACAGAGAGAGAGGCAAAGAGACACATAGATAGACACACACACTGCAGCCACGACTCAGGGAGCCCATCTACCTAATGGAGATACAGAGAGAGAGAGGGGCAAAGAGATACATACATAGACACACGCACTGCAGCCATGACTCAGGGAGCCCATCTACCTAATGGAGATACAGGTACAGAGAGAGACAAAGAGTACCGCATCCATGACTCAGGTCCCATGGACCTGGTGGAGATGCAGGAACAGAGACACAGAGAGATGGGCACACACACACACACTCCAAAAAATGCAGAAGTACTGGAGACTGGGGCATTTGCTGCTCATTTTAAGTTACTGTACAAAGACCTTGCTCACTCCCAGTAATACCCTACAGTCGCACATTCTCAACGCTAGTCAGAAAGCCGTGTGGGTTCTCTCTGCAGTGTCCGGAGCAGGTGGTGGGAGGGATCTACGGCGCGCTGAACAGGAAGCGTGGTCACGTGTTTGAGGAGTGTCAGGTTACAGGGACACCCATGTTCATCGTCAAAGCGTACCTGCCTGTGAACGAGTCTTTCGGTAAGCTCAGCATTTTCCACATGCTTGGATACCTGACCTTTTTTTTTTTTTTTTTACGTGTTTCCGTACTTCAGGACCAACTACACGCGTATTTGAGACAGAATGGTGTTTTGTTTAATGATTAAGACAGAATAAAGGGCATAAAACAAGGCAATAGACCTAATCCCCCCATTTTTTTTATTTTCTAATGGCTGTAAGGTTGTATTATAAGTTTAAAGGCTTATGTTTATTAACAGTATGCATTATTCCAGGGTGGTGTAATACAGACAGTTTTCATGGGTATAACCAACAAACTGCAGCACTGTTTTAACCTAATATTAAACAGGTTTGCAAGCAAATATTGAGAAAAAGGGGACAAATCAGAGCAAGCAGACTAGCGCAGTCTCAAACTAACCTAATTCACTTATTGTGGATTTCTGTTGCGACCACAAAGGTCTGGTTTAGTGCACTGAACTTGATCTAGTCTAACTGAGGATCCCATTGATTTAATCAATTCATGGTACCAATTGGGAATAGCAACGGTACTAACATTAGTCCAAGCAAGGTGCTCAGACACACTTCATCCCCGTTGGGTGCATCAAGTGGACTTGGTAAACTGCAGTCGACTCGTAGCTTGTTGAATTCCCTTTTATTTTGTCTCCACTCAGGTTTCACAGCGGACTTGAGGTCTAACACTGGAGGACAGGCCTTCCCACAGTGCATCTTCAACCACTGGCAGATCCTCCCTGGAGACCCCTTCGATCCCAAAAGCCGGCCCTACCAGGTGGTAGCAGAGACCCGCAAGCGAAAGGGGCTGAAGGAGGGCATCCCTGCCCTGGACAACTTCCTCGACAAACTCTGAACACACCTGCATCTGTCACTTGTCATGCACTTCAGTATTGTAAAATCACCTTTAAAAAAAGTAAAGTATAATAAAAAAGACCAAACGTAACTGCTGGTTTTTACTGTTGTATTTTTAATTCGGTAAAAGAATCTCCAAAACAAGTTACTGAAGATTTAGTTTGAATGTGAAAAATAAAGTAAAGGTGGTGGTGGTGAGGATCCCTCATGTTTACTATGTATATCACACCACAAATAGGTGAATGGGCTTATACTGTCTTTTGTGACCATGCAGTCACACCTTCTGATTCTGTGTTTAAATAGAACAAGCGCATCAAGCTAACAGGATAGAAGTGCAAAAGATGTGGCTGCATACAACGCAGCTGTATAAACGGTTACAGTAATACTGATACAGGCATGTGCTTAATACTGCAAACAGTATTAAGCACATGCCTGTGGTTCACATATAGGTGTCAATGACATGCTTTACCTGGGCACCAGATGGACTGCTGATCACTGTAGACACTGCCGAAGTTAATATTTCGGTTTCATACATGACTCCAGCCCACCAACGGACTATGGACTGTTTTTTTCCCCCCCCCATGCACTCAGCAATTGTTACATCCACAACAAAATTAAACTAGTTGTCTAATGAGCCCTCACCTAAAATATCAGCTGGTGTTCTATAAAAACAGAAACAATCCTGCTCTATACCAAAACCTAAAGAGCAGTAGTGAAGGAAGTCATTCTGACCAAGTTAGAATAAGAGAGTGACCAGGACCGAGCTCTGTGGAGAATCAAGGGCATTGCAACTGGACAGTTACTGCAGCAACTGGACAGTTACTGCAGCACCACTCAAATTACTGTTCGGAACAATTCTGAACACTCCAACATCACATACAAATCAATGTGTTAATACCTGTGGAATTTGTTTGAACTATGTAGCACTTGTATTCATTTTTTGATTAAACTGAGAAGTAATAACATTATATACTGAATCAGATATTTGAGAAAACTGCATGGCCTAGCAATCTAAAGCACTGTGGTCAACACTCTGACACATGGGTACATACCAGTGGGGTTTTTATTTTTGCTTTTAATAGTTGAAGGAAAAAAAACAACTTCTCTGTCCAAATACATTTCACATGTGTACAAAAAAGATAAGAATAATATAATATGCTAACTGCTAACTTGACTTTTTTTGTACATGTGAAATGCTTTCAGAGCAATATTAATTACCATCAACCTCCGTCAAGTAAGTGGTAAGAGGCGATTGCCTATCTGGTTCACTGAAGGATTTCCAATGATTCAATCGGGGGAGTGTCTGTGCAGCTTAATATGGATTTGCAGTATGTAAATAAACAAGCTCCCCCCGCCCTCGCAGGGGTCACTGAATCACTATGAGGTGATCCATCCCCA
Source organism: Acipenser oxyrinchus oxyrinchus (assembly GCA_030684275.1). NCBI lineage: Eukaryota > Metazoa > Chordata > Actinopteri > Acipenseriformes > Acipenseridae > Acipenser > Acipenser oxyrinchus. Next base: position 10,392,030 of record CM060248.1, read on the forward strand.
GACCATTATCAGCACAAGGGCCAATGCAATGCTGCCTGTCCCCAGCCAGGATCAGTACTACTGCAAACAGGCTTTGAACCACACTCACTCACCCTGCAGTCCAAGCCACAGTGCTTTTACTACTGGGGACCCACCCACATGATCTACACACAGTACAGTACATAAGATTTTACTGAAAAGTTTTATTTTATTTTATTTTTTATTATTATTGCTGTGTGTAACCGAGTCAATCAAGAAATTGAAAAAGTAGAACATTTTTTTTTGTTTTTGTTTGATTTTAGAAAGTTGTTGAGCTGCAGGTGAACACCACCTCAGTTGCGTCTCTGAAATGCACTCATTTGAGTTTCGGTGTTTGTACAGAAAACAAATTATTAACTTACACATGACTAACATTGCCATTTTAGGGTCTGGTATGTACTTTCAATGTCCATTTTGTTTTTATTCAAAAGGCATGAATACACTGATTTATATATATATATATATTAATATATAAAATAAAAAAAAGCAAAAATAAAAACTGAAAAGAATTTTCCAAAAACAATGGGCAAGTTTGTTTGTTTGGTGGCAGTATTTCGTACTGCTCTGCAAAGGAGAGGGGTGAGGTGGGGTGGGTGGTCAGTCACACTTCAAGTGTCATGTAAAAAGTCACTAATCCAAAGAAATTATGTCAGTGATGCTGGTTCCTCCCCCAGCCTCGTTCCTGCTGGAGCTGCTGCTGCTGTGGTGGCTGCTGCTCTCCTGGTGATGGTGGCTGGCTGTGGAGGAGGAGGACGAAGAGGAGATGATTCCTCCACTTGAGGGGGCTGCTGCCTGCAACGTGCTGCCCAGGGTGTCCAGGAACATCGGAGCACAGTACTGCTGGGGAGTGCAATAAGGGTTTCAAGACTCACACTGCAAACAGCACTTAACCTAACAGCACTCTCTCAAGCCAGCTCTTAAAGGATCCCAATGATTCAGCATCAACAACATGGCTAGGTAGCTTATTCCAGGGTTTCCCAATCCTGGTCCTGGGGGACCTCTGTGTCTGCTGGTTTTCACGCAAACTGAGTTTTCAATTACTTAATCAAACCCTAAATTGAACAAATAATGTGCTTAATTAGACCTTTTTAATTGTTCTCAGCTCCTAAAAAGTTGCCGATTTCAAGTTACTTATAAAATTGTATAGTTAACTTGAAATCTCTAAAAGTTGAAAACAATTAAAAGGTCTAATCAAGCTAATGAAAACCAGCAGCCACAGGGGTCTCCCGGGACCAGGATTGGGAAACGCTGGCCTTGTCTATACCCTGAACACACTGTGTAAAGAAATGTCTCCTACCCTCAGTCCTAAGGCTAGCTCTACTTTTCCAAATAATGTGTAGCCTGGTCCTGGTATCTGTGCAACACCAAGTACAGGGTGATTAGACAGTAAGTTTACCACATCAACGTATCATATCACTGATGTGGTAACCCTACTGTCTAATCACCCAAGTCTACATGGCTATGGTTAACTCTATCCACTTGCTTACTCCAAGGTCCATGGAACAGCAGGCAATTTAATGTAGGGGACATTTTCAAACAAATCATAGAGTAGCTTAAATCTAGATCAACAAGCAATTCATAGAAAAGGTTGCATGAAGTTGCCTGCATCATTGGATTTCTTTGGAATCTCAAACCAAGTCGGCAACTAGGACTCTACAGGCCCAGACAATGCGAGATGGATTTTGATGCAGATAAATATCGAAACTCAATATAGGAACAGAACCATACTCAGAATGGCAATGGTGATATAAATTAATAAATCCATTGGACACTGGAAGCTACTTACTTTTTAAGCTGCTCTGATTTTTGTTGCCTGCCACTGAAATATGTAACCCAGGTGGCTATACACCTGTTTGTGAAACTGAAGATAAACATTGAAACTGTGCAAACAAAAAAGAGGATAGCATGCACAGGGCTAGTTTCTCAAAACTACATTTTTGTGATAGTTATGATATTCTTGCTCCCATACATATAAATAAAATCATGCCCCAAAAGAGCATACCTGCGGGTCTCCTTGAATCAGTGAAAGGAAATCCAGACCTAGAAACAGAATTCAGAAATCTATCATTTATAGGAAAAACTGAAGACAAACGAATGGCGGGTGTCAGTAAGGCATTTAAGACCGTGGGTGTCTGAAAAATGACATTTCTGGAAAACTAAATTTTAATGTCAATTGATAGTTGATAATATCACCTTTGTAGAAAATCATTGGACGGTTGTCTACAGCATTGTTTCCACCACAATAAACTGCTAGAAGTGAAATAAAAAAACAACAAAACAAACTTGAATTTCAGTTCCACCACAATACTCTGCTAGAAGTGAAATAAAAACAAAACTTGAATTTCAATTCCACCACTACTGAGCCTTTATGTAGCTCTGGATGACAGATAAACAGTGCAAGCTTCAGCCTGAAGTTACTGTATGGAGGGTGGCAGTTTGAATCCTGTACCTTGCATGTCCGTGGGGATGGTGGAGAGTGTTGAATGATGGAATGGAACAGCATAGTCAGCGAGTGCAGAGGGCAGGAAGGACGTGTCCACAGTCTGCATGCTGGGGCCGCGCCCTGCAGGGGGCTGGTACGATACCACCCTGGAGACACACAGGCAGAATGCAGTGAGAGACTGGCTTGGCAGCACAACCCTACTAGTTAAGTGGTTGCAGATACAAAACATATTACCTGTTGTGCACACATATTGTTATGCAGTATTATGTCTCAAATATGCAGTTTTCTATGCAGTTGACTAACAAGTATTTATAAATTAAAGATAACACATACAAATACAACCACATACAGTTCTTTATCAGTACACTGACAAGCCAAGACACAGGGTTACTTGATTTAGTTTCTTAAGTGTTATGTTATGTAACCTTTATGTTAAATATTCATGACAAGACCTTTTGTCACTGGCACATTAGGAATTATGAGACTTTTATTCAAAATGTAGCGAAAAGTATGTTCTACTGTGAAGGAAATGTATACGCTTCTATATACAAAATTGCTCCCAGATTACCCTGTCCCCTGACAAAAGCAGTGTTCACCAGGTTGGTGGGAGGAGATCAATGCAGCAGCATGTATGATGCTATTAAGTAGGGTTAGAATCTGAGACTAGCCCTGCATCTAGTCCTAGATTTTACAACTACCCTATTATTGAAATAATCAAAAGCAATCAGACTCCAGTTAGACTCACAGCTGCAGGAATAACTCCAAGTAGTAAACTTACTCGGTGGGAGACTTATTCATGCTGTGATGAGAAGCAAGATCAGTTAGCTGGGGCCTGATAGCTGAAGCCTGAGAAATAATTTCAATAATATGAACAGGAGTGAATGCCAGTGGCAAATTGCAACAAACACATTCCATTAAATTTCTCCTTTAAATTTTCTCCTTAAAAGGTTTCTCAAGTTTAAGGGTGTTGCAGAACTCTATATAAAGGTGTTACACTTAAACTGAATACTTAAGCCATTTTATGCAATGTGCCAGGACTAGTGAGATTCTAACCCTGCATTAGGTTATACTGCTGTAACACCTTTATGTCAGGTTTGTAGAATCAAAAACAGATGCTGAAGTGAAGCCCCACCTGGTGTTTACTGACCCCTTGCCGTGGCCCTCCTCTGTCTTCATGTTCATGTAGAGGCAACGCTTCTTGAGGGGTGGCTCCTCCTCCTCCTCCTCCTCTTCCTCCTCCTCCGAGGAGCTCTCTATCGTCAGGTCGATCACGTCTGCTTTCTTCACCCCGCTGGGCTCACTGCCGGCAGTCAGCACAGAGCACGAGCGGGTCACCACACTGGAGCCTGCAAACACAGAGACCCAATATAGAGTCACGCACACACAGATACAGGTGCAGACAGACATCACAGAGCACGAGGGGCTCACCACACTGGAGTCTGCAAACACACACATACAGTGTTTGCAGGTTCTAGCACACACACACAGTTAATCTGGAGTCTGCAAGTTCTCACACGCATGCAGAGTTGGTGTCGAGTGCACAAGCTCACACATAAAGAATAATGCTACATGGTCATTCCAGCTCAAGTGCAACAGTGGTTACTCAACCTCAATGACTTGAATTGAAATGGGTTTGGAAAGCCCTTGAAACAAGCTTTATTTATTTATTTATTTACACTTCTCAGAATTTGCTTCACTTGAGTTGGAATGACCCAGAGATCTTGGCACTTGGATGCTCACTTTCAATTTTCGTAGAACACGGGCTTGACACTTTCAGAGCCTCTTTCTTTGGTCTCATTGGGCACCAGGTTCCATCTTCCTGGAATTTTATTTCATCGACATCCAAGCATTCATTTAAGATTTCCATGAAAAGCCTGAAAAAAAATAAATAAAAATGAGGAAATCCAACACAAACCCGATTAGCTGAGGCTAAACCCAACCCAAAATATGGCCCAGGGAGAAGGCATCAGAAATCTGACAATGCTGTTGACCCAGCAGGCAGACCTACATCCCCACAGTCTTAGCTACAAGGCAAAATCCTGGTCACAGCCAAGGGCATGCAACTATGAAAAGCTAAAATTTTTACTCAAAAAAGAAAGTTACATACATTTATAAAGCAGATATATAGGAGCAACGCTGTCCCCAGGAATGACATAACTCACCCATCTATTCTAAGACTTTCGTAAGCAGCTTTCTTATCACAGACCGGACAAATCCAGGTGGATTTCTTCTCATTCATCTGCAGGTAGAGTGCTGCGTCGAAGCACTGGAGATGAGAGCATGTCACCGCGCGGCAGGGGACCGCCAAGCGCATCTTACCCAGCTGGGGGGGGGGGGGCAATCGTTCAGTCAGGCAAACAACTATTCACGCTACAAAAAGAGCAGATCACATACTGGCAACATCTGAAAATAAATAAGGGTGTTCAGGGGAAATCACTGCTGGATTATATAATTAGGGCTCCTGATTTTCGGTTTTAACATAAAACACCCCCCTGATGCAAAAAAAATGAAATTGGTGTATAGCCAATAAACACCGGAAAGCACTGGAAAAACAGTGGAAATGGTTACTCAATTCATGTTGACCACCCCTTTCTTATTTAAAAAACAAAAACAAAACAAAAACAAAACACCTTTCCCAGTGCAGCTGGGCAATGTTCCTCCTTCCCATCTTGTATCTATCATTGATTCCTTCTGAATACTTTAAACCCGCCCCACTAAGTGACACACAAAAACCACAGAGGAATATGACCATAAGCATTTGGTTGTGGAAGACAGCAAAGGAAAGAAGGTACATTTGAATTGTGCAAGTACTGTCAAGTTACTATACGTATTGACAGAAAAAAATGCCCAAGCATTTTGAAAAGTAACTGAAAACAATAATTCCATACAGTACATAAAAAAGCACAGAATTTTTTTTTTTTACATAAAACTCAAAAAGCTAAAAATGAGCACAGCAAAATGGAATTAATAAAAACCAAAAAACAGAAGCCCTAATTATAATACCAGTTTCTGCTGAGTCAACGCTACAATTTGAACGATCGCCACCCCCCAACTTTGAGCTGAAAGTCCAATTTTCACCATTCATTTCCGGAAATATCGCAGCTCACGTGAATAGAAAAAAATTGTAGCAGTTGCTCTGTGCATGAATGATTCAGACAATTGCTGCATCATCAATGATGAAGTTTCATATGACAAAGACATGGAGTTCGGCGGTTTCGGATCGAGGACATAAACTCCAGTCTGGCTGATTACGCTTTCCTGTTACACTACAATCCGTATTTTTATTTATTTATTTATTTTTTAGACACTTCAATAGCTTGTAACAGGTACATTTTAATGCTATAGTGCTACTTTGGAAGCTAAGTTAATGTATTATTTTAACTTAAATTTAAATTTTGCCTTTGAAAAATTATATATACAGTACTGTGCAAAAGTTTTAGGCAGGTGTGAAAAAATGCTGTAAAGTAAGAATGCTTTCAAAAATAGACATGTTAATAGATTATATTTATCAATTAACTAAATGCAAAGTGAGTGAACAGAAGAAAAATCTAAATCAAATCCATATTTGGTGTGACCACCCTTTGCCTTCAAAACAGCATCAAGCATCAATTCTTCTAGGTACACTTGCACACAGTTTTTGAAGGAACTCGGCAGGTAGGTTGGCCCAAACATCTTGGAGAACTAACCACAGTTCTTCTGTGGATTTAGGCAGCCTCAGTTGCTTCTCTCTCTTCATGTAATCCCAGACAGACTCGATGATGTTGCGATCAGGGCTCTGTGGGGCCATACCATCACTTCCAGGACTCCTTGTTCTTCTTTACGCTGAAGATAGTTCTTAATGACTTTCGCTGTATGTTTGGGGTCGTTGTCATGCTGCAGAATAAATTTGGGGCCAATCAGATGCCTCCCTGATGGTATTGCATGATGGATAAGTATCTGCCTGTACTTCTCAGCATTGAGGAGACCATTAATTCTGACCAAATTCCCAACTCCATTTGCAGAAATGCAGCCCCAAACTTGCAAGGAACCTCCACCATGCTTCACTGTTACCTGCAGACACTCATTCGTGTACGCTCTCCAGCCCTTCGCTAACAAACTGCCTTCTGCTACAGCCAAATATTTCAAATTTTGATTCATCAGTCCAGAGCACCTGCTGCCATTTTTCTGCACCCCAGTTCCTGTGTTTTCGTGCATAGTTGAGTCGCTTGGCCTTGTTTCCACGCCGGAGGTATGGCTTTTGGCCGCAAGTCTTCCATGAAGGCCACTTCTGACCAGACTTCTCCGGACAGTAGATGGGTGTACCAGGGTCCCACTGTTTTCTGCAGTTCTGAGCTGATGGCACTGCTGGACATCTTCCGATATGAAGGGAAGTAAGCATGATGTGTCTTTCACCTGCTGCAGTAAGTTTCCTTGGCCGACCACTGCGCTCACGGTCCTCAACGTTGCCCGCTCTTTGTGCTTCTTCAAAAGAGCTTGGACAGCACATCTGGAAACCCCTGTCTGCCTTGAAATTTCTGCCTGGGAGAGACCTTGCTGATGCAGTATAACTACCTTGTGTCTTGTTGCTGTGCTCAGTCTTGCCATGGTGTATGACTTTTGACAGTAAACTGTCTTCAGCAACCTCACCTTGTTAGCTGAGTTTGGCTGTTCCTCACCCAGTTTTATTCCTCCTACACAGCTGTTTCTGTTTCAGTTAATGATTGTGTTTCAACCTACATATTGAATTGATGATCATTAGCACCTGTTTGGTATAATTGTTTAATCATACACCTGACTATATGCCTACAAAATCCCTGACTTTGTGCAAGTGTACCTAGAAGAATTGATGCTGTTTTGAAGGCAAAGGGTTGTCACACCAAATATGGATTTGATTTAGATTTTTCTTCTGTTCACTCACTTTGCATTTAGTTAATTGATAAATATAATCTATTAACATGTCTATTTTTGAAAGCATTCTTACTTTACAGCATTTTTTCACACCTGCCTAAAACTTTTGCACAGTACTGTATATATATATATATATATATATATATATATATATATATATATATATATATATATATATATATATATATATATATATATATATATATATATATATACACACACACACACACAGACACACACAAACAAACTTAACAAAATAAATGTCCACAGCAGAGGGTTTGAGACATAAAAATATGATAGGATTAAATCTATTAATTTTATCCTACTGTTTGAAAAGCAACACACAGCAGCTTTTATTTTGGTAAATTTACTGCAGTACTAGCATTCAATAATTGTTATTTGGTCATTTTTAAAAGCTGGTGCAATAAGGTGGCTCTGATCTTAAAGTAAATGGCAATTGAGAAGTCGGATGCAAGGTTGAGCCGGAGCAGAAAGACAAAGCACTGCGGAGAACACTTACTGGGCACAACAGTGACACTCTTAAGCTTGTGGTGGCGATCTCACTGTCGGGATCTGCAGTTAGCTTCTCTTTTACTGGAGGAGGAAATAGTGACAATAAAAAGATATCAATTAATTTTTAATATGCTCCAATTAAAAAAAAAAAGTATCTAAACTATATAAGAACATGATTCAGCTGCTGGAGCCAGCCAGAGTCAAACTGCAGCAGGCTTGTATCATGCTGTAGGAGAATGTTGTGATGTCAGCGCACAGGTTGGGATTAAAATCAATCTGGGGAAGCTTTTTTCTCCCATTTTCATGTTAAAGCTTCATGAGCCTGTTAGTGTCAGCTTGACTCTTTGTTGTAGTGCAGATCAGCACAGGCTAGCATCTGACTTGCTGTGGCTGGTCTATAAGCTGTGCCGGTAGCCTGAGAACAGGCTCTGTCATGCATCCTATCTCTCCTGTCTGTTTCAACAACACTTCAAGAGCTGTTTACTCTTCAACAGCTACTAGTGCTTGACTTATTCAACTCACTGACTGTCCAGATAAAAAGCAACAAGTACTTAAAAAAGTAAGTTATTTATATACATATATAAAAACAAACAAGAAAAACATTCTTCCAACAGCGACAGTGCCTCTCATCAAAGGCTTTACGGTCTGTTAGGTGACTTTCATCTCTTGACCCTTATCTACCATTTTGGTTGACTACCTTCATTGAAGAGCATGATCACTTACAGTTGTTAATGATTGAAATCAAGGGGTATAGATGCAAGCCTACAGAGATCACTTACAGTTTTCATAAGTTACTGCAATAAAGCAATCTTGCCTGTCTCCGACCAGGTTCTGATCACTTTGTATTGAGACACTGAACTGACTGATCCCAGATCTTTGTCTAAGTTGGCTCCTAAAGTATCCCAAAGAAAATGTGGCTTGGTAATCCGTTTTATAACCCTTCTACTTACTCAAAGCTCGAGAATGGTCAGAGTTTCGGATGCCTTTCATTTTTAACCTCTGCAACAGCAGTGAAGATGTGAGCTGCCTCACGAGGTACACAGACAATGAATAATTCTGGAGAGAAGGGAAAAAGAAAGTTTATGTTGAAAATGGATTTCAAACACACATTCCCTATATTATAACGACATTCACATAAGCATGTACATGCACACATGCATGCAGAAGTATCTTCACAATAACATGCTTGGGTGGGTGCATGTAAGTTTAATGTAAAAAGTGTTCTTTAAAGCTAAGTGATCAAGATGTGAAAAAATGACAAATGCGGATAAATGAATCCTGTTTTAAATACCATTATACACAGCTGTAATAATTACTATATTCACATGATTATTGTTTTGAGATTCAGCTTTTATTAGGGAGATCCCCTAAATCACTGGTTTAGAAAGATACAGGATATTAATGTTAGTGTCAGAGTAGCCGTCTGCCATGTGGGTGCGTGCATACGCTGCTGAGTGACAGGCAGGAGATCGAGACGGAGGTTGAAGTGAAAACGCCCCGCATGCCAACAGGATTTATTTACATATCAACACACTGAACAGCTCACGTTACACTACCAGCAACGGCAGTGCACGGAACACATACAACAGTGTATGAAAACTTTGGTAGGATCTACAACATTAGACACGGTTAGACTCGCGACAGATTACTGTAATATAAACTACACTTGTCAAATGACCCCGGAGATTGGTTGTGCCTCTACGATACATCAACAGTCACTTGCACAGTTTGCATTCAACTCTTTTTTTGGTCGTGTGGGTATTTAACAAAAAAATCCCTCCAAAATTAAAATGATTAGTGTTAGCATATATTTTGTATGTTTCAAACATATTCTACCATCGCACTTCTCTCACACAGTCTTGACACTAGGTATTCAGTACGTATTTTCCCAAAGCACTACAACTGCTATAGGTACTCCCTTCGACGAACACAGCCTGAATAGTTTAGTTTGTAAAAAAGTGAATTCCTGTTCAGTGATTGCTTTCGTCTCTCTAGTTTAGTTTTCATTGGTTGAACTAGCTGCTGGTGCCATGTCTACCAGAGAGCTGTAGACAATGATAGATGCCTTACCTTGCCAATCTCTGGTGCCCATGTAACAGAGATCTGATTGGGCACAGCCGACGTTAGCCTTACCAGCGAGGTGATATTTAATGGCCGGCCTGGCCTTTTCTGCTCCACTCCGTTTTTGGGAGGAGGGGCATATCCCTGTACAAAAAGGAAATGCAGACTTTATATTTTTAAAACAACTGACATATTCAGCTGCACAACTCAACTGGATTCACCACTGTGACTATATATTTAATTTGTTTTGAAAATAGTGGATCCAGGAAGGTGGCTAGCAAAAGATTTTAGTTTCATCCAGCTTGTGTTCGCTGTGAAAAATGCAAGTTATTAACTTTTATTTTGAGAGATTATGTATTTAACGTTCACCACTTGCATTGTAAGCATGAAACCTTGATTGTGCAACAATGGCAATACAATAAAATGTATAAAAACACAAAACTGAAACGCATACAGATGGTTGTTAAAACAGGTAGTACTGATTTATTTGTTAATTTAAAAATCAAACAGAAATGCACACGACTGGAAAACAAACAAATATAAAAAGATATTTATACAGTATATAAAAAAAATTAAACAAACACTTACAGGTAAGGGAAAAATCTTTCCGTTGACTTTGATACACAAACTGTTTGGGTAATTGTCTTCTTGAGGGCAGCTCGTCTCTGCTAGGCAAAACCTAATAGCAAAATCACAACTGAAAATGTATTTCAACCCTCACACTGCACCTGCAGAGGAATACGTTTCTCTTGCTACACCAGTCAATACAGAGGGACTACACAGAGGACAGCTCATGGACGCGCATTGGAGACTGTTTCCCATGAATGAGGGTAGCCGTATAAGGAGCATGTTGGTTGCTTACGGCTGTTCTCATTAAATAAACACAGCCCTTCACAAACGGTAATTAAATATTCTGTTTACATGACAAGGAAGCTGTATGGAAAAGAAAGTATGTTTAAACCTAAAATACTGTATTCGTTATTTATAATTGAATAACTTTCAAATTACACTGGCTTGCTAAACAGTTGTTGAGCTTATACAGTATGAGGAAAGTAATTTCCCTGAATTCACTTTCTTTGGTTTTAAAATGCCTACAGTTAATTATTGTTAATTATACAGTTAATTATAATGTAATTATTGTACATTTTTTATACAAAACGTGATGATGATAAGCACCTCAAACTATCAACCAATAAAACACAGCTGCAGTTTTAATCCCCAATCGATTCTATACCCGCCCTGTTTAAAAAGTAACAGTGTCAGAGTCCAGACTGACCAGGAAACTTACCTCATCTGAATCTGGACCATATAATCTCTCCTACCCCCTGGCAGAAAATCCCTTAGGGGAAACAAAGGGAAAAAGAAAAGGCTGCCTCAGTTGATTCTCTTATTAATAGGGTTTAAAGATACACTCAAGTTCAAGAGATTTGCATACAATGACATATAATTACCTGGAGATGCAGACTTCTCTGACTTGATGTGGAGTTAATGCAAAGATGAAAAACTTCTCTTGAAACCGTTGAATACTGCTTGCACCTACAAATGACAACATTTTATAGTCTAATTCAACAGCACAGCTAATTTTAATGCAACGTCATTTCCATCCAATACAAAATTTCCGATATAAAGGGATTTCAGAGTGCTGCCTGTGTTACAAGCCCTTACCCAGGCTTGAAGGTTTGATGAGAACATCCAGCACGTCGTAGAAGGGCAAGCTTTTCATCTGGACGTCGGGGTGGACCGGGGGCATGGCCGTGGCGGCTGGCTGCTGCATGTCCAGCCTGGGCTTGGTCTCATGCAATAGCACAGCACCTACACCAGCTGAATGGGAGGTAACCGAGCCAGTGGGGTGAGAGTTAACGATGGCCACTGCCAGGTCAGACTCCAGCAGGGAGGAGCAGTTACTGTCCAGGGAGTAGGACCTGAGAGCTGACAGGTCTGGGAGACTTTCAATGGTCCTGGGGTAGCGGCGTCTGTACAGTTCCTTTATTTTGATTTGGACAGCGGGGCTGCAGCCACTTTTTAGCAAATGCAAGACCCTCAACAGGAGTTCATGCTTACGACCGCTTTTGTTCCGTCCAGCAAAGCCCAATAATACCTGTAGTTCTGACACACGGAAACTTGATATCATATTCTGCAAAATACAAGAACATTTGGATAGTTTGTGCACAGCAAGCTTTTTAAAATTGTACCCTCCTCTATAGTACTAAATACAATAAACACAGGAAACATGGCAAGCGTTAATCTCTTGTAGCATTCAAAATTAAAACAAACTTTATAAATGATACTTAATAAAGACATTTTCACTTTCCCATTGCACAAATTATATATATATATATATATATATATATATATATATATACACACATATATACACAATCCGTAATCCGTCGCGTATTCTACTGCGATGGGACCAGAGTAATGGCGGATATGTAATAATTACTATATTTATTCACACAGCTGTAACAACTACTATATTCACACAATTATTTTCTGAGATTCAGCTTTTATTAGGGAGCTCCCATAAATCCCTTGTTTAGAAAGTTACAGGGTATTTTTGCTTGGAATAGAGTAGCCGTCTGCTGTATGGGTGCGTGCATTTGCTGCTGAGTGACAGGCAGGAGATCGAGATGGAGGTTGAAGTTGATACACCCCGCAGATGAACAGGATTTATTTAAATATCACCACAGCTCATGTGATATTACCAGCAATGGCAGCGCACACACAACATAGAGTATGAAAACTTTGGTGGGATCTACAATATCTGAACTAACCTTCTCTGTTCAATAATAAACTAACGTTGCTGAAGAGCTTGATCATGGCAGATAAATGGTTAGGGTGGATACGTGACAAATTACTGTAGATATATTTTTTCATTTTCCAAAACTAACTTCATTTTCATTTTAGAAATTACAAAATAGCAGTGAGCTTAAGTGAAATATCCACCCCCAGGAACATTATTTTATTGAAGACAGACAGTAGTTCTGTACTCATCTGAAGCTTTATTGTGTAAGTCTCTGCTCAGCCAGCCATTCACCCAATCTGTCTTTCTAAATTAATATGATAAAAAAAGATTTTATTTAAAAAAAAAAAAAAAAAAAGATAAAACATTCAGATTTATAATTTGATTTGTGTGGTGGGCATCAACCACACATTGGAGGATTAATAAATTAAACAGATGTGTACGCAGAAGTTAGAGTTTCCATTACTACTTGGCTTTTTAAATTTGTATTCATTATGGAAAAAAATGCCCCCCCCTGAAAAGTCCAATATGTTTTAAAATTATGTTTTTCACATATAAAATTCTACATGACAGTGTGACACTGACAACTAAGAGAAATAAAAAAACAGAACAGTAAACACCTCAATATACAGACAACTTGCTGTATTCATGAAAGGTTGTGTTTCAGAATTTGACCCCCACCCCAAGAAAAATAAATAATTGAATAGTTAAAATACAAACTATATTTATTTAAAAACATTTTGTAGGCGTTCAATTTTCTACATCAGCTTTAAGTCAACCTAAAACATAAATGCAATATCTCATCCAGCAACATAGAATGTTGGTAGGGAAAAAAGTACAGCTGTATTTTATGAATACAGGCCAGTATTTAAAATTCACACGAGAATAATAAAAAAAACAGAAGTGTACTATATAATATGTGCCACATTTATCCCCAGTGGGAAAACAAACTTCAGCTGTACAGTACCTAGACTTTGAATACCACATTAACCACCAATAGTGTATATTGTGTTAGTAGCAGCTATCCACCTTTGATTTCACAATGGATCAACATGCAGTAAACACAGAAATAATAATGCATTGTTCCCTCCAAAATGTGAGTTCAACCACACCTGTCCCAAACGAATCCCGTTTGAATAAAAAAACAAAAAAACACAAATATCAATAAAAGCCCAACTGACCCTTCATTTATACGGTCCATGCTTGCTTGTTCTTACTTGTTAATCCTTTTTTTCTTTATATTTCCTTAACAAATGGGATCGTAAAGTGCATCTAAAATGTTAAGCATATTTCCAAAAACCCATTAATAAGGGGAAACACACAAAAGGTAGACCAATATACACACAGTGTGTGTGTGTGTGTATATATATATATATATATACATACATACATACACACACTATATATAAAAATATATATATATAAACATACACACTGTGTATATATATATATATATATATATATATATATATATATATGAACACATTTAAATAGACTACTAATAAACTAGTACATTTGAATTCATAATAAAATAAAATACGTAGACAAAAACAATTTTTTTCCCAGCAGACTGTATAATAGTATATGCACGACCTATAGTGCCAGTAAAAAATACTTATTAACCGTGTCAGAAAATATACATATACGTAGAATGCTATAGTTGGTTTGACGTGCCCGTGAATTGACCGTTTTAACCAGTTAGTTAGAAATAATAATTAACACGAAATGTTTCAAAAACACATACATTAAACAGTGTCAGAATTTATTTGGGAAAAGTGCTACACCAGATCTCAATGAAACGACTAAAATCTGGAGCACGGGCCTAAAGATATATATATTATATATTGTTGAGAAAGAAGACAGACTAACCTCAAACCACTGAACATGATCAACAATCACACGGTCACACTTTTAAAAATAAATGTTTAAGTTATATTTAAAGGCTTCCAACGCTGATGTTTTAAAGTGATTGTGTTCGGATTTTATGATATCTTATATCCTAACGCATCTCCCTGTTTAACAGGGATGCGCTGCTGCACTTTCTTAGCGTAGCAGTATTAATAAAACACTTTCTCCTACCCTCAGCTCCTCAAAATCAGCCATTTTCTTGCCGCGACCATCCTGCACCGCGCCAGGTCTTCGGCCACGTGACCAGGGTGTCCCCGCAACATAGGTTCAATCAATGTACTGTAAGTTACTTCTGAATTTAGTACAGAGCTGGAGGAACTAAACAGCGTTCTAGCTAGGACGATAGTATTCGAAGATCATCTCCAGTTATTCACATATTCTCTACTATTGTAATACCAATTGCAATATCAAAACGCACAGTTCTACTTCAGGATCAGCTAATCCCGACCTAAAGCCCTCGGGCTGAAACTCATCACTCGCTTGCTGTTTGTGAAAGTGTCAGTGAGTGAGGGAGGAGGGCAGAATTCATTATTCCGTATTTCATCTATGTTCTCTCCTACTTATAAAGATGATTATCAGTGCTGTCCTTTAAAATATGTATTGTATTTTTTATAAACCTCAGTAAATCAAAATGGTATTGCAACGGTGTGTGCAGATGGAACACTGTGACCGCGCCGTTATGGACGGGGCTCGTTAGCAGCAACACCAGCTGTGTAGGGCACCGAGCAGAGTAAAACACACACGCACACGCGTATACTGTTGGATCAAAGAGTATTGATAGTGTCATCAGCTAACTATGTGACAATATTTCATTTGGGAAAATCAGTAAGGTTGTCTGATCAATTACCGGTGTTTACTGCAGAAATGATTGCCATACCATTAGCTATGGAATGGATAAGTGATGTCAGACCTGACTGAGTAATAATATTCTCTTCTATTATGGCAATTGAATCGGGTATCTAAAGCTAGACAGGATATAGTATGAAAAATCAGACACTTGTATAACGAGTTGTTTTATAAAGGAATAAGTGAGAGTTTTATTTGGATTCCTGTAGATATCAGAGGAAGGGTGGAAGGGTGAAAGAGTGGATGGCAAAATGCAACACAACAGGATACAATAGACATGAACATTTCATTGAGTAGGACAGAGGTACACAGTATTGTCAAGAGGAAGGTTTTGATGACATGGCAAGAGCAGTGGAATAGTGATAAAAAAGGGAGGCATTGTTTTAACATTTTTCCAGTGGTTGATAAGAAGGTACACAGTAGGTGTAAAAATAGAAGAGAGGAAATAATCTGGAGTAGAATTAGAATAGGACATTTCGTCGTTAATAAATTACTTAATATCACAGGCAGGCATGACAGTGGAGATTGTGACCAGTGCAAGACAACAGAATCCATGAAGCATTATTGTTGTAATTGTACAAAATATTTTCCACAGAGAAGCAAGATGATGAGGAAATTGAGACAAGTCCTGTATATTTAGACTTTTTAAAACATATTACCACAGAGCATATTTCACAAAACACAATAATTAAGTACATAAAGGATACAGGGAGATACAATTCAGTTTAGAATTAAAATAAATATTTGTGTTGTGTTTTATGACCAGTAGTTGGTAGCAGTGAGTCACATGAGTGATTCGAGCAGCCACCCTTTCATTAAAGAAGAAGAAGAGCAGAGAAGCAGTGCTAGCGGGAGCTGGAGCCTGCAAGAGATTGGTGCAATCTTGCACCGTTGGTGACCCCTCGCCAGTGCGGCCAGGAGATGCGAGGGTACAGAAGTGTGAAACAGGAGTTCTTCAAAAGCAACAATTACTTTTATTTTGCATAAAAGCACAGGATACACTGGCCAGCAATACTTAAGGTGATCTCCATCCCCTCTAGCATGCAGACTACCTCTTTTCTACCCACAACATTGTAGGTTAACCCTGACCAGTCAGTGGCCTCTATCAGCCCCACTCCCCCTGGCTCCTGCCAGGTACATGGAATGATCCCCGGAGCCGTCACCCGGGCTTGGCAGCAGTCAGCGCTGGTGTAAGGTTGCACCAATAGTCCAGTATAGGGGAACAGTGTCTGCAGCAGTGTAAGCGGTCCTGCTCGCGGGAAGCACGGTTACAGACTGTGCAACATAGCTCTGCAAAGCGGCATAGTTCAGTGCAAGCACAGACATACACTCAAACAAAGTCCCAGCGCCAGCCCTTTGTTACAATATATTAAATCAGTTATAAAAATCACGGTGTTAATAAAAACACGTTTAGGGGCTAACTTAAAAAGCTAACTTGGCTGGTGGCACTTCCAAGATAAAAATAAAAAATAAAAATAAAAACTAGCCATGGTCCATCAAGTTAAACAGAATATTAATTATTAAACACATAATAGGAATTATTGAACAATTAATCCATACATTTCTTTATTTTTGTATAATAAATTACTGTGCTGTCCACTTGCTGAGCGCACTGCTGCAGTGCAAAACTAGGACGATTTAACAATTGTACGTTTTTGACTGGGACATGAATTGAAGCCTGGGTACTGGGATAATCCCAGTTTTCCCGGGATAATCCCAGTTTTCCCGGGACGTCTGGTAACCCTATAGTGGCAGATAGAGAGCCGGGGACATTTAACAAAATGTTGTTATTTGGCGAGGAACAGGCAAATCCAGAGAGGTCCAGAGAAGAGACAGAATGTTAGGGTTACCAGACGTCCCAGGATAACTGGGATTGTCCCAGTTTTCAGACTTATTTTTGTCCCGGTCGGAAAGTGTTTGTACACTATTTTTATATTAGAAGTATTTCTTTATTTTTTCACTCATCACAGTTGGGTACCTTTAATTGTTGAAATACAAAACTGTTTTAAGTAAAAACAAATATCCATACAAAATGACATATACAAATAAAATATGAACAGTGGTACAGATGTCACCCGAGTGATATTAGCCCGCACACATTTTATCATGAGGGATGGCCACACAGAACTGTATTTGCCAAACATAAGCAGTGAGGCCAAGGACCCATTTAGTGAATGTTATAATTGCACAGAATTCGATCAAAAGGAACCACCAATGACTCAAGCATGGACACTAGCCCTGCGCTGGGCTTCATGTAACACACATGCACACACACACGCACGCACACCTACTGCTCGCACAACAGTAAACTCTGGAAACCAGCAGTGGAAAGTGCTTGTGATCTAGCGCCCCCTGCTGCGCATTCACAGTAACATCAAAGTTTCCTGATCAACCACAGTGCTGGTAAATAAGGGAGTCGGAAGTTTTGTGTAGGGCTACACAGTTATGGCTTTCATGCAAAAACCCCCATTTTACTTGTGGGCAGCAGGTAAGTCTACCACGGCCTAATGCCTGCTTTGTATAGTTCTGGATGTAGACTTCATTACAGTGTTGTAGAACTGTAATGGAGATTGGACATGCTTAGTGCAGCTGACACACATTGATAATGAAATAGAAAATTCTCTGAAGCCTTTAGAAGCTGAGAAGTGTGCTGGGGCAGTGCTGGGAACCAAAGCCCAGCAAACAGTAGAGGACGAGAAGCTAATGAAACAATTTCTCAGCTTAGTGTGGCCCTCAGAGTTTCACTGCATGCAAGTGATGGTTGTATTGCAATTCGTTTCCAAATCATTTCCTTCAGTGCGGTAAATAAAACAAGTGTGTATCCGTGTTGCATTGAAATATGCACTACTTTTGTTTCACTAAAGAGCACAGTGCTTATCCATGTTGCTCTATTGGCTAAGAATACCTATTCACACTGCAGGCCTGTTTGTCCTTGTGACACTGGAAAGGGCTGTGCAGTGGGGTAACCTCTCAGCACAGTGAGTCTCTTGTGCAGCAGGGTAACCTCTCACAGCACGCTGAGTCTTAATAACTTTAGTTAAGTTTACCAACTTTTCTCTTTTATTTGGTTTCCAAATAACACACACACTGGGAGCTCCAGCTTTGCAGCACTGCAGTAAACGGCATCTTGTTGATTGTGTCCTCTTTGCACTCGCTCTTCAGCGGTGTCTTTTCCAGACCTCGCTAATTCCACTATCGTACTCTATAAGACACTGGGATACATACAGAACGAAGGGGGCTGCTGTTTGACTGGGTGATGTCAGGGAGCGGATCCAGGCTGGGTTAAAATACAACAAGCACATGTACTTTCTGAAATGCATTGTGACGTAGGGCCTGGGGAGTCAATCTGCTCTAATCTTATTCATTCTCATGATCTCCTCAGCTTGTCCAGCAGTCCTGGAATGATTTAGCCAGTGCTCCTGCCTGCACATGTGCTGAAGTCAGCAGCAACCCTGCCAGGCTCTCAATCAACCACAGAGCACAGCGTAATGAGAATCAAATAAAACACACTTTCTAAACTAAGGAGGTATTAGAAAATCATGGGGCAGATTGTTCTAGTATTCCTCCTCATTGATTTCAGCTAATAGGGATATATCACTGCTGAATCAAATTAGAGCAGGTGTCTCAATCGTAGCATTGAGTTACAAAAATCTTTATTGCAGCTGACTTTCATTTGCTATTAGAGAGATTGAAGCCAGTATAATTTAGTTTACTGGGGATTTCCATTCTCCTGCCTAACGTCTGTAATTAATAACCCCCAGATTCCCTCCTTATCTCCATGTTCTTTGTGTTCTAGGCATGTACAATAACTGGCACTCGGGCATTACTGCATGCTTATCTGTTTAACCCCATCCAAACACCTTATCTGTTTACTGCCAGTGCAGGACCACTGGGCAGGGCATTTGTTGTTGATGTTACCACCAAAAAGTGGTAGTTTTTCAAACAATCCACAAACTACTTCAGAAGCACTTTTGTCTCTTGTGTCAGCGTCTGACTGACTGACTGACAGCACTATTGCTGCACACTATTTCTCCATTGCAGACAGCCAATCTGGGTCCCAGTTTCCTCCATTACAGACACACTCACATGGCTGGAATGGAGAGAGCTGGAGAGTGGTCTGGGTGAATCCAGCCAATCTGGGTCCCAGTCAAGCTGGGTGATCATGTGACCACAAGGCTGTCTAGTACAATGTACACAAAATGTGTCAAAATATAGGACAGCTAATGCAGGCATTTTGAAGTGATATTATGGGTCTGATATAAGGATAGGCGCAGTGCAAACAAATTGCCTAGCGGCCAGGCAATTATTTTGCACTGCTGCCTATGTAAGCTTAAGAGCAATGCAAATTACTCAACACACACAAATAATGAGCAGCAATCATGATAATGAGGGTCGCAATGAGCGCCGCCTGTGCTTCGGGGTATTTAGCGGTCTCACTTACAGCCCAGAGGTGAGGTGAGTTAGTACAGAGAGCAGTAGGTGCTGTATGAGATTTGTGGAGCATGGAAATCAAATCAAACAAAACATATGTCAGACGATGGGCAGAAAAAGAAAATACAAGTTTTCTGAGGAGGAGCTGAGAGTCCTTACGGCTGAGGATGACTCAGCATGATAGTGAGTTATTTGGAAAAGTCTCATCCAACATCAGTTATGCTACCAAAGAGGCCATGTGGTCCTCTATAGTGGAGAGTCAATGCTGTCGGTGTTACCAGGAGGACAGTCAACCAGGTGATGAAACGGTGAAATTCAGCTATTAGGTCTAGGATGACCTGAGGAGTGAGATGGTAACGTCTTACCACCGCATCCACCGGCATCCCAAACAAAGTGACCCTGGTTTTGAATATTGCCCTGCCTGTCCTCGAGGGCTTGTAACCAGGAGGTCCCCAGTTCAAATCCTGGCTCACTGACTGACTCATTGTGTGACCCTGAGCATGCCGCTTAACCTCCTTGTGCTCCGTCTTTCGGGTGAGACGTTGTTGTAAGTGACTCTGTAGCTGATGCACAGTTCACACATCCTAGTCTCTGTACTGTGTGCCTGTGCCTGTGTGTGTGCAAATCTGCTAAATAAACAAGTAATAACAAGAGCTAAGTGGTGTCACATCAGGAAGTGTAACACAGCAGCCATCCTGAAGCCAATGACAGGTCTCTGCAGGTGTGTGCTTTTATACAGCTCTTAATTACTCGCTTCTACAATGGTTTGCACTTTGTAAGAGGTGCAAAGTTTTTGGAAGGTCAGCAATTGCCCAAATGCAAGGCAAAATCCTTACATCACATTAGAATGTTTGCGCCCGCTTAGTATTCCAGATCCCTGCTCAATTCCATGCTGTTTTCTTCATTTGAATACATTTCAATATCATTTAAATGGATTGATGATGGCAAAGTGCTAATTTGATAGTGGGTGCAGAACGGCAGGTGAAAAACATTCTTTACATTTCCATGATATTAAGCAGAGTGTGATATTAACCAAAGTGATATAATCAGGAGCTTGTTTCCATTGACTCCCATTGTATTGTGGTGTATATGTAATGTGATGATAATAAGCAGGATGTGGTATTAACTGGCTGATATTAAGCAAGTTTGACTGTCCTTAATTATTACCACACAAAACAATGCATTACCAGATTGACCGAAATCTGCGCTGGTATTTCTATAGTGGAGTTATCATACCTGTGTGTTTGTCTTGTAGTTATCAGCCTGAAAGAGCTTTGTAATGTTTGTCATCCCTCTTGTAAAACATGCTGTTCCCTGCTAGCAAGTCCTGTACAAGCAGCTGCCTGCCTCTCCATACTTCTTGTAGGGCAGCTCCACAGCCTTGTCTTTGACAATACAGACAAAGGTTAACTTGAGACATACTGCAGATCAGGCATCCATTAATGCATCATGAATGAGCTCACTTTTTAAACCCAATATGAAGAAGTGTTGAATGTGCCCTCAATTGGTGTGTGCTACTGGAAACATAGAAACATGTTTATTAACACGTCATTACATTGGAATGAATGACACCTAATAGATGTGGATTGTGTTCTTGGTGTCCATGTCCCAGACTGGCTCCAAGTCTGAATACAACTCATTGTTACTGGATTAGGAGATTTTATTTCACTTGATGCATTGTTGTTCATTTTTATTTTAAACCACTCGTTAGAAAAATATATATCTTTCTATGCAATATCAGCTGTTTTCAAGCCTGTTGAAACAGGGTTTACTATGTACTGACAGGTTGGATCTGGTCAAATCATCCATTCCTTGTGACACTCTCAAATGTATTTTTCATTGTACACTGTCAGATTTGAGCTGGCCAAGCTAAAATATTTTTTGGAAACAATAAATAATGTGTTTTTCTGTGGTTTTTGTTATCTGTATCGAACAGGGTGATTGACTATTTCATTTTTTTTTTAATGAAAGCCTAGTGTGTGCACATTCATTTCATATATGACATGTACCTGTAATCTTTCTAGTTAAAGAGTTATAGGCACAAATCTAACAACAGTAAAAAAATAATAATTAAAAAAAAAACAGGTGATAATAATAATAATAATAATAATAATAATAATAATAATAATAATAATAATAATAATAATAACAGATTGATTTTATATAGCGGCTTTCATTACAGAAATCTCAAAGCACCCGCTGCAGCACATCATGACAGAGCATGTCCTTCAAACAGATTAGACCAAGGCCGTGTAAGGTGTTAAAAGTCAGCAGCAAGGTGTTTTAATCAATTCTAAATTTTACTGACAACCACTGAAGAGATGCTAACACTGGGGATATGTGATCATGCTTTCCTGTTCTTGTCAAAACCCGTGCTGCACTATTTTGCACATACTGCAGCCTATGAATTAGTTTTGAAGAGACACCAGAAAGCAGAGCATTACAATAGTGCAACCTTGATGAAATAAAGGCATGTAGTAGTTTCTCGACATCAGGCACAGATAAAAATGATCTAAGGTGATGTTTCGTAAATGATCTAAGGCAAAGTTTTGTAAATGAAAGAAGGACACTTTGCAGATGTGCTTAATGTGAGCCTCATAAGAAAGTGTAGAATCAAGCCTCACGCCTAGGTTAGTAACTTCACAGGTTGGACTAATCTCACCCCCATCAATAACCAATTTAAGACTACCGGCTGTGCTAACCTGATGGGGAGAACCCGATAACATGACCTCTGTTTCATAACAATTTAATTGCAAAAAATGTTGCTGCATCCAAGATTTTATTTCAACAAAACAGTTAATGAGTACAGAACCAACCAAAGAAACATCCGGTTTAGTCTGTAGATAATTTCGTGTGTCATCAGCATAGCAATGATAATGAATGCTGTGGCGTCTGATTATTTGACCAAGTGGATGCATGTAAAATGGCTCGGATCCTAAAGGGTTAAGAAGAAACTGTTTGAACAAGCGCTCAATTCCATGTGTACCGCATTCCTTGTGTGCAGCATTCCTGTGTTCAGCATTTTGTTGTTGGATTGCCGCTGTGCCGCCAGGGGGAGCTGTAATGCAGAGAATGACTGTATGACGCAGTCTGCTTCGAGCCCATTGTGGACACGTTTAGAAGAAGAGCACGAGCTGGGATCATTTAGCACTTCATCTTTCCTTTTGTTAGAGTTAACAGCTTTCTACAAAATAAACTAAATTCATTTCATCTACATATATAACCCTGGAATGCCCGTTTCTGTATCACATCTGATCCACTGCTTGGTCACCCCTCAATGTTATGTTTTCATCCAGCCTCATGAGACAGCATTTTTCAGACACGGTACATTATGTGATGCAGGACAGAAAAAAAGAATCTACAGTAGTTACAAAAAGAAAGTAGCTTTTCTCATTTGAAAAATGCTTGGTCATTACAGGGGTAAAACACCTTTGTTATGAATAGAATAGCCGATTTCAGGCAATTAATAACAGTATGTATCTAATTCTGTCTGTCATTGCTGGCATACCCCTCCTACTCCATGCTTTGCATGTTGAAGGGTAGATGTATGTCTTGGCTTAAGCCATAATTCCACAAGCGTGCCTCCACTGCCCCAGTGCTCTGTGTGCCTGTGCCTGTGTGTGTGTGCAGCGCCCTATCGCTCGTCTCTGACGCAGGGCCGCACTCTGTGCCTGTGTGTGTGTGCAGCGCCCTATCGCTCGTCTCTCTCGCAGGGCTGCACAGCCCTGATGCACTGTGTGTCTGTGCCTGTGTGCCTGTGTGTGTGTGTGCAGCGCCTTATCGCTCGTCTCTGATGCAGGGCTGCACAGCGCTGATGCACTGTGTGTCTGTGCCTGTGTGCCTGTGTGTGTGTGTGTGCAGCGCCCTATCGCTCGTCTCTGATGCAGGGCTGCACAGCCCTGATGCACTGTGTGTCTGTGCCTGTGTGCCTGTGTGTGTGTGTGCAGCGCCCTATCGCTCGTCTCTGATGCAGGGCTGCACAGCCCTGATGCACTGTGTCCCTGTGCCTGTGTGCCTGTGTGTGTGTGCAGCGCCCTATCGCTCGTCTCTGATGCAGGGCTGCACAGCCCTGATGCACTGTGTGTCTGTGCCTGTGTGCCTGTGTGTGTGTGTGCAGCGCCCTATCGCTCGTCTCTGACACAGGACTGAGCTGCTTGGGTGTGAAAACAAGATCTGTTGTAGTTAGTTTGCGTATCATAAACAGACCAAGACATCTCTACTCACATTTCATCGTTTTGCATGATTGGGTTCTGCATGCTTTGCTGTTGTTCCCTTAGTTTCCCTTTGTGGTAAACTATAAGGTATGAACTATGAACTTCAGTACATACGACACAAGTGATTGAATGCGCAAGGGTGACTGTGTGGATGTAGGCTTTAGTTGGGGGTTCACCACACTTACCATAAAGAAATGCACAGGGAATTATTGCACACTATCAAAATATATAATCAATACACAAAGGAAAGGCAGTTAAAAGGGAATATTTGTGTGTATAATGTTTTTTAATGCATATAATATATGACAACATTAACAGAGAACATACGATAATCCTAATCCTTCCTCCATCGCTTTTCCATGAATGAAGGAGCCCCCTGTGCGCACTGAACACATTCCAGGTGTGTTTATCAGGCAGGGACGTTAGCCCAGCCCTGGAGTGTCCAGAGAACTGGGTTTGAAAGCTAGGTGGTCTCTGCTAGTAACTGCTGTCATCATTCTCCGTACCTCTTCGCAATCACAAACACACACACACAGCATTGACTTGCTGTACTCAAGTGAATCAACATCTGTCTCCTGAATTCACTCTGTGCTGGCAAGCCCAGCCCTGGCTGGTGACCCGAGAATGAGAAACAAACTCCTTGAAGACTTCAGACTAACAGACAATTGGAGAGTTGTGGTAGAAGCTATACAAACCTTAAGGGGTGGGTGTGTGTGTGTGTGTGTGTGTGTGTGTGTGTGTGTGTGTGTGTGTGTGTGTGTGTGTGCGTGTGTGTGTGCATGTGTGTGTGCATGTGTGTGTGTGTGTGTGTGTGTGTGTGTGTGTGTGTGTGTGTGTGTGCGTGTGTGTGTGCGTGCATGTAGAGGGTGGGTGGTCAATAAGCCTCAGTTTGAACCAAGTGCAAAGCCAGATTCAGGAAGAGAAATACATTATGTGCAATCTTTTTAAATCCATCAAGAAATTACAGCAGTGTGCACATTTATGAGAGCACCTCACGATTTGTCATTCATATCCTTAATATACCTGTCTGCATGAAAACCTCTGGGTGGGAGAATTTCAATTTTCGGCAGTAATAGTGATATAGAAACAATAGGCACTCATATGAAAATGTTGACCACTTTGTGCTTAATTAGGCATCTTAACAACTTCTACATGCATTTGACCATTTGTGACTATGTGTTCCTTTTCTCTGACTATTTTACATTAATTGCATGTGTGGCCTATTAAAGTCATCAGTTATCACTAATTTGCCTATTTTGACAATCTTCTAAGATTTTCAGTGACAGTGGTTTGATTTCAGATATGCACAACAAATCAACGCAACAGAATACATGTGCACACTGCTGAACTACAGAAGCAATGGGGTGTTCTAATACATGCGCACACTGCTGAACTACAGAAGCAATGGAGTGCTGTAATACATGTGCACACTGTTGAACTACAGAAGCAATGGGGTGTTCTAATACATGTGCACACTGCTGAACTACAGAAGCAATGGGGTGTTCTAATACATGTGCACACTGCTGAACTACAGAAGCAATGGGGTGTTCTAATACATGTGCACACTGCTGAACTACAGAAGCAATGGGGTGTTCTAATACATGTGCACACTGCTGAACTACAGAAGCCATGTTCTGAGGAGAGTTCTGACCTCTATACAGGTCTGTAGGTTCAAAGAGTTAAATAAGAAAACCCAGCTATTAGAGTCCACAGCTGACCTCTTGTTGACGGTGGTGTAATGCACATGAGACCGTGGCCAATAAGTCATAACACCTGCTCCCCTACACACTGCATAGAAGCAGTCAAATAAAAACCTGCCCTAAGTATTGCTTTATGATAGCTGTTCATTGAACTGTTAAGGGCTGGTTCATAACCTGCTAATCCCTCAGGGCGCAAGAGGGTTTGTCCTGGCTTTGTTAAGGATGTCAGCTCGCCAGGCTGGTGCTTACAATGAAGGGCTGCTGTTATTGTGCAGGTGTAGACAATGTCATTGAAACCTTCATCTGGTGGTTACCTTAACATTCGTTACCTGTGTATCTGGTATTGCTGTGTACAGCTGAGTGTCTTGTGTGGAAGCTCAGTGATCAAGCTGGAGTTCCTGTTCCGGTGGATATTCATACAGAATTAGCTTTGAGCTGATTGGGCTCTTCATTGCAACATCGTGAAACCTGTTAAACATGATGTTTCGCCACTTATTGAGATAGTGAGTATGTGTATCCAGGTAAAAAACAGGAAAGCCAATGAGTTGTATGGAATATATTCAAATTTAACCAGTATTCTTTTTATGTAATTATTCGATCAAGTATGTAAAGTTCATGTAGAATCTAAAAAATAGTTTCTTCAGTATGACAAATTGTGACAGAGAGCGAATAACTCCAAGTCAACAATCCCTCCTGACTTGTGAGGGTGCTGTGCAACAGGAACAGTGTGCCCCAGACTGGATGGTTGGGCAGTTCATTCCAGGGTCAGTCGGTAGCTGGCCATCCAGGAAGGGGGTGGTCACGATACCAGAAGTCATTGCCCTAGTACGGTAAGCGATGTGTCAGTCATGGATTGGAGGAGACGTGAT
This sequence comes from Acipenser oxyrinchus oxyrinchus, assembly GCA_030684275.1. Taxonomy (NCBI): domain Eukaryota; kingdom Metazoa; phylum Chordata; class Actinopteri; order Acipenseriformes; family Acipenseridae; genus Acipenser; species Acipenser oxyrinchus. The sequence goes on from CM060248.1 coordinate 10,418,663, forward strand.
TGAACTAGCTATCGGAGGGGGCGTGATTAAGGGTATTTTAGGGGACGTGACGTCATAATCTGTTCCTTTGATGTGGTTACTGAAAGGACCCGTTTAGGAAACAGATGTAATTAATTATCGTGAGTGTTTCATGTTTTGTTTGTTTGATGTGCTAACTGTTTGTCATTTGTCTTTGTTAGACGGATAAGCACTAGCTGGTCACTAAAAGCCAGCACTAAACCCGGACTACACCACACCACTGTTTCACGAACTGTTTGTCTTTCACCACACCTGCACAAGGGCACTCACTATCAGGAGAAGTGACCGTGTCTGTGTCTTATTGTTTCGGGACTGAAACCCTTGTTTTGCACAGAGCGATACACATTGCTGTGTAGCACCCGTGCTTATTATTTAAATGTTGTTGACACTCAACCCAACCTAATAAAGGAGCTGTTTTATTGAACTTCCACTGTCTTTGTGTTATTCATGAGCACTGCACTTTGCCACACAAATACAACACAATTTTCCAACAAAGACCTAGGGAGCTTGCTTTGTGTCTTTCTAAATCGTGTAAGCATGACAAGGCGTTACACAAGATCTACACCCTGCTTACCAGCTCCTGCCATGTTCCCATCTGCACTGGGCCTGAGGAATCCAAATCCTTCTTGTTCATTTCCATTAGCAGCAGAGCTAGAGTGAATTGATTCCGATTAGGATTGGAGACTCATTCATTTCCATTAGCAGCAGATCCAGAGTGAATTGATTCCAAATAGGATTGGAGACTCGTTCATTTCCATTAGCAGCAGATCCAGAGTGAATTGATTCCAATTAGGATTGGTAACTTGTTCATTTCCATGAGCTGTGTGGTCCAGTGGTTAAAGAAAAGGGCTTGTAACCAGGAGGTCCCCGGTTCAAACCTAAGCCACTGACTCATTGTGTAATCCTGAGCAAGTCACTTAACCTCCTTGTGCTCCGTCTTTCGGGTGAGACATAATTGTAAGTGACTCTGCAGCTGATGCATAGTTCACATACCCTAGTCTCTGTAAGTCACCTTGGATAAAGGCGTCTGCAAAATAAACAAATAATTGGTAACTCGTTCATTTCCATTAGCAGCAGATCCAGAGTGAATTGATTCCAGTTAGGATTGGCGACTCGTTCATTTCCATTAGCAGCCGATCCAGAGTGAATTGATTCCAATTAGGATTGGTAACTCGTTAATTTCCATGAGCAGCAGATCCAGAGTGAATTGATTCCGGTTAGGATTGGCAACTCGTTCATTTCCATTAGCAGCAGATCCAGAGTGAATTGATTCCAATTAGGATTGGAGACTGGCAGAGCGCTCACTGATGGTGGAAGTTATCTAATGAGCGTCCAACCCGAAGGATTGCCAGAGGCAGGTTTTAAATGAAGTTGGCAGAACATGTTATACAGTCAGGAAATTACTGGGAGTTTGGTGAATGCATTTCTAAATAGCAAGAAAACCCGTGGTGAGGTACTGTTCAAGGCACGACTTACAGAATTCTCATAAGTGAAGTAAAAAATGAACACACTCTTCCTGACAGTCACTTCATACTAATACAGCCTAATTGAATGATGTTCCCATTAAGGGATCCTGTCACAAAGGTGGATCCTGTGCTAAATAATAATGCTCACTCACCTCTGTACAGTGAAAACGTATTGAACCTTGGCATTACTTCACCTACAGCACTGAACACTGCAGTGGACGATTACATAGGGAATACAACAAATTCCATTGCTGATCCAGGACTGAACATGGCAGGTGGGCTACACAGAACATGTTTCTTGGTGTACTCTCTGGTTTGCCTAAAGAACACTGGCAGTGTCTGTTGACTGCACAGAAGTGCATCTTAGATAGTGGGAATGGGTCCCCATGTGGCCTGGTAGAGGAAGTGCATTCTAAAGAGAGTGCATTTATATTTTTTGAGGTTGCATACGCTTACAGCCTTTATAGTTATCAATATTTTTATGTCCAGACCGGTTGCCATTGATACATTAGGAGAGACAGTATAATAAGAAGACCTCTTGTCAAAGGCAATGAAAAGGTTAATGCTTATCAATTTTTGGCACAAAAAAAAATACAATCATACTAGGATCAAGCAGGACTTGCAAGAACATAAAAGGCAAGCAAAAAAAAAAACCTGTGCAAGGATGATACATGGATAAGGAAATATGCCATTCATGCCTTGCATAAAAAGAAAATGCTTGCTTGGATGTTGGATCATTTGAATTTAAAAATAAAATGACTGCATGCAGTATGCAAATTGTGTACAAGGTGTGCATACAGCCCTTCCTTACCCATGTATCACCCTTGCACAGGTCTTGCTTTAAACTCGCATTTGAAGGCCTTGCATAGCTCTCTTGATCGTAGTATGATTTTGTTGGTATGGCTGCTATGACAGGACAATATTCAATGCAATTGTACAGTCCTGCTCCTGACAATCAAGCAGGGTGAGGCACTGCTGTTAATGGATTTCTTTTTTTTGTTGTTAAAAGCAACCTTTTCAGACCTTTTTTCGGGGGGGTTGAGGATGAAAGTAACAAGCACGGGCATGTTTTTCACCTATAAAAAGCAATGGCTCATTCCGTCACAGGCTTTCTCTTTTATTAACAGCCAGGGGACCGGCAGGCTGTGCTTTTAATGTCGGGCGGGTGGTCAAGGGGCAAAAGGCTCCATCCATCACTGCACACTGAACTTGTCAGGGCAGGCGACAACTTCACAGACAATAAGAACCTTCTAGACACTTGGGTTCAAGAACACAGAGAGCTGGTCACTCCTGAGCGGGCTCTCAAAGGTGGATTGAGTTTCATACATTACCAGAGGACATTTCTCATCAGCAGTTTGAATGTGCTCGCCACCTCTGAAAAAATACATTAAGTGCATTGAAGCCAAGCTGAAAGGACAGAGTGGAATAAATACAACAATAAACCATTACATTAAAAAGTCTAATACAAAATGTATTTAAACAGAAATTTTAAAAAAAAACTAATATGAAAAGCTAGTTTGTAAAAATAGAACAATTACAACCAGTCTAACTGCAACAGTTTCCCTGGAAATAGGGCCACTCGGAAGACCCTGTTTTGAAGAATGTGTGAAGGCAAAGATAACTTTTCTAAAGAAAATATATTTACAACTCTATAAAACTAGCAAGGAACAGCTCAACCTAGGATTAGCTGGGATTGTGGCGTCACTAACGTTATTAGAGTTATTAAACATGTACCATCTTACAAAACAAACAACACCCCGTGCAGAGAACAAGAGATACAAAAGAACAAAACAACTTACATGTAATAGGAGCGCCTGAGTGCAGCAGCCCTATAGACGCACATGTAATAGGAGTTCCTGAGTGCAGCAGCCCTATACAAGCACATGTAATAGGAGTTCCTGAGTGCAGCAGCTATAATCAAGCACATTTAAGTGACGCTCTGAGGAATATTTTTAATTAACATTCTTTTAAATCAATTTTGAAAACAAAAAACAACAGAAAAAAGTGTTTCATGAACTGCAAGCTTGATTTAAATAAACCAGTACTTAACTAAACACCCCTTATAACAGCTTTGTGAGGAGAGCCCAATAAGAGGTAACTACTGATCAACATATGAAGAGTGGAAGCTGTTGGGACATCGGGAGGTATGAGAAGACGCACAGCTGCTCGCTCCTTTGACAAAACTAAACCTCATACAGCTCTTTGATATCTGTGTCCCATTTCCTGTCATTGGATGTGCGGCGGGACTTTGTGATACGTGTAGCAGCTCATTTCAAAGAAGGGGATTGAGGCATGCAAACCTGGGGATTAATTCAATACAAAGTCATATCAATGCCAGCGTGTTCGGTTGGAAACTGAAGCTCATGAAAGGCTTCTAAACTTTGCATGCGGAAGAAAAGCTTTGTTTGCTGTAATTAATATGTCTGGTTATTTTGCATTTTATGAGGCTGATTTTTGTCAAGGGCGTATCCTGCTTGTTCTTAAAGCACTGTAGCTTTAAATTTATTTCCTCAGTTCATTTTCACTGTCCCGTTACCCTTTTCTGATGTTTGAAATCATCTTGAGTGCTTCTTCTGGCTTATGCTGCTTTTCTAAGTCTGTGTTTAAGGTGCATTCAGCTGTGTTTAGAAGCTGTCAAAAGGCTACCTGACCAACCAGGCCACCTGTTTATTGTACTGATTCACTCATACTGCCAGGAAAATAAACCCTTCTATATTGAGACCACCTCAGCAGTCCAAAATATATCAGGGCAGTCCTACATTACTGTATGTCTCCAATAAGACCAGCCCTGAAAACAAACGCTTAGAAACTTAAACAATACATTAGAACAATTTACAAAGAGGAAAACTAAAAACAAGAACATCTTTGTAAAAAGTCTGTGACAAATGCTTCGTCTATTGTAATGCATCTCCTCCTAGCGGCTGAGCAGTTAATAACACTGACATCAGCACGAGACATGTGCGGACCTGTCCAATACAGAGCTGAGACACGTGCGGACCTGTCCAATACAGAGCTGAGACACGTGCTGACCTGTCCAATACAGAGCTGAGACACGTGCAGACCTTTCCAATAGAGAGCTGAGACACGTGCTGACCTGTCTAATACAGAGCTGAGACACGTGCGGACCTGTCCAATACAGAGCTGAGACACGTGCAGACCTTTCCAATAGAGAGCTGAGACACGTGCTGACCTGTCCAATACAGAGCTGAGACACGTGCTGACCTGTCCAATACAGAGCAGAGACATGTGCTGACCTCTCCAATACAGAGCTTGCTATTTAGTTGAATGGTAAGGCATTCGTCTTTGAACCGTATGGTTTGTGGTTCGTGTCCTTGCCTTTCTATTCAGTTCAATGGGCTGAGATGGCAATTCATTATGTTTTGAACCTTCAATAGTAACACTTTGTTGGTCCCTGATTGGTCTTAATAGTGCTCAATGATTTCGCTGTATATACTGTATTCTTTGTTCAAATCATTTTTCTTCCATACACTCCCTTGACAGTACACTTGTGCGCAGCTTGTGAAGCTGAGGACGGAGTAAGAACACAAACACATGGTGTCTCGCAGCCCCTGAAGAGATGCTATTTTGCTTATGAAGCTCATTAAGTCAAGTATTGGGTCCCTGGAGTAGCTGGTTTAGTGCAAGCTGATTATTATTTGAGCTGACCTGCTATATAAATAGGAAGTCCCTCCTGAATCCTGAGTTTCTAAATAAAACATACCTTTCTTAGTTGAAATGTCTCACAGATTTTGCTAATGTGATGGTGGGTACCTCTTTTTTAATCTTTTCATGGTGCTTTTGTAATCCCTATACTGTGTTTGTTTTGTGAAGACAGTTTGTGGGTGGATCTAATAAAAGCATCTATGAAGCAAAGATACATATTTAATTAAAAGAAACGTATTCACCAGGTAGTCCATCCTCCTACATGCTGTTAAGCAGATCCCCTCTTTTCAGCTGCCAAACCCGAGCAGCTGCTGAATCTAGACCCGATTTCAAACCCTCTGACATGGTATACCACGTTGTGATTGAAACACAAAGCCCCTTTCACATTGGCACTCCTACCCACTCACAATCCCGCGCAGTGTGAAGCCACGGACCTGGGTCGTACCCAACTCACGATGTGGGTCGACACACTTTGGCCGGGGGGCGACACAAAATGCATGATGGGTGTTTGTAAGCGGACGAAGTAACAAACAGCCACGTCTGCGAAGAAGGTTTGACTTCTGCAAGGAACACTTCTATTTATTCTGTTCAGCCATATTTTTGTTGATTGAGACACAGCATGAGCCAGATTGCAGGGCAGACAGTTCAATCCAGAGAAGCTTGGATGGAAGCGTCTGTAACAAGCTGTTTCCGGGGCATTGATACACGCATTGTGTACTTGCGTCCTGTCACCCAGGTCAACCCTGCTTTATCAAAAGCAGTGTGAAAATGCATAGCCAACCCGCATGACACTGTGTCCTGACTCAGGTAGGTTCCGGCCTGGATAGAGCATGCCAGTGTGAAAAGGGCTTAGGAGGCAAGGAAGGGCCCGCCCTGGACTCGTGGGACATCTACTAGCAGTGGTCGCTGGCGCGCAATAAGATGATCTCTCCCTGGCTAACTTCTCTTCCTATCTCACGGGAGCACGAAGGCCCGTTCACTCTGAGATTCGAGTTCCAGATCGTACAACCCAGCCTGCACACTGACACGGTCGCGCCTTTACTGGATAAACTCCTGCCGGAATTTGGAAATGGAAGGTTTAAGTACATGTAACTGTATTGCAGTTTCTTTTCTTGGAACTGGGTCGTCGATCAGGCCTCAGTCAGTAAGTGAGCGGATGGAAGTTGTTGCACTGTTTTAATTAGCCTGCCTGCCAGGTTCTGAGGCTGTGATTGATGCAGGCAGGCCGGGCCGCTGTTTCACTCATGGAGTGGAGGTGCAGCCCCCGGGCCGTGCACCCAGAGCTTGCTGAGATTAATGAAGCAGGCAGAAGCCAGCCAGGAGCCAGCCATCTCTGTGCGTGCTCCGCCAGGCCCTCCCTGCACTCTCACACGCCCAGGGCCGTCGGCTTTATTAACCTTTCCAAGATCTTATTGGCAGTGTTGAGCAGTGGTGAGGCCCCAATTACAGCTGAAATCAATCTCCTGCTCCTGTTCTCATAAGCGGCTTGCGCGATCAGTACAGTGCACAGGCCAGCTTGTTAGACAGCTTACCTCAAATACTCCCGGGACTGGGTTTTTTTTTCTTTTTTCATATCTGCGTCACCATTAATCTCTTGTTCTTGGAAGAGAAAGCTGTGCTCTCGGTGTGTGTGTGAGCGTGATGTAAGGAGCCAAGTGATAATTCAAATCATTACATTTCTATTGACTGGAGCTGTAATTGACTCCTCTTCAAAATGACAAGGCTTAAACTTTATACCACCTCCATGATCACAACACTTTCTGGCCTGTTTAATATCCCAGTATGTGTGCTTTGTATGGTTCTGTATTGCCGTTTCTTCTTAAATCGTTATTCACCAGGTTTACTAACGACTGTAACATTCTTTTTTAAAATACAGGGTCTGCTTATGAGAAATGCTGACATATAGTCAAGACTGATCTTGTTAATGGAATATTGCAACGTACGTGAATGAAAATATCAAAATAATCATGAATCTGGTGAAAACATATTGCAGGAGTGCGTCCAGCACAGCAGACAGCAGCAACAGCGATTGATGTGCTTGGATGAAAACCCTATATAGCCTGCTCGGTAACACTTATACAGGAGAACTTCCATACTGCAATAAGCAGACTCCAGGTTTATAGTTACTTAGTGATAATGGGCCTGTACTGACATGAAATTGTAAACAGATGCTTAGTAATTTGAGGGCTATTATCACAGGCAGTCGCAATATTCTGCTAAAGGTCTGTTTGAAATGATCAGTGCATGACTGTCCCCAAGCTTGTTCCAACAGGGAGATGCAGTGATTTTATATAAAGCTACATTAACAAAGCAATTCCCTAATGCTTACCTGAGGCCTGTAGCCTCATTGAGGTAAGAGGAGGCAGCTTCATTCATGAAAAGCACCCTGTAAAAAAACACACACTTCAAAAAGTATTCGCTGTGATAAAGTTATTGAAAAAGGATTTCACACTTAAAGTTCAACATTCAAATCATTAAAGTTACTGGCAAGCAAACTGCTTATTATAATTGAATTTATTTTGACTTTTAACTACTGTATTGTAAAGAATATTATAATGCAATAATTACTTTGTCTTATGTTGGCTGTGTGGTCCAGTGGTTAAAGAAAAGGGCTTGTAACCAGGAGGTCCCCGGTTCAAATCCCACCTCAGCCACTGACTGATTGTGTGACCCTGAGCAAGTCACTTAACCTCCTTGTGCTTCGTCTTTCGGGTGAGATGTAATTGTAAGTGACTCTGCAGCTGATGCATAGTTCACACACCCTAGTCTCTGTAAGTCGCCTTGGTTAAAGGTGTCTGCTAAATAAACAAATAATAATAATATGTTGCATCAGCACAAAGTCATAATGAAGAGAGAGTGAAACAAATCCAGTGTCCTTCCCGACTCACTAAACAAATGTGCATTTTTGAAGGGAACACATGTTATGGCAAAATTAACTGCTTCCTCCAAGGTGAAAGCACCCATCTGAAAACAATTGGACGAGAGCTTCATATTCCTGGAGGACCCGATGAGTACTGCAGGCTCTCAGACATGTCAAAGGGTTTCCAGAGAGCAGGAATGGAACGACAATGGGAGGACATGGCACACAAAAAATCAACCTCATTTAAGGAAGATTGGGAGGTAAAAAGCTGATGGCATTACATCCTTCCAAGCTTCTTGAAAATATAGAAATACCACGCAGAAAACTATATATTTTACGTTTCAATGTGTGCTTATATAAATATAACCATGTAATATTACCATGCAATATTACCATGCAAATTTACTGTGGTAAACTTCAATTAAAGTGTGCCAAATCACCCTGTAGTGCTTAGTGCAAAAGCAACATAGGTCCCTGATAGGCTTACCTGGTAAAAGCAGACCACACAGTGTGCAGGGTCATGCAGTCAAGGGAGCACAGGTTGTGCCAAGTTGTCAATCCTGGGTGGGTATGGAAAGGGGGTTTTGGGGAGGTAAAATCATCAGGGAATGAAAATCTATAGTTGGGGACAGCAGTCTCACTCTCTAACAAACTTTTCTCTTAAGTTCTAAAATCATTTCTGTTTCTAAAATCACCAAATGGAATTGATGTTTGTTTTGTTCAGCAAATGCCATTATGTTCAGTAAATTGTGCGGTCAGTTACAAAGGGACAGACAAAGTAGTTCTGGTTTGTGCTCCTCTCTGTTTTGATTGAGTACTCCACTAGTGACCCACATGATCCACATTGCTTTTGCTTTAATGTCCCTGGCAAGATTAGACACCTGTTGTCAATAAAGGGGAAAGGGATCCTATATGTGATTTTTTTATTAGACATTGGACATCAGCCACAGTGCTGTGGTTTGAGAGCGGCCTCAGGTATTGATTTCACTGAAGGCATGATCTGTGATCTTTCATTATATAATAAAAGAGGAAGCAAAGCTATTGGCAGTTTATATTGGTGGGAATAAAGCACTTTAGAATTAAACTGGGCTGTAAATGAAATGTGATGTTAACAGCCTGTCCTGCCCAGTCTGGATTTATGAAGTGTTTCTGGGAAATGTGTTAATCTGCAAGATAAGACTGCAAACACTACAACGCTACAGTATTTAGTACTGTAAAACAATACACAAAAAAGCATATTACCCATAAGCAATTGTGTTGCAAGATGAAAAAAAAGGATTCAGCCTTTTCTTAAATGCAGTCACAGAGCTCATTTTAGCTCCCTTCAGGCTTGTCCTATTAAAAAAAAACTTTGTATTATTCCATGTGACTGTAATTGCATCTTAGTGGTCTACATCATTATCTACTGTGGCATCTTTTAATTTCTCAATCTGTATTTTACAAAATCTGAAAAGAAGCGACCACAGAGACTCTTGGGAGGGGACAGATTGGGCTTATCCTTGTGCTAAAGCATTGGCCCTGACTGGGGTTGCTAGGAGATTGTGTGGTTATGGGATGGCAATCATGCTTTGGGGGCACTGTGAGCACCTTTCATAGAGCAATTACCATCCAGGTATCATTTAAAATCAAATATCTTCATTTTTAATAGTTTTTCCTAAAGCTGACCTGCAGACCACTTATTTGAATCCCAGCATATCATTCCTTTGTTCACATTTAAATGATCTGATCCAAACAGCTTATTTGTTAGGCAAATAGGAGGTTCACTCCATGTGCAGAGTGTATAAGCCAGTGCATCTCAGCTGCATTTGTTTAGATATTAACCCATTATTTCAAACGCACCTTCAGTTCACCTTCTGGCATTTGCATAAGAAATGTTCTGTGTGACCATGCTAATGACGATCTACACACACTCGGGGTCATGACAGCGGCACGAATCACTGACACTAAAGGGAGATTTTGAAACTCTCCATGGGAATTTAGTATTCACCTGCTGAACAAATGTTACAAAGCTACTGAGCCCTGGAGGTGAGGAAGGAAATCTCTCCTAACCCTGAGGAAGAGCACTTCAGCGCTCCCTGTGTGTCCCCAGACACAACCAGTGTCCTCTCACAGCTTTGAATGTACCTCAGTTCTGACCTGAACCCCTTCTGCCGGCCTTTCTGTACTGGGCCTCTCTAAAGCAGTGGATTGTGACCGCATTGACACTAGCTTTGTGATGCAGAGTAATGTCCACGCAGGCTGAATTCACCAAACGCATTTCAATTGGGACTTGGGCAGGCAGGTTAGGGAGGCAAGTCGATCAAAACCTTCCCCACAGGGAAGTATGCTTTTAGAGTGAAAACTTCCCCCAAAGTGAACTTCATTCCAAGTCGATCATCTGGACTTTGAGTAACTTTGTGGTAACTTTGCAAAATGTACAGAGAAGGGGTTTGTCATATTTAAATTAGGAATGGAACCGACTCCCTTGTAGTCTGTCAATCTCCAGGACCCCCTTGAAATGAGGTGTATATATCAAGGGTTATTTGCCAGTTAAATAAATACATTTGGTAAAAAAATGTGGTTAGTGGTTTGGAGAAAAAAAAAACGTGTACAGCAATTGACTGTTCTTCTCCACTCCTAAATCACACCCAATCTGCATGTTTTGTACTTCGCTGAACTTCCCTGAACTTCTTGCTATTCTTAACTTTGATCGACTTTGGGGAAGTTAGTACTGGGAAGTCAAGAGCGGGTAGTTTCAGTACTATACTGCAGGGAAGTTAGTCTGATCGAATTGGAGGATTAACCTGCTGCTCCACCGAAAATATCTGCGTTTGTTCAAGTGCTACCGACCACAGGAAAGCTTAGTAAGATATTTCTTTACTACTTACAACGGCCTCTTTTCATCATGTTTGTTAATGAGGTGTTTCTAGAGCCACGCATAGATCTCTTGGAAATACATATAGAAGAATATAAGAGACAGATACTATAAGCACACACCTCCCTGTACAGGCTCAGCTCTCCGACAGTGTAAACAGACACAAGCAAATACCTGCTGTGCATTGCACTTCTTTATTTGAGGTGTGGTCTTCCGGAAATAATTGAGCTTCAGTTCAACAGTCTCCGGAGAAAATACAAATGTCAAGAAAACCCCACTCATGTCAAAACTGAAATCCACTTAAAAACATGCATCCTTTTGTAAGTTTCAACAGATTTAATTTAACACTCATACCTCTCTTCTAGGCTTGTGCTTAGAGGAAATAAAAGAAACTCTGAACAATTATCCACAACTCTGAGGGCTGCCCTTAAATCCTGATGTCTCTCAATCAGATGCAGCTCTCTTCCCTCTCCTCACCTCTCTTCATCCTGCTTCTGAATGACTTAGACAAATAATGTTGCTATCATTTTAAAGCTTGTTTCAATTGATTTTACACCATTTAGGTACACCATTGACCACTTTAGCTAGAATAACCCATTTGATAATGTATATAGAATATTAAAACCTGTATACTGTAATTTGCACAAAGTTCCCTAAAATGGTATATAAAGCCCCTTTCACACTGGCACTCCTACCCGGGTCCAGACCTGGGTTCTGGCTACCCGGGTCACAATCCCGCACAGTGTGAAACACGTACCTGGGTCATACCCGGGTTGACCCGGGTCCCAGCGACACACCTCAGGATGTGGGTCGACACTCTTCAACCCGGGTTGAGCGAGACAAAATGCATGGTGGCCGTTCTTAAACCAACCAAATAACAAACAGCCATGCCTGCGTGAAGGTTTCACTTCCACAAGGAACGTTGTTGCTTATTCTGTTTAGCCATATTGCTTGAGACACGCCACGAGCCAGATTGCAGCAGGGATGAAGAAACGTTTGCTCTAATCAACATTTGGGTCAACGGTTCAATCCAGAGAAGCTTGGATGGAAGCGTCCGTAACAAGCTGCTTCTAGAGTATTGATATGCATATTGTGCACTTGCGTCTGTCACCCAGGTCAACCCTGCTTTATCAAAATCAGTGTGAAATCGCGTAGCCGACCCGCATGACACCGGGTCCTGACCCGGGTAGGTTCCGACCCGTGTAGAGCAAAAAAGGGTGATAAATTCCATTGCTACTTTTTGAAGAATATGATATTTTACATATGCAAACAAGGTACTGTAGCAAGGTATCTAGTTCCAAGAAAAGCCATTACAAATGTGAGAAAGAAATACATAGACACAGCTACAGGCGGAATGTAAGAAATGAAAATCACCCAGGAGAAAAGCCTTACCACATTATCATAGACAATTTAAATACCACCCTCTTTCTTTACTATAGTGAGATTGTCATGTCGTCATCTTATAATGGAAGATGACAATAATGGCTTGGTAATGCTTATTGCTTTATGTTTGTACTGTACAATACACTATTTATAACAGTTATGGGAATAACAATACATCTACCAAAGGCAATTTAACAAGAAAGGCTGCCTGTTTAGCAATCAGAATGCATGGTGCATGGTTGCTATGTACTTGCTTTGTTGATAATGGTTTACTAAAAGGGATCATTTCTATCATCTGCATTGGTCTAATATTACACTTCATACCTATTTAAACATGTCCTGTATAATTATCTATTGTTGTTTCTGCTTCATAATTTGCAGTGCTTCTTAACAGTTGAAATACTCCTTGACACTGATTTTCTGTAGTGAGGCGAGGAAGTATATTGGCCTTGCACTGTGTACTGAAGGCCTCAGGCAAGGCTGGATTTAGGTATCATGGGCCCCAGGACAAGAAAATGCTAAGTTTCTCCATTTGTTTTCAGTTCGTCTCTCTCTCGCGTGCACACTCTCTCTCTAGCCAGTAAGAGACACCAGTGTTCAGCTAGCACGATAATGGGGCAAGTGAATTGGATTTTTAACTGTAAAATAGGGATTTTTATTTATTTATTTATTTATTTATTTATTTATTTATTTAAACATGCCCCCCCCCTTAAATCTGGCCCTGGCCTCGGGTGAAATATTTGCTGGAAAAGTAAACATGACAAATGATTTTAGCAGAAACAACAGCAGGAAACAGACTGTAGGAAGAGTAATAGAAGGGGCTTCACAAAGAGAAGTTTGTAGTAGCTGTTCCATTTCATATTAAAATACTCTGATTTCTTAATCTCATCCATTCTCAATTTTTCAATATACACAATTTTACCCCAAACCTTTAAATTCTAATCTTAAAAGTCTTTATCAACTGCTAATCAGTCTGCCCGGCAACAGTATAACTAGAGGTGTAGAAAAATTGTAAACAGACTGCTGCTACTTAGTATCCTGCAGATACATAATGTAAAGATAACAGGTTACGAGGGTCCATTAGGCAGTGAAATGATCTATAAGAGCATCTCAAACCGATGGCTACTATTGGTCACCATTGAGCTAAGCGCTGTTTCAAGAACTGTAGTGATTATAGCAGAATAATGCATTAGCACTGACTGTCAGTCCTTTGTTGTATCAGACATGAAAGGAATCATGAATTCCAATTAAAGCATCTTAAAAGGGGGATGTTTTTTTGAGTGTGTGGGTCTGTTTTTCTTTTGCATGTATTTACTAAATATTGATTTGTTAGTCCAGAAGGATACACCTTTGTATACTGAATACAATTGGTTGATGTTTGCATTGAAATTTTACATCCATTAGCAAAGCAAGCATCTTTAGAACTCTGGACTAAACAGTGATGCATTGAGATTCCTGAGTTAATAATATAAGGAACAATATAATGCATTATTATTATTATTATTATTATTATTATTATTATTATTATTATTATTATTATTATTATTATTATTATTATTATTGTCAATTATATTCATACTAATAATAATATAAAATGCTGGTGCATGTTTAGGAAATGAGACACAGGGCTTGATTAATAGGTAATAAAAATCACTTCTAGTGTTTCTGGTTTGTTATTGCTGTTAGTATTGTTATTGTTATTGTTAGTAGTAGCTGGGATGTCCTTGTATTTAATTACTCAGTCTATGTTTGGTCATGGCATTTTTTTCTACCTGTATTTGGTCAGCAACGTGTATTACAGTATATAGTGAAAATAGTCATTTTTATAAGATCTTATAATGGGAATTCAAACAGAGCAGGACAACGATTTTGAAATAGAACATGTTTATCAAGACCGATTTATAATATTACATTAGAGGGACACCAGCGACTGGCAGCCTGATATGTATTCTGCAGGCTCTGTCCTCTTCAGACACATGGCATGCAAGCGTTTGAAATGATGGACTCCTGACCGCAGATAATGCAACTAACAACGTGAGGATGGACTGCCAAGGAAAGGTAGTGCTTATGTAAATACTAGCAATGAAATGGAATCGTGCTGGAACATATGCAAAGCACACATATACATGAGATTGATGTGATCTGGTAAAGGATAATGACTGATGCAAAACTATATTTTTCCAGAGAAGACCTGCACTCCCTTGAACTGGTGTAGATATCAGTGTTTGTTTAACACGCCGTGCAGAGGTGTGAGGGATCAGAGAACACATTGTATCAAATTAAATAAAAACATTTAAAAGCTGGATTTACTTTGTTGTTCTAGGATTCATCGAGTAAAATGTACATACTGTATATGCTCTATATAGCATCCAGTCTCAACTCTCCGTCCTTATTCATGTTTACTGGCCAAAAGTTAATAAGCTCCCAAGCTCTCCAAAGCACCCGCCCTAACCCTAACCCTAACCCTAACCCTAACCCTAACCCTAAACCAAGCTCTCCAAAGTGCCCCCATAACCCTAACCCGAACCCTATCCCTAACCCTAACCAGAACCCGAACCCTAACCCAGGCTCTCCAAAGCGCCCCCTAACCCTAACCCTAACCCTAACCCTAACCCTAACCCAATCCCTCCAAAGTACCCCCCCTCATTCATTTTATTTTTTTATACCTTTAAATGTTATCAACAAAAAAAAAATCTTATGCACAATTAAACTCATTAAATACTATTGACAAATACTTTGTTTTGTGTTTATTTGTAATAAAATAACATTTTAAAAAGTATTTTGTCCTGGCAAATTGAGCCTACAAGCAACCTTGTCTATGATTGTACCATGAGAAACCAGAAGTAACTTTGTAAAGGATGCAAAGCACTAACAGACTGTTTCATTGTATAATTACTGCTGTATACAGTAAATGCCTGTTGTTCTATATGTCTATTTCCTAAAGCAAAATGATACGAATAAACACAAAATAAAGAGAGTGAGCGACACACCATCACAGAGAGGCACTCGGCCGATCCTCGGACTGTGCATCTAATAAAGATTCCATGTCTTTAGAGGAGCTTTTCAAAATGAGAAGCAGGAATCCACCTCAGATGGAGGTTATGTTGTTTGACCTTAATAACTGATGAGGGTAAATAATCTCATCAGAGTGCATTACTGCTGCCTAATCCCTTGTTAATAGCAGGAATGCAGTCTTTCCTAATCTCTGTTAATAGCAGTGATGCAATCTTTTCTAATCCCTTGTTAATAGCAGGAATGCAGTCTTTCCTAATCTCTGTTAATAGCAGTGATGCAGTTTTTTCTAATCCCTTGTTAATAGCAGGAATGCAGTTTTTTCTAATCCCTTGTTAATAGCAGGAATGCAGTCTTTTCTAATCCCTTGTTAATAGCAGGAATGGAGTCTTTTCTAATCTCTGTTAATAGCGGTAATACAGTTTTATCTAATCCCTTGTTAATAGCAGGAATGTAGTCTTTCTCCACTAATCCCATGTTAATAGCAGGAATGCAGTTTTAATAACTGGCGAGAGTAAACAATCTCATCAGAGTGCATTACTGCTGTCTAATCCCTTGTTAATAGCAGGAATGCAGCCTCTCTCCACTAATCCCTTGTTCATAGCAGGAATGCAGCCTCTCTCCCCCCGCCAGACTTCTCACCTCTGTCAACATCACTCAGCAGAACACTAAGCAGATGGAGTACACAGCTTGCTGTCCTGGGACTCTCTCAAGCAGAGGCCAGTCATTGTGCCCAATTCTGTAACATTGTGTGGAAGTTTTGTTCTGCAGGTTACACTAATGTCCACGAGCAGCTTGACTGAGACAAGCAAACTCACCAGATTAACCGGATTGGAACCCAGGTCTCCAGAGATGAAAGGAATGAAAGAGCTTGTGGCATGTTAACTCCTGCTCCCCCGTGCCCCAGCTCTCCTGTTCAATGTGTTTCCCACAAGGAGCTTGTGAAGAAACCATGTAGACAGTGAAGGGCTCTGATATCTCTGAAATAAGAAAAGGCCTAATGTTCTTGAAGAACAGTCATTAGCCTCCATTAGGTTCATGGTGTTAATGCTTCATTCTTAAGTGGGCAATGCACAATAGCTGTTCAGATTACTGAGATGCAAGTATTATTCCTGGCTGGAGGAGAGGAACCAGTATATGCCCTTTGGATTGTCTTAAACAACTCGACCAGGTGGAACTAATTAGCACTAGATAACCAAGTAGAGTGGTCTATGAATAAGCACAACGATTAATTCATCTGACCTTGCCTGTATAATAGCTGTTGTTTTGTAGCCTATTACGAGAATAACACGCAGAGCTGATGCATTAAAGTAAAGGTAGTTCCGGCTTCAGTGAGGAAGGACAGCATTGTGACTCTCCCTATTATTCTGTTGTGTTTGCTAATGTGTTATGAAGAGGACGGAGATCTGTTAATGTCATCAGCAGAGACAAATGACGGGTACTTGAACTACATGCAATAGGTTTTCAGCCAGTGATGGAGCCTGTGCTTTTATGCATTTCAGCTCTTTATGAGCAAGAGTCACACATCCATTCTCTGATGTTTTCACTCTTTTTGGTTTCTGCATTTTTTAAATTGTGTTTTGTATTTTTCATTTGTGCATTTTTTCTTTTTCTTTTGCAAAATAACCATTTAATGTAGCTAATAACAAATACCTTCGCACAATTTGTCAATTTGTCAATTACTTCTCAAAAAGTCTGATACATAGACTCACGTTATTTACAAAAATAAGCTTTATAGACAAAACAAATTGTGACTTCATAAAAAGTAATACCAAATGTATTTAAGTGTATTTATTTAACCCTTGAAATATACATCTCATTTAAAAGGGTGACCTGGCAGTTTTCAAGGGGATCCAGGCAGTTTCAAGGGGGTCCTGGAATACCAACAACATATACAACATATGTTTTCCCCTTCAACATTTTTTTTTATTTCTCAGCTGCTAGTTTTATTTTGTATGCATATGCATCTTTACCCAGAACCCTCCCTGGACTGTGCCTCTGATTCAGACAGCCTTGGCTCTTTCAGTCCATTCTACTGCTGGACCTGATTCAAACCAGCTCCTTAATTATTGAATCGACTCTCCTGAAGTTCAATTAGGAATCTGATTGCCGTATCTCCACTGCTAAAAAACAACAACAACAAAAAAAAACACAATGGTTTTGAATTGTCTGGAGTGCACTGAGTTCTCGCTATCAAGCTCCCCTCTCCCATGTCCCTCACCCTTGCTGTTAACCATCGTCCACCAAAGAATAACTCTGCTTTTATTGCTGAGTTCTCGCAATTCCTCTCCCTAATCTGCACTTCTACTGACAAAATTCTACTCCTAGGTGATTTCAACATCCATGTCGATTTGCCGCCTTCCCCACTAGTGACCGACTTTGTCACGCTCCTGGACTGTCTTGGACTCTCTCAATCTGTCAACATTCCCACTCACACCCGTGGACACACCCTGGATCTGCTCATCACCAGGGGTCTTGATATCTCCAATCTCTCAGTCACGGATATCTCTCTCTGACCATTTCTTAATCACTGCCAATATTAATCTTCCTGCATCTTCAGCTACTACTGATACTGTTATTTCCTTCCATCCCAAAAATCTGCTAAATCCTATAATACTCTTGGAATGTGTCTCTTCTTCCTCTCTGACTGGTCCTCTCCTGTCTTCGGTCGATGATCCGGTGTCCCACTACAACGCCACCCTTACTCAGATCATCGACACAGCTGCCCCGCTTACAACCAGAACAGTGAAGAAACATCGCAACTGTAGTCTGCCGCAAGTCTGAGCGCAAATGGAGGTCGTCTGGACTAACAGTTCACAGAGCGATTTGGACTGATCACCTCAGTAGCTACAGGCGTGCGCTCACTGCTGCCAGGGTGAAGTACTTCTCTGAAATCATATCCTTGGGACACGGTAAACCAAATATTCTCTTCAAAACCACTGATCAAATCCTGCACCCAGCCATTGATAAATCCATCTCCCATTCATCCTCCTCTCTTACCTGCCATTATTTCTTCTCTTTCTTTCGGAACAAAATCGACACCATTTATTCTACGCTCCCCTGCCACAAACCCAGTATAGTACATGACCACCTTGACTCCCCTCCGATTGCCCCTCCTGCTATCTCTTCCTTCTATCCTCTCTCCATTACTGATGTCTCCAACCTATTGTTGAAATCAACTACTGCCACGTGCCCCTTGGACCCCTGGCCAACAAATCTTGACCGTCTCTGTGCTTCTGACCTTGCTACTTCCATTATGCACACTCTCAACCTGTCCCTGGTTTCAGGCCTGATTCCTGCTGCCCTCAAGACTGCCCGAGTAACGGCGATGCTCAAAAAACCCGCCCTTGACCCGGCTGTCTTATCTGTCCCATATTCAAACTTCCTTTTCTCTCCAAAACTCTTGAAAGGGCTGTAGCCAGCCAGCTTATGAAACATCTCACAGATAATAATCTGCTTGAATCTCTGCAGTCTGGCTTTCCGGCCGCATCACAGTACCGAAGCTGCTCTGCTCCAGATTGTAAATGATCTTCCTGCTGAATGCTGATGCTGCTGCTCCCTCTGTCCTTGTCCTCCTTGATCTAACTGCTGCTTTTGATACCATAGATCATAGTATTCTTCTTGACTGCCTTCAGAAGTATGCCGGAATCTCTGGAACCTGTCTCTCCTGTCCTCTTACCTATCTGGACGCATGCAGTCTGTTTTCTATGATGGAAACAGTGCTGACGCAAACCCGGTCACTTGCAGTGTCCCTCAAGGGTCTGTTCTTGGGCCTCTCCATTTGTTTTTTTTTTACTGTTTGTATTTAATGTACTATGCCCTGTATTTCACTGTATTTAATGTATTATGCATTGCTTCTCACTATCTTGTAAAGCGCTTTCTGATGGTGGTCTTCTATGAAAGGCGCTATATAAAATAAATATTGATTAATTGATTGATTAAATGACATCCATTCAAATAGCAAAACTGCTGTGTTAATCTCACATTAAAAAGCAGTGACAAAATGTACATAATTTATAAAAAGAGGCCTCCCTTACAAATCGTGGCAAATCATTCCACAGCTTAGGTTCTCTAAAGCTGAACGCTCTGCCATCTGCAAAACACCATCAGGGGCATTTCAAAAAAGAAGTGAAAGGGGCATTTCAAAAAAGAAATGAAAACAACATGGGAAGCTACTTGCTCATTAAAAAGGGTGCAGTAAATAAAGGAAGCAATGAAAGAATCCCATTGCAAGTTTGCTGCTGGCACTGCAGTAGTTAATTAGTATTGACGGAACAGTAGCCTGCCTTGGGATCAGCCACACAAATCCTCCAAGACGACTCTGATCTGATTGGCCTGCGGAATCCCTCCATGCAGGTCAAAGGTCAGCTGCTAATCAATGGCCACTAAATAAGCAGGCTGAAATGAGGGCAGCGTTGTTTGGATTGCTCTTGTTAATGGTACTTGTTTTTGTATCTGTTTGTTTGTTTTGGCTACCGTGCCGTTTTGTTTTGTAGAAGTGTTTTGTTTTGTTTGTTTAAATCTTTTATTTATAATCCAAACTCGCGCACCAGCACATTCAACCTCAGTACTGGGTCCGGTTTCTTCTTCCTGGTCTGACGTCCCCACAAGCTATCCTGCTACAACATATTTTTTATAAAACATCATCCGCTTTTTCTTTTTTTTTTTTTTACATTTTGACATAAACAGACCGAGCACTGAAAAATAATTTAGTTACCATAATTTCTCATTAGTGGCAGTAACGGTAATGTCATACAATGTTTAACAGGATTTGTAGATTTGTTTATTTGAGTAATCTATTCCAGGAGTTTACCTGTGATTATAGCTTATGAAATGTTTGTGGTACTAAATATTTTAAAATACAGTTGGTAAAAAGTGTTACTAGAAGGAAATCTTTTGCTTTTGCTGCAGTTCCAAACTGGAATACATTGCCGATGGGACTTTGTGACAGAAATACAATGATTCTTGGTGTAAATCTCCCTCCCGACCTGTGAGGGCGCTAAGCAGCGAGAACAGAGTTCCCTGTACAGGCTGGTTTGACAGTTCTTTCCCAGGGGCCAAGGGAAGTTGGCCTGCCTGGAAGGGGGCGAGACTCCGTTGCAATAACGCATTGAACCGGAAGGGAAACGCAGCTTTGTGCTTTCACATGTTTTGATTGGCTCTTGTAATGCTGACATTGGCATATTTCCCGATTAGCATTACAAGAGCCAATCAAATTGTGTGAAAGCACAAAGCGGTCGGAGCTCATTTGCATACCAACTCCAGGTTTAGCTGGCTAGTTAAACATTTAGCTAAATGTTAAATATTGTTAAGTGATTAAAGATTTAGTTAAATATTAAGCTCAATGATAAATCTAGTTAAGAGATTTAAGATTTAGTTAAATATTTAGCTAAATGTTAAATCTTGTAACTAGATTTATAAATTATATCTGAATGTACACGTTTAAAAAAATATATATTTTCACAACATTTATAAATCTGGGGAAAAAATACAAGATTTAAGTTAAATCTGGGAAAAAAGACACATGGCACCCCAAACTTTGCTGACCCTGCTCTCCACACCTCGCCCAGAGTGAAGAGAAACTCTGCGGCAAGTTTAGATCACATTCAGTATGATAACAATAGAACAGTCTGTATAATCTGTTTCTTATTGAGTTTCATGTATTAATATACAAAGCATTCCTGGATTTCAATTTAGAAAATGCAGCTCCATTGTAAGACACAGGGAAGGAGGAACAGACAATAGAGAGCGCACTGTGTCTTTAAAAGCAGCAGCAGCAGCATTAAACCAGAGGTTTTTACAGTTATTGATATACAAATCAATCCCTGGAAACTCAAAATGGCTAAATTATTTGTTAGGTCAGAGCAATTAAAAATGCACAAACTGTAGATTTTTTTCCCTTCCGAGCCACAATCCTAATGGATGGTTTTCCTTACTTTATAGCAGCTTTATGGATTTGAACCGTGGGTGTCAGTGGTGCATAAAATGAACACTGTGTTACAGGCCATGGATTTCTGTCAGTAGCTGACAAGATAACCCAGTATTGGACGGCTGCTGCTAATTTGTTTTTGTTTATTCAGAAGTGTAATGTAGCCCTTCTTCAGCCCAATAATAACTCTATTACCTGCAAAATCAGGCTAAAACATTGGTGGCTACTAATCTCGTCTGCTCCTAATTACATCAGCAGCTCAGCCTTTAATTAAGCAATCTTTTCTCCACGTTCGCTGCTTAATGCAGAACGCTCTGGCATCATTAGTTTAATTGCCTGTCCTGGCGTACGGGACTCTGACCTTTGTCCTGCACAGTCATTAACTTTGTGTTCATACTAATTGGCTGCGTTGCTTTAACTCTGTGGCTTAATATTTTATGGCCCAGTGTTTTCTGTGAATTTGTTATTTTTTATCCAGGTCAAGCATCTTTGTTATCACTGACAGTTGTGATGTGAGTTGTTGGGCACACTGTGGTAGATATTAATGAAGCCTTGGAGTATATAGTAGTCATGTAGTTACCCTCCTTGGCACTTCAAACCAGATTTCTTTCTTCTTGAAAAACCAACACCTAGTTGGCTGTTCCCCTGCTCTTGGGCCAAGGTGGCCACCCTTTGCTTGTATTTTGTTTTTATTATTTTTGGCATTAAATTGAAGTTGAACACTAAAAGACTGACAGTCCCAGAACCTGAAGCGTTTCCTTGGTGTTATTTGTGTGTAGTGGGCTGCCTACGTCACACAACCCCAGACCAAAATGGAGGAAAAAATGGAAAATAAAGAAAATGGTTCAAGCTGTTTTCATGAAGTAATTATCAAGGAGACGCACAACTGGGTCAGCTGGTGGGGAGGAGTGACAGGAGAAGGCGGGCGTAGCTAAGGGTGGGGGTTCATTGGTTTAGAAATGGGGATTTTCAGGGGAACTACATATTACACGGCGATGGTTACATTTCACGGAAATTGTGAAATCCGTGATAACCGTGAAACAAAAATACAGCATTATATATAACTGATAAATGAATGTCTACAGTTGAGCCTACCATTTATAAGAGTGTCTTCCTGTGATCACAGAGGAATAACAGAGAATGAAACTTGAGATATGCTAGACAAGATACAAACATACTGCACAACAACAAATACCATCTAAACTAGCTAAACATGAGGGAATTATATATATATATATATATATATATATATACTGTATATATATATATATATATATATATATATATACTGTATATATATATATATATATATATATATACACACATATCTATCTATCTATCTAGAAAGGGTTAGGGTTAGGGTTAGGGTTAGGGTTAGGGTCCTGTGTCAGACTAATTACGATTAATAATAATAATAATAATAATAATAATAATAATAATAATAATAATAATAATAATAATAATAATATCAATTTTTATATAGCGCCTTTCATAGTGGACCACTATCACAACGTGCTTTACAGAGGTGGGCTGTGAACGGTGCATTATATGCAGAGTCCCTTGCAATAGGACATTGATTTAATATATACATAACATTTCTTTTGGAATATTCATTTCTTATATTTGGGGTATTTTTTTAAGATGTAATTGATAGACATAAAGGAGTCAGAACAATCCATTATTATCTGCATTTCAAGAACAGGGTTAAACAGTGTTTTCCACGGAGCGGTCAGCCTTTTGCACAAGAAAGAAGCAAAGATCTTTGGGTGTTCAGTTTAAAGCAGCATTTTATTTCTAAATGTGCTACAAGTCAAATGGCAAAGCAGCAGAAATTCTCTTTCAGCTGTTTATCTTCTGTATGTGTGAAACCCCTGAGCACCACAATCCAGTATTCCCATAATGCACTGGATTAATCCAAAATGAACAAGGACAAAACAAAACAAGAAAAGCATCATACACAGCGAGTAAAGCCATTATAGGATCTAACATCTACCAGCATAGCATTGCAAACAATTCCAAAAGCAAACAACACGTGGACAATAAGTACACGTCATTTAAACTATGTGCTATAGTTTTGCTTTTTTTTTACAAAGTGAAATAACGTTGCTTTTGATCTTTGGTTCAAGGAATAAGAGATAAACTTTTTTCCTGGTTCACAGTCGGCAACAAGATCTCCGGTGATTGGCAGCGTGTCCCCCACGAGACACTAATGATGTGACTCTATAGACTGTGCCAGCACTGAAGTATTAACAACAGTAATGTTCAGTGGCAAATCTTCTGCTGCTTCCACACCTTAAATACAGCTCCTGAATTCACAGTCTCGGCAGTGTCTTTTCTTTTTCATTTGGTTTTTTTTTTGGTTTGATTTGATTCCAAAGGCCACCGTAAAGCTTACACCTTATACAGAACATCCATGAATTTGCTTTCAATTTCATCTTAGGAATGGTCCAAGAATGCAAGTGCTTCATCACTGAAATGAGGATCTGGGGTTACTTTCTGCATTTTGGATGGGTGCAGACAAGTTAATAATAGGTCCCAATTGGGTTTTTACACATTCACAAACGAAACTGACTTGAAAACACAGCAATTGCAAGTTAAAACTTGATAAATTATATATATATATATATATATATATATATATATATATATATATATATATATATATATATATATTTATAAACACCAACACTCCATAAGCTATCACTGACACATAAGCAAGGATTTACAATCCATGGTATTATCTATTATCAGCACTAGCAACTGTATTACTGGCAACTTAGTCACTACTTAGATCATTCCTAGTCAGCTTCGGTGAACATTTGAAACATGATATTGTGTACATAAGATATTGTCTATCTTGCACTACCCATACCAAAAACACCACACCGTTACAAAACAACGAATCAGAAACGTGAACAGCTTGCTGTCCTTTTAAAAGCATTCTATATATATAGCTATATCTATCTATCTATCTATCTATATATAGAGAGGAGAGAGAGAGAGAGAGAGAGAGAGAGAGAGAGAGAGAGAGAGAGAGAGAGAGAGAGAGAGAGAGAGAGTCAGTTCTCATCAAGACAAACTCAGACTCAACACATTTAGTAGTCGCTTATTGTAAATTACTTCTTATAATATGAATTCACTAGGCGCATTTACAGTGCCTTTTCCGATCCAGATCAGTTGTATCGGTGCATTTGATCATGATCAGTGGTGTTCTGTTTACACAGCCATTTGAGCAGGATCAGCTATCAAGCAGCTTTGCATGCGCACTGAGACCGAAAGATTTTAAGAGTTATTTTACCTGTGATATGTTCATTGGGGGAAGAAATATATGGGGGGGGGGGGGCAAAGTTCTGTAGGTAGTTATTCAAACTGTTAAAAAAAACAAAAGGTCCAGGAAAAATGAAACACATCAAAGTACATGTTTTAAAAAGACGCAAAAAAAAAAAAAATTACTCCCGTAAAAACTTTTGTGCTGTGAAAGAAAGTATCTGTTGACTTTTGACAGTGAGAAGCTGTGGTCGGATTAAATTGAAATGCAACCCAGTACTTTTTTTTTTTCTTGTGATAATATCTTTTGTTAGTAATAATGTTTGTAGTAAGTAATATTATTTTATAACGCAAGCAATAATAACAACGCTTATTATTTTTATAATACGATCCCAGAATGGAAAGAGTGCCGGTACAAGCCTTATATAACTGTTAGGGTAATGGATAATTTATTTACTTTGAAGTACTATTTAAGTGAAATAAATACATTGCTAGATTCATATGTATGCATATACACTGGAGGGAATGTTTCCTTCAAAACAAAGGACGTCACTACACCACAGTGCATGCAGAACTTGAGCCGGTCGAGAGTTTACACTGGCAGGATCAAATGCTACCGATGCATCTGGTCCTGATCTGTACCATCTCCCCAGAGGTGCGATCGTCACGCGTTTACACTGCCATTTCTGAGCAGGATCAAATGCTACCGATGCATCTGGTCCTGATCTGTACCATCTCCCCAGAGGTACATTTGATGCGATGCATTTGATCCGGATCAGAAATGGCAGTTTAAATGCACCTACTATAATACAAATTTTGTACAAATCATTTTGGAGCCCCTCGAGGAAAGAACATGTTGCATAAAACGAATCTTCCTCGTTCAGACAGAGTGTAAAGGATACTGGGTGTGTACTAACTTGGATCCAGACTAGCGCCTCTGTTCTGTATTTTAGTGCTGTTTTGGGAGTACTGATCCGATGATGCATTTTGATTTGCTATAGTGCTCGCGCATGCATGCAGATTTCAAGTTGCAATGCATACCTACTGTATTTTCAATAAAATGTGTAATACTTTTTATTGTAAAAACTGATAATTACTGATAAGACTACATTTTTTTGCCAGTCTTTTGAAATTTGTATTACTGAGAGTTGACTGTATACCCAATAAAACCTCAGAATAGGGAAGGAAGGTTATTAGTCTCAAATGTCTAAAACTCTGAAACTTGTATTATTTCAAATTATTTAAGGTACATGTACTGTTTTATTAAAAGGTCTGCACAGTTATTCTGAGGACTAATAATAGAAAACCAAAGAGATGTCAGGAGGGCTGTGTTTAACTATGAAAAGCACATTTATTACAACACCTCAAGATTTGTCATTTATATCCTTCATATACATACCGACCTGCATGAAAAGCTCTGGGTGTGATAATTACTATTTTTCAGTCAGTAATCAGTGATATAGAAACAATAGGCATGTGTGAAAATGTTAGACCACTGTGTGCTTTAGTTAGGCATCTTAAACAATTTCTAAAAAGTACCATTTGTGGCAATGTGTTCCTTTTCTCTTACTATTTTAAATGAATTGCATGTGTGTCCTATTAAAGTAATCAATTAAATTAGACAATCATTTGCCTATTTGACAATTCTCCCAGATTTTCAGTTCCAGTGGTTTGATTTCATATGCACAACAAATCAAAACAACAGATGCAATGGGGTGTTGTAATAAATGTGCACACTACTGTATATATATTCTACTGTATATATATATATATATATATATATATATATATATATATATATATATATATATATATATATATACAGTAGAATTCTTTCTATCAAGCCCACCACAGTAGGCTAGAGGTCATGCTTATTGGTACAGTCTATAAAAATGAGGTAGATGTCCTAGCATAGAATATTCCCTTCTTTGGTATAACAATACATAATAATAATTAAGGAAAAATCCAGTGATCTGTGGAAACAAAACTAATTTCAAGTGGCTTTCCAATAAAAAAGAATAGAAATGAATTGTATGAGGTATATTTTGTATTTCAATTCTTTCTCTTCATTATGTATATACAAGTAGAACTGTGAGGTATCAGGCTGCACAGGTAACTGGTGTTGCTGTTCAAGCGAATGTCAACAAGCAACCTCAGAAAAAAAAAAAAAACAGCAAGGACAAGCTTAACAGAATGAATGTAAAATCAAGCACACAGACACAGACAGACACAGACACAGACACACAACACACATCATAAACACAGACATGACACACAGACACACACACAACACACACAGACACACACACACACACACAGATACAGACACACACACAACACACACAGACACACACACAACACACAGACAGACACAGACTCGCACAAACATCTTCAACTGTCACACCACCACCACCCCCCTCCCCCCAACACACTTTTTTTTTTTTTTGTCAACTTCTGGGTCTTGGACAAGTGCATTAGTCAACAATGAAAATGCTCATTTGATTCTATTGAAAAGAAAGCCATGTAAATTGATTAATAAGCAGACCCCAGTACTCACTGCAGTTAGTTTCCCATCTAATCACTACACATGGGGCAGGCTGATGATAGGCCCCTGTGCAGCTGAGTTCCTTCAACATTCACTTTGGACAAGCCTATCATTTCTACAAAACCAGCCCCTGCTGGTTGTGAATGTCCCCTTGTATTAATGCCTCTCTCTTCATATTCTAGAGAACTTTTCCTGCTGTAAATTCAGCCATTTCATATGACCTGAAATCAGTGATTTATTTTTCTTTGGTAGTAGCTGTTTACAGCAACCTTATTTTTTAATCAATCAAAAAAAATGTTACTGTATCTCATCTGACAAATGTCCTCTTGCAGTGCCTGTGACAATAGTCTTTGAGGAAAAAAAAAACAAACAAAAAAAACGCCTTGGGCAGCCACAGTAGTTACGGGACTGTGCACATAACCCCGCACAAAGAGCGGGAAAGTAGTCAGTCAGGTTCCGCGCGTTCGCCAGCCTTTTGGTTTCCCATGATTCCTCGCAAGCTTCAAAACAAACGTGTGACGTGGTTCCCCTGAAGCTGATGTAGCTGATGAGCGATGATCATATATATTAGTTTTTTATTTTTTATTTTGGGGTTTATGAGACAGTGTTGAGGTATTTTTACATGCAACAATTTTGTTTCCTGCTGTATTTCGTTTCTCGCAGGGAAGCCACCTTTGAAGCACAGAAGTCTTTGTTGTTTTCTTGTTTGTTGCTTGCTGTTGTTGTGGTTGGGCCCTGTTGACTGCTGGATGGTTGGTTACTATAAATGTCCGGGTGGCTGGAGGGAGCTCAGGGCGAGTTGCTGCTTGAACTCTGTGCGAAGGCTGAAGAGGAGGAGGAGGAGGAGGAGGAGGAAGAGGAAGAGACCGGCTGGGTTGGAGCTGCCAGCCCCGGACAGGACGTTCCCTGAGAGCTGCTGAAGCTGCTTCCGTTGCTGCCTGGCACTACTGGAATGACTGGCTTTCGAGCGAAGAGGACCCCTAGACGGAGAGAAGAAACGAGACCAGTAAATCACTGAGAAGACTTCTCAAAGGAAAACTGAACAGCACCATCAACCTCTTAATATCCACGGCCTGACAATTTTCAACTGCAAATTAGATGAAGGCCTGTGGCAAAGTGGCTTGCAGTGTGCAGGTGCAGGAGTGATGCGATGATCAATGAAAGGCAGACAACAGGAATCCAAAGTGCAAGGAGGTTTATTTATAATCCTGGTCTGGTGACTGTAAATAATAATCCCAGGCAATACACAGCAATGCTCTAAATAAAGGGTTGCAGTCCCAAATAATAAACACATTCAGTATTACACGCACAATATACAAACACAGTCACCAGTCGCGGGTGAGTGCTGTAGTGTTCGTGGTGCAAAATACAAGTTATTGTGATACAGGTGCAGTGATGTCTGAGTTGGTGCTGGCCTCTGGCGACAGCTCCGGAACGTGTTAGCTGTCTACTAATAATAACAACAAGTAACAATTAGAGACAAACAAACCAAACACTCACGGTATGATAAACACAATACTGATCCTTCCGGGTGGTTTCTTAACCATAAACGAAGGAACAGATCACGTCGCTCCGTCCCCTATTTGTACCGTCACGCATATATTTATGAAGTCAGGTGGTTTTACAAAGAACCACAAGGGGTCTGAAGCTGTACTTTATAACCTGTCTGAAACTGAAACTGATTTTGTATTGAGATACATTTCTTTAATAGAATTTAATAGAAGCAACATTTGAAATTATTTTTCAGATTTTCTTTTTTAAAGCAGGCTTAATTTGGTAAAGACCCAGTTTATATTATATATATATATATATATATATATATATATATATATATATATATATATATATATATATATATATATATACAGTACTGTGCAAAAGTTTTAGGCAGGTGTGAAAAATGCTGTAAAGTAAGAATGCTTTCAAAATAGACATGTTAATAGATTATATTTATCAATTAACTAAATGCAAAGTGAGTGAACAGAAGAAAAATCTAAATCAAGTCCATATTTGGTGTGACCACCCTTTGCCTTCAAAACAGCATCAAGCATCAATTCTTCTAGGTACACTTGCACACAGTTTTTGAAGGAACTCGGCAGGTAGGTTGGCCCAAACATCTTGGAGATCTAACCACAGTTCTTCTGTGGATTTAGGCAGCCTCAGTTGCTTCTCTCTCTTCATGTAATCCCAGACAGACTCAATGATGTTGAGATCAGGGCTCTGTGGGGCCATACCATCACTTCCAGGACTCCTTGTTCTTCTTTACGCTGAAGATAGTTCTTAATGACTTTCGCTGTATGTTTGGGGTCGTTGTCATGTTGCAGAATAAATTTGGGGCCAATCAGATGCCTCCCTGATGGTATTGCATGATGGATAAGTATCTGCCTGTACTTCTCAGCATTGAGGAGACCATTAATTCTGACCAAATCCCCAACTCCATTTGCAGAAATGCAGCCCCAAACTTGCAAGGAACCTCCACCATGCTTCACTGTTGCCTGCAGACACTCATTCGTGTACGCTCTCCAGCCCTTCGCGAACAAACTGCCTTCTGCTACAGCCAAATATTTCAAATTTTGACTCATCAGTCCAGAGCACCTGCTGCCATTTTTCTGCACCCCAGTTCCTGTGTTTTCGTGCATAGTTGAGTCGCTTGGCCTTGTTTCCATGTCGGAGGTATGGCTTTTGGCCGCAAGTCTTCCATGAAGGCCACTTCTGACCAGACTTCTCCGGACAGTAGATGGGTGTACCAGGGTCCCACTGTTTTCTGCCAATTCTGAGCTGATGGCACTGCTGGACATCTTCCAATTGCGAAGGGAAGTAAGCATGATGTGTCTTTCATCTGCTGCAGTAAGTTTCCTTGGCCGACCACTGCGCCAACGGTCCTCAACGTTGCCTGTTTCTTTGTGCTTCTTCAAAAGAGCTTGGACAGCACATCTGGAAACCCCTGTCTGCCTTGAAATTTCTGCCTGGGAGAGACCTTGCTGATGCAGTATAACTACCTTGTGTCTTGTTGCTGTGCTCAGTCTTGCCATGGTGTATGACTTTTGACAGTAAACTGTCTTCAGCAACCTCACCTTGTTAGCTGAGTCTGGCTGTTCCTCACCCAGTTTTATTCCTCCTACACAGCTGTTTCTGCTTCAGTTAATGATTGTGTTTCAACCTACATATTGAATTGATGATCATTAGCACCTGTTTGGTATAATTGTTTAATCATACACCTGACTATATGCCTACAAAATCCCTGACTTTGTGTAAGTGTACCTAGAAGAATTGATGCTGTTTTGAAGGCAAAGGGTGGTCACACCAAATATGGATTTGATTTAGATTTTCTTCTGTTCACTCACTTTGCATTTAGTTAATTGATAAATATAATCTATTAACATGTCTATTTTGAAAGCATTCTTACTTTACAGCATTTTTTCACACCTGCCTAAAACTTTTGCACAGTACTGTATATATATGGGGTCCTACTCTATTAGACCAGATTTCCTGTGCAGTTTAAGGTTTACTTTAGGGTCCCCAATACACTCACCAGAAAGGCTCTTGGCTGCATGTTTTTGGTTAGAGAATAGTATCAATAATAGGATCCAGAAACAGCATTTACATAACAAAATGAGATTGTTACCCACTCTTCTAAAACCTGTATAGGCCGATGTTGTTCCAGGAATGTTATATTAGAGTGAGCGACCGCATGCTGAGGCCAAGCACATCTTCACAGCTTTGTGCTCACAGGCTTTATGACATAACATTCCTAATGACCTAACTGGATAGAGCACACAGTATACCAACAAGACTTTACCAAGCAGTGGAGTTTAATGAGTGAAAAGTCAGCAATCTCCCTGTAGGTATAGAGACGTACGGTAGCAGGAAAAGCTTGCAGCCAGCCTGACACAAAGCTGAATTGATTTCCTGACCTTGCGCTTACTACTACAGTAGAGCTAATCAAGACCGCAATCCAATCAGGCTGTCCAAGCTGCAACTGGATTCCAAATGTCATCTTATGCTTTTCATTAAGAGTGTCTTATTACTGTGGATTTACATAGTAGTTACTTAGTAAATACATGTGTATGCATACACACCATTACAAACCTATCATGCATAGTTACAATGCACTTAATGTGTACATCTGTTTGCAATGCACTTAATGTGTACAATGCACTTAATGTGTACATCTGATTGTATTTATCTTGCTCCTATTGTATTATTACTTGTACTGTAACACTTGAAATGTATTTGCTTACGACTGTAAGTCGACCTGGATAAGGGTGTCTGCTAAGAAATAAATAATAATAATAATAATAATGATATAACCTTAATCCTAACCCTAACCCTTACCCTTACCCTACCCCTAACTCTAAACCTAACTCTGAACCTAACCCTAACCCTAACTCTAAACCTAACTCTGAACCTAACCCTAACCCTAACTCTAAACCTAACTCTGAACCTAACCCTAACCCTAACTCTAAACCTAACTCTGAACCTAACCCTAACCCTAACTCTAAACCTAACTCTGAACCTAACCCTAACCCTAACTCTAAACCTAACTCTGAACCTAACCCTAACCCTAACTCTAAACCTAACTCTGAACCTAACCCTAACCCTAACTCTAAACCTAACTCTGAACCTAACCCTAACCCTAACTCTAAACCTAACTCTGAACCTAACCCTAACCCTAACTCTAAACCTAACTCTGAACCTAACCCTAACCCTAACTCTAAACCTAACTCTGAACCTTAACCCTAACCCTAACCCTAACTCTAAACCTAACTCTGAACCTAACCCTAACCCTAACTCTAAACCTAACTCTGAACCTAACCCTAACCCTAACTCTAAACCTAACTCTGAACCTAACCCTAACCCTAACTCTAAACCTAACTCTGAACCTAACCCTAACCCTAACTCTAAACCTAACTCTGAACCTAACCCTAACCCTAACTCTAAACCTAACTCTGAACCTAACCCTAACCCTAACTCTAAACCTAACTCTGAACCTAACCCTAACCCTAACTCTAAACCTAACTCTGAACCTAACCCTAACCCTAACTCTAAACCTAACTCTGAACTCCTAACCCTAACTACCTAACTCTAACCTAACCCTAACCCTAACTCTAGAACCTAACCCTAACCTAACCTAACCTAACTCTTACCAACCTAACTCTGTAACTCTGAACACCTAACCCTAACTCTAAACCTAACTCTGAACCTAACCCTAACCCTAACTCTAAACCTAACCCTTTTCTGATACAATTGTGCACTTACATATATCGTGCAAAAAGATTTACAGTACATTGTAAGTATGAATAATAACATTGTTACCAAGTGTACTAATGCAGGAACAATTGTATTGTGAGGAATCTTGTTTAGCCCCATACCAGTGGTGTTGCTAATGTCTCCATCTTGTCTCTGTGAGAGCTGGGTAAAGGAAACTGCTGTGGGCACAAGCAGAGGCTTGGAGGAGGTTCCTGGATCTACTGTTTCCACACTAATGCCTTATACAATTTCCTGCTTTCCAGCATCAAACAAATAGCCTACTATTGTTATCAGTCAATGTGTAAGTTCTATATGTAACGACAGACACTAACCAAGCTTTTTGAACAAATGCAGATTAACAAGATATTTAAAAAGACACTTTGTCAATGCAAAATGAGGAATTGAGTGTAGTGTTTGTTTTGTGGCTTGCATTTGTGACTTCCACTTCATTCAGACTCAGTGTCCAAAAGGTGAAGCAGGACACTTGTACTTGTGACCTCCACTTCATTCAGACTCAGTGTCCAAGAGGTGAAGCAGGACACTTGTACTTGTGACCTCCACTTCATTCAGACTCAGTGTCCAAGAGGTGAAGCAGGACACTTGTACTTGTGACCTCCACTTCATTCAGACTCAGTGTCCAAGAGGTGAAGCAGGACACTTGTACTTGTGACCTCCACTTCATTCAGACTCAGTGTCCAAGAGGTGAAGCAGGACACTTAGTACATTCACAGGGAATATAAACGCCTGGACAAAAACACATTCTTGCATAATCATTTCTCACTAGATAATTTAGTTGTCTACATTTCTTTTTTTTTGTGAAGTGCATTCTAGCCGTCCACAACACTGCAGACCCTGTGCAGCATTAATTAGGATCCCACCTGAAGCAAAGGGTGTTTAAGTGGGGTCCTAATTCCTGTTGCACAGGCAGTGAAGCTGCAGTGTTGTAGCGGCAGGTTAAATGAGCTTCAACAGAAAGTGAAGTCTGGAAAACTAAACAATGTTCAAAAGATTTCATGAGAGGTAAGAAAATCAAAAGCCTTGGGAATGCTTTTATCCATTTTAAATGCACTTACTGCTAATGTATTTTCAGAAGCAAAAGACAAGAAAATAAAGGCAAAATGACAAGCCAAAAAAAAACAATTTCTAGAGATTTACATGAAACTGGGCCATCTTCCAGCAAGCCACTGCTTATCTCACAGTAATGACAGTCAGAGCTTCAACACGCGATGCCAGTCTCCCACTAAAGGAAGTGCTCTTTTTCTGTGCACATTAGACAATAAGCCCCATCGACCCCAACTCAACAAGCCCAATCTTGAGATATTTAACTTTTTTAACACTATTGGACTGGCACTTCATTACGATGGATTTTATAGTGAAGACATCACATTGTGTTGAGGACTAAGCGCAGGGGCGCTGTTATAACTTATTGGATTTCCTGCCTGCAATTACACCAGCAAACGGCCCTCTATTTACCTGTGTAGACAACTCCATTTATTTCTATTGACATGTTGATGCTGCTAATGCCGTTGGTAGACAGGTTCAATGCAGTCTCTTGTCTATCATCTGTCAGAAAGAGAGAGAGAGAGAAAAAAACTCAATATGAGCATTTTGAAAACAGGAACAGAAGCAGCAAGTGGAGATCAGCGAGGAGTCAGGATGATAACTCTCAGGCATGTCAGGACTTTAGCACACTTTATCAAAGGCTTTGCTGCAGCATAGAGTATCAATGGACAGAAACCTTTTCTGCTTTCTTCCACAGCACTCGATCTATCTGGAAAAGCAAACAGCGATATATATATATATATATATATATATATATATATATATATATATATATATATATATATATATATATCAAACCTGATATACTGTTGGTCACGAAATCCTTTTCTTGTGTAATTTAACACAGATCAAAAATGGGATAGCCAATAATGTGTCCTTTTTGAATCTCCCATATCAAATCAGGTTTTTTTTTGCACTGGATCAGTATCTATATGCAGTTAACGTAACTGTATTCTCACAATGACCTCTATTTATATAGAAACACTGTCCTTTCACTTTATAAAGCACTGTGTGTGCAGGGAACCATCATAAACAAATAGTCTCAAGTGTGCACAGTTCACGTTTCTTTTAGTTGTTTTTTTAATGTAATTCTCTTGGAAATCATAGGATTCGAACATCCTGTTGTCTTAATTACATCCTGGTTTCCATGGTAACCCCCCCCAGACTCAACAGTACACAGAAGAAGGAAACGTGGTTGCTCTTCAAAGGCTTGTCATTTCTAGCAGTGGAGATGCTGTGCTTAACCCTGTTGTTTTTCTTTAAGGTGGTAACATTGCATTAACATCATTGGTCTTGTTTTGAAGCAAACACAAAAGCAATTGGTTTTTTTTTTAGAGATTAATAAAAACCTTTTAATTGTATAAAGCTAGCAAGAAACTACCCTGAATAATCCATTACTTCAGCTAACTACAATAGTGTGCAAATGTATTAGAACAATTCAAGATTTGTCATTTGCACACAGAATGTATTCATTTACTACAGAAATTAGTTGTTCATTTTTGCAAATTCATGTTACATGAAACTCATTCAAATCTAAAAACACAGTGATGTCTGAAAGTGTCTTTAACGCTAACATTTAGTATGGTTCCCTTTGGCATCAATAACAGCTTGGCATCTTTTTGGCACTGTGTCTGTACTTTCTCAAAATCATTTGATTATATTTTTCTTGAGGTTGTATCCACAGACTTTCTTTTGTACAGTTGGTTCTTTTGTCAAGCAAGGAGTCCAATACAGAAGCAATGGGGTGTTCTGATAAATTTGCACACGGCTGTATAACATGAAAACATTGCAAAATATCAAAGCTGCAAATTGGTGGAGAGCCTTTAAACAGTATGGTATAGCTGTGCTTAAACCAAATTAGAGACGTATGAAATTGTGACAAACCGAGGGGCACTTTAATCAATGAACTGCTCCTTCTTGCAACTATGAGTTGATAATTGCTAATTCTTTATCCTTACAAATACTGCATTCTCTCTCTGAAAATTAGATTTTGCATTAACAGGTGCTTTATTTGTTCAAGAGAACCGGTGACCGGTGACCTTCTGGTTACAAGCCCTGGACTTTAACCACTGGACCACACTGCAATATATGGATATACACAGTAATTAGAGACACAATGTAAAGTTTTACTGATCATTTTGAGTAAATGTACCCACTTGAATCCATTTCATTGCAATTACTCGAATGTTGTGGTTTAGGATATAGCATGTGTTAGGGTGCGTTGACCTGAGGTCCGGAGCTGCCCTTCTGTTCAAGCCACCTTCCATAGACAAACATTACCTGAGTTAGATCAGCAAGTGCCTTTATAGAAGTAAGAGCTGGGGCCATCCAGTGAACAGGCACTGAGGATCAGGTTTCTTTTGCATTTCAGACAATATACCACTGTGCACTAGATGGCGCTGCCGCTCTCTTTGGCTGATCCAGCTCGGGTTACACACAGTGCATCTGTGACAGGCAACTGCAACCGCAGAGTAGCTCCTGAACTCATCTACCTACCTCTGTTGTTGATTGTGATGTTCATGGGGAGCTGGGAGGCCATGGCGAGCAGGTTCTGCTGCAGAGCGTGCTGCATGAACCGCTGCTGTTCTTCAGCCATGAGCATCACCTTCTTCTCTGGGGGCTCTCCAGACTCCAGCTTCTCTCTCAGCTGCTCCAGAGCCACTGCCTGAGCCTGAGCGGACGCCTGGGCTGCTGCTGCCTGGGCTGCGGCGATGTGGTGTCCAGCCAGGGAGACAGGGATGGCAATCCTGCTGGGCATGCCACTGGAGAGTATGGTCTCTTCTGAA
Organism: Acipenser oxyrinchus oxyrinchus; assembly: GCA_030684275.1. NCBI lineage: Eukaryota > Metazoa > Chordata > Actinopteri > Acipenseriformes > Acipenseridae > Acipenser > Acipenser oxyrinchus. The sequence continues at coordinate 10,454,758 of CM060248.1, forward strand.
ACAGACAGGGGACGAGCATGACCTTCACAGAAAACACCTTCATCAGCATGACAGTCACTCGGAACAGCAAACACGTACTGTATTTCTAAGAAAGTGCAAAGGCAAATTGTTTTGCAAAGCTTTCTATTGTTTTTATTACAGACTGCATACTGAAAATAGATGTTATCAATGCACACTGCTGCAATCAATGCAATGCTCACACAGTACCTTTTTTAATGGTGGACATGTGACTCATGTGGCTCATGTGGCTGCCATTGTGAGTTGCCATGGTGATGGCAGGCATTTGAATCTTTGTGGAAGAGAGGATGCTGGGGGTTCCCACGGGGGAGTAGTTGAACAGGGCCGACCCGTAGCTCTGCCGACGGCCTTCCCTTCGGTTACTGTCGATAGCTGCCTGGAGCTCGCCTGGGGAGCTGAGCCCCCGCTTCTCACATTCGTAGGGATAGAGGTACTTCATGTATCTGCACAACAACCAAGACCAATGTCACTTCTCTTTACACATCACTTCATTTTACTGGGCATTATATAAACAGTTAACAACTCGTTTACTAACACCTATTTAAATGTTGTTAATATTACACCCATTAGAAACTCAAGAAGACATTCTGTTGAGAAGCCTGTCAACTTGACTTAATTTTGACAGCTGTGCAAAATTTGGACCAGTTTGTTTTCTGACTGGAAAATATATTAAATGTTATTACAAAACTAGAAATAAACATTTATGAACTTGCTAGTGCAGCTGCACAACTTTTCTTACTAGTTTTGTAACATTTTATTTCTTTAAAAAAATATATCTTTAAAAATCAACTTTGCTTTTTTTCCCCTTTAAATTGCTCTCCATGCTCCCGATAATGTCTTGTTAAAGCCCTGTATAAAACGCACTTTGCAGCCAGTGCCGTGCTTTCTCCCCCCAGGCTGGTTGCTACTCACTGTGTTCTCAGTGTGAAAGCTGCACTGGTGATGGAGGTAGGGAGGTGTAGCCCTTTGGTGATCTCGCGCCATATCTTCTTATTGATGACTTCCACTAAGCCGCCTTTCTCTGTGACAAGCTTGTACAGAGTATAGAGATCTAACACCTGCTTGGCCATGATAGGAATCCGATTAACTGGAGTCCCTGCAGAAAGGAGCAGAACATCCACAATCAATCCCATGTACTCCAGCACACATGGACAGTCCTCACTGCAGGAGTGAAGGACCATTAATCTGCACTCAGTAAAATGTCTAATAGCTCTGCTCTTTTGCCCCTTTTTTAAAGCTGTGACTCTTACTAAAGAGCAAGCAGCTTCGGAATGACATTGTTATTGTTTTCTTCAGCTGCCCCCTTCCCTTCCCTTTTCCGTGTGCCTTGCAATTACTCAGATACCGTGTTTCTATTGTTCTGCTCAGCCTGTGTCACAATTATTATTATTTGTTTATTTAGTAGACACCTTTATCCAAGGTGACTTACAGAGACTAGGGTGTGTGAACTATGCATCAGCTGCAGAGTCACTTACAATTACTTCTCACTCGAAAGAAGGAGCACAAGGAGGTTAAGTGACTTACTCACGGTCACACAATGAGTCAGTGGCTGAGGTGGGATTTGAACCGGGGACCTCCTGGTTACAAGCCCTTTTCTTTAACCACTGGACCACACAGCCTCAGGACATATTATTGTGTGTCCAGATATCACCCTGTGTACTGAACATGTGGCACAATTCTAATGGTAAACCACCACAGCTCCTGAGAGTGATTTTTGTTTTTGTGATTTAATACGTTGTGTGTAGGGTTATTATTAGAGCTAAGAGTACGCTCTCAAAACTATTTAATCCAAATAAACTGTTACACCAAATCTAAAACAAATAATAATTAAAAAAAAACATCTAAAGACTGAGCTGTTTATTCCTGGTTTGTGACTTTATTAGGTGCACTGCCCCCTCTATTGCTAATAGTGATTTGGAGTATATAGCTTTGAGAATCTAGTCCACAATATCATACAGTTTGCCCAGCTTCTCTTCACGGGGCTCTCGGACAAACTGCACACAATAACATTTAAAGACACCCCTACACACGAGACTGGAACTTGTGTCACTGGTTTCCTGTGTCCAGCAGCACAAGGTGAAACAGTGTATTGCACATCTCTCAAGTCAGTTAAAGGTAATGAAAACACACCAGTGAGATGCAGCTTGTCAAGTTCTAATCGGGTCATTCCCATTTCGATAGTCTCTCAGGTCTACAGGAAATATGACTCAGTGTGTGAAAGGAAACACTTTCCATGTTAGAATCCAGAAGAGCCCAGTTTTCCCTGCAAGAATGTATGAGGGTGAGTGCTCTCCGAGCCCAGTGTAATTTATCTCTGTCACTGTCAAAGAGCTCCATTCACACAACACTGTTAGTAGTTTAACATTGTGTGTGTGTGTGTGTGTGTGTGTGTGTGTGTGTACGTGTGTGGGTGTGTGTGTGAGAGAGTGTATGCAACCATTTACACCGACGGAACAGTGGGATTCTAAGATTAGGAGCTCACACCATTCTTCTTGACCTTGCTGGAGAACCACATTTTTGCTTTGAGACACAAGGAAGAGAACTATACAGGGGCGAGGGGCTGAAAGGAGGCTTAACAAACGAATTGAGCCAAGACATAAAGCGATTACATTCAAGAGGGTCAGGGAGGTACTTGAAACAAGCAGACTTCCTCTTTCAAGTACAGAGAGTTCGTTTTCTCTCGCAGCACCAGAGAAAGGGAACTGCTACAACTCAGAAGTGCAGATTAAGCTAAACCGCAGACAATTTCTTATTTTTAGACCTTAAGCCCACAGTGTGCCTGGATAACAAAGAACTGGTCCTGCCAGGATCCCTGTGTCTCACACACGAGAGACACTAGAACTGCTGGCCTCCTCTGAGGGTGATTTGGAGTCTTCACTGCCATTCAAGTTTCCTCTGCCCAATGTTGCCATCCACAGGGGCATGTTTGTTTGCGTTTTTGTTGGACACCATACTATTGTCCCTAGTAATCGTTCCCCCCAACACTAAGACACAAACTTGTTAATTCATTAGAAACCTGTGTGTACATTTGGAAGGTACATTTCAACGCTGATGGGTCAAAATGTACAATATTTTTTCTGATTATTATCAATATTCTTCTTCTTATTATTAATGCCTCATTTCCACTGCCTGGCGCTCCAGGCTTCGGCTGCCCATGGCTAGCCGTCAAAAATCAAAAGAGAGTTTCGGTGCCAACCGGGAGGGCCAGGCAGTGGAAATGGGCATAGGTGTACTTAAACATATAAAGAATCAGTAACATACATTTATATAATAAATACAAATACACTGTATATTAATAATAATAATGAAGCCTTCTCTATTAGTTCTCTATCACACCACAAGTTCATTTTCATATCTCAGCTTTTCAATCGGACTTTATGTTTTTGACCCTCAGAACCTGAGAATGTTTTATTGACCCTTCTTGGTTGTGAGCTAAAAAAAAAAACATTACAACTATCCTGAACCTAAAAGGCTCCCGGCCTCAGGTTGGCTGTGAGGACCCAGCCTTGAATTCAACTGCCTCATTTTCAGCTAATCCACCAGCTGAAAATGAGGCAGTTGAATTCAAGGCTGGGTCCTCACATGCATATGCAGAATCACAACACCATTTCTCTGTTAAGATATACATTCTTTACATTCTTCACATCACAGTTAAACAGAGCAGGCCCACTAAATCAGATCCCCTTTCTGTTAATTCATTAACTGTACACAGCCACACAGTAATGATTAAGATGGGTTTTGTTTTATAAAATTACCAGCAATCCATCGTAGCCATTAATTATCTGATTCTTAACGAACACCCACATCTTTTTCACAATTTAAATCTGACTATCAAAGTTCAGTAAATGTGCTGGGGAGGTGAGTTCTTTTGTGTGGATACTACAATGGTTGACCCTGGGATAATTAACCTGCATTTTGCTGATAGAGTTCTATTGTGCCCATTGGATTTACCATAATAGCAATCAATAGCTGGGAATATACTGCACTCAGCAGCCTTGCACGCTGTACTGTGGAGAGAGAGGACTCTGAATACAAAAACAGTGCAATTAAACTCTGTAGTTACCTGCTCGTTTCGCCGGCCTGGCATGCCAACAGAAAGATACAGCCAGCACTCACATATCCGACCCTATAAACTTCTGACTTCAGTGACAGTTAAACACGCGTGACGCATATCTGATTATTTCATTTGGGCCCGTTCCAACCCTTGTCCATTTTTCAGGGAACACAAAAAAGATACAATATCAAAAATACATGTCTGAAAAGACTGTGTTTTAAAATAAGTAGGGTTCTATTTAGATGTACTGTATTGGTTTTGTTGGTACAGTACTATTTTTTCAACAGAAGTAGTATTTTAATTCAGAAAATATCACTTGCCAAAATAAAGGGATGACATGTGGACTGTAATACAGTACATACTTTTAAATTGGGTACGTATTGTAGCAGTATGTAAAATTTCCCATTAACAACCTAACAGCAAAATGAAATCAAAATGCTATTTTTGCAAAAGCAAAAACACCACAGTTTCCAGAATGAAAACAGTATCCCAAGTCAGTATTCAAAATTGCAGAATATAGTGCTCGATAAGGCCCTAATGTCACAGTACACTTGCAAATGAAAATGCACAAAAGCAACAAAAGATCACAGATAAAAAAAATACATCACAGAATCTAAAAGTGTTTAATGATTAGCTGTTACATTACCCTAGCTTGTCTGTTCGCTTTGTTTTGGCTGCATTTTCGTCAGGTGAAACTGGAGGAAGCGTTGTGTAACTGCACAATATAAGACAGACTGATTTGGCATTAGAGAGAACATAAAAAAAAACCTCCGCAGGCTATGATGGCTATTCAGATAAATTATAACATTGAAGAGATGGGCTTTGTATCAGAAAACTGGTGACAGAGTTGGAAATCTGTGTGATAGGTAAGTGCATTCATTTGTTACTGGTGACAGAGACAAAATGATTCTTGGTGATAAATCTCCCTCCCGACCTGTGAGGGTGCTGTGTAAAGGGAACAGAGTGCCCTGGACTGGATGGCCAGACAATTCATTCCCAAAGTTAGACAGAAGTCGGCCATCTAGAAATGGGGAGGAGCTACGGTACACTAAATCATCGACCCGGAAGGGAAACGATGTGGCAGCCACGGATTGGAGGAGCGGTTGCACTAGTTTAACCAAGGGGTCATGATTGATGGTACAAAAGGGGACGCAGTGAAGTGATCTGTTCCTTGGTATGGTTAAAAGCTGAACCGGAAGGAGAACCTGTATTGTAATCATGAGTGTTTTGTTTGTTTTGTCGTGTCTAAGGAACCACTTTGTTTGTTGTTATTAGACAGCTGAACACAATCTGGAGCTGTCGCCAAAGGCCAGCACTTACCCAGACATCACTGCACCAATTGTTCACGAATAAACTGTATTTACACCACGGGCACTATAGCCCTCCCTGTGGACTTGTGTTTGTGTTTTGTGTTACGTGTGGGTGTTTAAGATCGGGACTGTTATTATTTCGGAACCAACCCGTGGATTAAAACAGAGCAATACACGCCCCTGTATTGCCTGTTAACATTGTTATTATTTACTGCCTTTTGTCATCAGACTTTGGATTGTACCAATAAAACACCATTGCACCTGGATTATCGTCGTCTGTCTGTTTATTGATCACTGCAGCACTCCTGCACCTGCACACTGTTAACCACTTTGCCAGTTACATAAATATAATGGGGATTGATTTTATTCTTAATACAAGGGTGGTAAAATTCGACTGACGTGTATCTGGATAACGGATTTCCAAGTGCTGACTGTATTATTATAAATAAAGATTTGGATATGCTGTCCTTGAGGCTGGATTCCCATGCATGCATGGACAGGTAACACAATTCAAACAGGCTTTCTGGTTTTGTTTTAAAGCTGCACTACCTGCCCTTAATATATTCATAAAAATCATGTATGTCATGTGAACTATTATCAGCTCTCTATACAGTAAATACATATATATATATATATATATATACACACACACACACACAAATATACATGATAAATTCTGAAGTAAAATCATGTGAAACTAACTGGATGAGGAGATGATTTTTCAAGCATACCAATACATTTCGTAAGTAAGGTGTACCAGTGGGGTAAAACAGGCAATAAATGCCCTTCCCAGTCACTCTAAAGTCCTAGAAAAAGGATTAAATCTGGGGCTACCACTGCACTTGAGAGATGGGTTGCTTAATAAGTCTGTTGCATCTATTTGAACAATATAATTGTATGTTCAGGCATACCAAGACATTTCAAGAGTGAAGGTGAAGTTAAACAAGGAACCAACAGCAACCAATTTTGAATTCAGTTCTAGTGAAAGTATGGGAATACATATAGTATAGGTAAGCATAGTAAAGCCCAGAGGTATGGTAAAGCATATTAAAAAACATGACAAACTACAGTATGGTAAATGCATGGTGTAACCACCAGACAAGCATGGGAAAAGTGCAAAATGACTTTTTAAGGGCAAGCAAACGTTATATTTCCTGCAATGTCTAGTTTGCAAAGCCTTCCAGTCTGCCAGAGCCGCAGTCACTCACGGGAGACCTGTGTGACTGCTGAAGGAGCCCTGTGCGGCACTTTTGCAATGGAGTTTGTGAAGAGCTGTGATTTTAAATGTTAGGGTGTGACGAGGTAAAGCGATCTTATGCTAAAATTCAACCTCCCAACCACCAGAGCCCAGAAACCTGGCATGAAGAAAAGGATCCGGAAGCCAGACGAGGGCCTAAAGAAGGAGATAGTCGGAAGACCTCTGGCTGTTTAATTTAGTTAATATTTCCCTTATTGCATGTTTGTTTAAATTTCAGTTTTGTTTTGTTATCATTTTTTTAAAATAATAAACCTGGAACTATCTCCACGGAGGAATAGAAACGTGACTCTGCTTGTTTTTTTGACGGCCATCCTGTGACATAGGGGAACAAAGGTAATTATGGTGTCGGCCACTGGCCTCCAGCAATTTTCTTTTTTCATGTGGGCCCCTGCTTTCAATACAATACCTGCTCTAAACGTGGATTTCTTTAGAGCACTAATGCCGTCATACAGTATCCTCCAACAGTGAGAGATGTGATTGAAGTGGTATTTTCATACATATGGAGCGATGGAAGTCTGTACTGCATGCAAACTTTTCTGAATTCAGTTCTAGTGCAGCTATGCCCACTCCTATAAAAGTTTACAATAGTAAAAGCACAGTGAAATCATGGGAATACATGGTCTCATGGAAAGCATGGTCTCTTTACAAACACACTGCCTCTGTATTGACGCTCATTTTCCTATGCTAGCTCTAATGTTGGTTCAGCAATGTGCAAGGAATGATTTTAGGAGAAATGCCATTATTGAAGCAAACACAGGAGGCAATTCCTCTCTATACATCATTTTAATCAGTAATAAGAACATGATTTTTTTTCCTTGAAAAGGCCATTCCATCTCTGTACCTAAAAAATGAGATTTACATCATTTCTCATCCTGATGTGACATCTCTCTCTCTCTCGTTATAGAAGACAGCATTCTGAGTGTTTAACAATCTAAGATAAATGAGTGCTGAGCTCCCTTTCATTATATTACCAAGACGGATAGAGGTCTTGCTAAACAAAGAAATCCTTAACAGTAATATCTACCATAGACATTAAACATTTATAAAGAACTTAGAGCAGACAGTAGGAATCTGGTTTCGACTGCATTGGCTACAGACACATTGTACGATGCTAGTAAAGACAGTGCCAGAAATTCATATTTTGCACATTAATGTTTGAGTAAGTATTAGGGCTGATAATTGAAA